>OZ020197.1:48314540-48914540 GCA_963971165.1 Philopedon plagiatum
GTACGCCGGATAAAAAAAAGTCAAGAGACCATTTTTATGAGAAGATAGAAGGCAATTATAAAAATAACATTTATTTAAAAAAAAACAGTGGCGTATCATTTTTTTTGATTGAAAATATTGCAGGGCATGTTAACAGGGACGCCACTGATGAAAATTAAAAAAACCTTTATCCTGAAGAAAATGTATTTTTAAGCGTACTTTGCACCTACCAAAATTTAAAACAAAAATACAAAGCGGTTTTAGAGATATTGAAGAAAAACAGATTTTTTTCTTAAATTTCAACACCCTGTATCTCAGAAATAAAGCTGTTGCGGACCTATGTTCATATAAAGAATTTTTCTTAAAATCATCCAAGGATTATCACCCTTAAGGATCAGCATTCAATTATGAAACACCCTGTATATATATATATTGTTAAGTTGTTACCTCCGGTGCACAGGCTGGGCGACCTGGCCTCCACCATAACCAGTTGACTTTTTAACAAGGACATTACCTATATATGCTTAGGGGGGCTCCCTTAACAGGTCTATCAAGAAGATTTTTAATTTTTAAAATTTTCAAATATTACCAGATAAACTTAGATTGCTATTACCTCCGTGATATATATAGCTTTGTGACACTGCTTAAACTTTGTTACCTCTAGCAGTGTTGCCTGGTTTACAGAGGTAGCAAAATGCTGCGCATATAAGAAAGTATATATGCTTTATTAGATTAAACTGACTTGGTGAAATATAAAAGATAGTGGGATTTTCGGTTCGCTTATAGTTTATTCCGTTTAGAATCATTTGCCCGTACGCGAATGAATCCGCCCAAACTTCTGGACCCAAAAATTTTAAATATAAGGGATGCTTTGCTTTTATAATGTAATCACACCTGAGGAAGGAGCTTGTCGACATGTAATTTCTAAGGATCTGTTAGTTGGGGAAGAGGGGTAAAATAATTATTACATTTTATTCTCAATAAGATACTAATTTGTAATTTTAAAAATGTATGCAATTTTGATATTTTATCAATTCCGAAAGGGGTCAAATGGGGGTGGTTACTCTGATGTTGTTACTTTAATAGATATTATTGTTAATTTGCTTACAAATATGATTTTATTTGTTGTACCTATAAGTTATAATTGGGTGTGTAACTATTATTGTGATGAAACAATATTAAAAATATGCTGCAACTGTTGGTAATTATTTCTAAAAGTTTTAGAAAATAATTACTTGTATTACTGTAAATTTGGAAGTTAAATTATTAAGAACAGCTCTCGGTGCGCGAAGTTCAAATTGGTACTGGACTATAAATCATTGTCCGCAATATATGGCGTAGTTCAAAATTTTGTTTTTTTTTTATATGATTTATAATATTATATGAGTATCACAATGATATATACTGAATTTATGATAGGAACAGAATACTCAACTCAACTTTGTTTAAGTTTGAATTAATTTTAATCGATAGTTCGAAAAATTCTAATCTGATAAAACAATATGTGCATTAAATTTGTCCTTTTCTGTAGAGAAACTAATTCACAATTTTTGGAAGGAAGGAAGAGCGCTTGAGGAGGAAAACTTAAGAACTTTATGGTATAATCCCAAGAAGCTATTTCATGATATAAAATTTCTTCCCGGAGTTTTTTCCATCACAAAACACTTGGTATCTGGTCTATATTGAGCATGGACTTAAGCGTACATAATATTAACTTTTACCAAATTATTGATAAATTTGCTGCAGATGAACTTCGGAACGTATTAGTTTTGTTTCCACAGAAATCACAAACCCGTCATATGGCATGTTTGATGAACTCAGATTTTCCAACCTCAAATATGTTAAAAAATTACGATTACGGCATTCTCTCCATGAAATAAATATTGATCTGCACCCGGTGATCATTGTTTTTAACCTATTTTAACATTCAATATGTGTATTTAAATTTAAATATAATAAACAGGAACACCTTTATGGCTGACCGGTTTAAGTTGACTGTCAAGGGTTTAAATTGGCAAAGTAGGAACGCAAGTTTTGTATTATTAATTTATTTCTGTTGTTTTTTACAAGTTTAAAAAGGGAAATTTTGGTATTATAAAACTCATTTAGAAGTTAAACAAATCGCGAAGATTATAAAATAACAGCGGGTTGTAGAAAGAAAATGTACTAATTGATGAAACTAAACGTGTTAAATTTAATACTGTTTGGTACTGTTATATTGCTAAACTGTATGTTGATACCTCCGAAATAGAGACTCAACGTACGTTGTGACCTCATATATAACGTCGATACCTCCGGTTTCTTAGGTATCGCACTTCGATTTAAATTTCGGCCCGGTCCGGAAAGAAGTCGTGTCCCATCGGGAAAAAGTCAGATTTTGATATCACAGAGACAGATGACACATGACATAGAGTGTATTATCAGAGAAAAACAAGATGGTTTTTCTCTGGTATTATTTTGTATTCCTTGTAAATCGAAGTTGGTTGGTATGGTAAAATGGAAAAACTAAAGTCATATACTTGGTAACATATATTTCTATGGTAAGTAGTTTTGCACGTAATTACAGATTCAGAGATTTGATTTTAACATTACAGTTTTTGCAAGGAAACTATCATTTTATTTTTATCATATTTATGCAAATATATACCACACACCACGTGTTTGCACTATTTAGAATAAAATATCTATGAACAAGTTATTTTCCTGGGTTGCAAAGCATAGTTGTTTTATTAAGATTGCTAAGTATAATTTTTTTTCATTTTATTATCTGCTCCATTTTCTTTTGTTACAGGTTACAGATAATTCACCAAAAAAACCTAGAAGATGTAATCTGAAGATTTGCTCAAAACAATACACTTTTTTTTGACGTTGCTGCTGAAATATTTTTAAGTAGAATTTTTTTACTTTTACATAAATAAAATGTGTTCTGGGATTTTTCAAAATATCAGTGTACAATAATTACTTTATACCTTTATTCATTTTTATTTCCTAAAAAATGTAACGTTTTGTTGAACTGGCTAGCTCTTCTTTATAACAAGGAGTTACAAACTTGTTAAAACACAATGATTAACCAGAAGATTACCAGTATTAAGTCCTAGACATCTTGGGTGAAACCCGGTATTAAATTTTTTACTTCTCACATACGAATACAAATTGCGGTAACAATAATTTCTTCTCAAAATATTGTAGAATGCGTAATATGTGTTGCCTAAGAAATTTAGGCAAGACAATATTAAGAATGACCTTCGCCTAACAGTACAACGTTGCCGCTTTTCGGAGGTAACAGCGTACTACGTTTGTCTACAATATCGTACATATATACCAGAGGTATCAACGCAATAGGCGTGTCTCTTCGTCGCGCGAGACTAGCGCCCGTGATCTACGCTTGAACTAACGGCGCACAGTGTGGTAAATCTACCGTCTAGCGCGACATAATTATTTAAACATTGATTTAATGAATGTTTTTTAATTTTCTATGACATTTTTTAGGAGGGCCATGAATGTTTTTTTTTGCTATAAAATGTAAATAAGAAGTCAGTCATTAAAATGGCTTCAGTTTTTATTTAAAAATGTAATGTTTTATGGAACTTAATTACACAATTATTGATTTCAAAATTCATGAAACACTATTTTAAACTTATTATTAAGTAATAGCTATACGAAGAATGAAAAAATGGTAATGTTACTTTTTAGATTCAGATATTACAATATTAATGAGCAAAATATACACTGTACAGGGTATTTGAAAGTACGGCTTGGTGTAAGTTTTGTAGAATTGTAAATAATAAATATCATTGTGGGTTTTAAAAACAAATTAAAGAGTTACCAACAATGTTCAATTAATAATATCATATAATTTTATTTACCACCTAAACAATGAGAACACTTTCAGACTAACTGGATTATGTGCCGAATGATGTTTTATAAAAGCATACACCTGCACCCGGACACGTGTATTTCTTAACTTTTTAGTACTGGTATGGAAATAACACGTTTAAATAAAAACTAATGAGTTGGATAAATTATGAAGACTTTTAGTGCTTAATCAATTATTGTTTTTCTCATTTACCGTTTACAGGGTGTGATATTGAATTGGATTTTTAACACCCTATATATTTTTACATTTTTAAGAAATTATCTTTACAAAAATACTAGTTTTTAATGAATAAATTAACAATGTGTGAAACGTACTTAAATGTGTTAATGTGAGAGTACTATTGATGGACCTAGAATGTTTATTATTTTTGCAAACTTCTAAAAGTCATAATAATTTACCTAACTTATTGGTTTTTATTTGAAAATTTCGTTTCCCATATTAAAAGAATTAAGGTGGTTGCGTTTATAAAATTTTTATTTTTGTTTTTCTGAAAAATTGTAAATATTTCTAAGTATTTCATTGTAAGTGCTAAGAATTGCTCTACTGAGTTAAAATAGAGTAAATATTATAATTTAGCCCCGCAAATTTTGGGATTGATTCAGCAATGTCAAATATCACGCCAAGCGCCATACATACATTGTTATCAAAGCTTACTTAGTTACGAATTCTATACTGGGCAGCGATGCATATAAAGCGTTTACTTACAGCTTCTTTATCAAACTCAAAATGTTGCAAAGATTCTATAAATTTTAGCCACAGCAGGGCATACGGTAAGTTAAGGCTATGAAACAATGCTGGTATTTTATTTTGGTGAGTTCTCCAAAAAACAAAAAACGCAGAGATTTCTTAGTTCTTTTCCGAATTCTAAAAACGAGACGTTAATTCGATAGAACCTTAGCCTTGGCAAAATGTTAAAGTTATTTAAATTCAAAAAAAATTTACAAAGTTATGATCATCTACAAATTGTGTGGTTTTTTGTCAAGTCGATAATAACTAAAGAGCTACTCTTAAAGCCACATACGTCTCGAATGGGCACCTATGAGCAGAAATTTTTAAATTTTTCTATTAAAAGGGATCCTACTCTGTATTTTTTAGAGGGAAACTAAACTAAACTCCGACAAACTTTTTTGTATGCTCTACGAGTTAAAAAAATACATAAATATAATGATACATCGAAAAACCCCAAAATTTCTAGGAGAAGGGCATTAATATTTAAAATGTTTTTATACTGTAAAACAGTTTGATTATTAACAGTGTTTATGTAAAAATTTGGTAAAAAATTTGCTAAGTTCTGTCATATTTTTTGTTTTGAAAATGATGTACAGAAATGCGCTGATTTTACTCTTAAAATAACACTAAGTTAAGCCCCCCCTCCCCGAGAACTGTAAATATATGTTATATTTTTTGACTGCCTTTTTCTTAGTAGGACTGTTTTAAATATAGATTGCTAGACTAGTAAAGAATAATGCAAAATTACATTGGGGGCTTATGTCGTGCCAAATGGTCGATTTAACACACTGTGCGGCGTTACGAAACAGAGACTCGGTGAACGTTTGCACCTCAGAACAAATTTTCGTTTTTGGTCGCAAACGCCCTCTAGATGATGGTGACAGTGGAAAAAATGGGGATACGTTGATACCTCCGAAACCGGAGATATCGACATTATATATGAGGTGATAACGTATATTGAGTCACTATTTCGGAGGTATCAACATACCGTCCATCAATATATATATATATATATATATATATATATATATATATATATATATATATATATATATATATATATATATATATATATATATAATAATATATATATCTTAAGAGCCAGGGCTTAAGCCCCCCCCCCAGGCACTGTCTAGGTGCGCCACTGAACATATTATTATGCTTTCTATTCTTAACATTTTATATTTTCTACATTAGGTTCTTGCTTTTATTTCAGTAGATAAATAGAAAAAAAATTGGTTTAGGTTTGCTTAGGTTTGTAGTTAGTAGAAAAAAAAACATTGCATCCCATTCAAGATCTCATAAATCATACACATATTTAAATATTAAAATATCTTTCTTGTATGTTGGATGCACTCTATATAGTATGACGTATCAAATAAATCCAAAATCAATACCGGCTATTACGCATTTTTGTCTTCGGAGTGCATTGTGCTGCTTCTTCCCCTAAAATTTGGGCATACCACCGGGTTTTGGTTGCAGCTGCCGTCTCATTGTTGTTACCTTGCAGGGTGAAAGGTAAAGGGTGCCCGACACGCGTTTTGATCCCTGCACCCCAGCACTATTCATTTTTAGTACACCCGGCTCGTGCCTTACCTGCCGGTGATATTAAGAGTGCATTTTCGCACTTGCAGTTTTTTGGTGTACATACCTACTTAGAAAATTGAATCTATTATTTATTTCTTGTTTGAAATAAATTGTTCCGGTCAAATTTCGTTCTGGAAAGTAATGTTTACATAATTTTTGTCGCACCTACTTTATGCAACTAAATAAGGACTAATGTCTAAGCGAAAATAAATTCGATATAAAATTAGCCAAACAGTATTTTTAAAACTATACCGGGTTTCCCAAAAATAATGGGACATAGAGCAACACTGGATTTCTGGTATTCAAATATTGCCATTTAGTTAAACTTGTTAAGTTTGAAAGTTGATATTAACAGCAATACAGGGCTTTAAAATGAGAATTTTTATTTCGATTTTCTTGAATAATCTAAAAGGTTTTTGACATGTTACCATAAAAATTGGTATACGGGATGGCGAGAAAAAACAATCCGTCCTCAATATTTTGTTGCGTTCCGTACACTTGCTTAATGAAAATATATTATTATGTTCTTGTCTTTTTTAGCGAAAAAGGTCTACTAGTTGAATGACGCTAAAGTTAACCGATCTCGAGATATTTGCGATTTTGGCATCACATGTAGGTTATTTTTTACATCAATTTATCAATTATCAATTATTGTTATTGTACAATAACAGGAATATTTCAGGAAATTTAGTACAAAACTTCAAAGATGAATTTTAGTTTGACACGATTTTAACAAAAAATAAATTTTAAGTTTCATGAAGATTTGTTAGCATGATTCTTAAGGTTACCTATCACGGTAAAAAAAAAACCTGTATCTGATATTAACCCTAAGCCAAGTTTAGTAATATAATAAAATACTTTTTATTTAAAAATAATTTTAAAATACAAATTAGTTTTGAGCATTTAAGCACTTAACACTTAAGTACTGCGACGTTTAGCTATTATCCTTGACAACCTTACAAAGGACTTATTTTGAATAAAATAAATAAGTAATAAAACTAAAGTTGATTTATAAATAATTAATAATGATCTTAATTAAAATTTACAGATGTAACGATGCAAAAAACGAACAATAAAACAATAACAATGAAATTGAGAGATATTGATAAAACATGTATATATCTACTAAGTATACCTATAATATAACATAACAATAATTACACTGAAATGCCTAACTAAACTTAAATATATTGTTACGAACGTCCCAGAATATGTATACTTTTTAGCTTCATGTTCACATAGGTATCTTGAGTTTTTAGGTTTATTTTCTATTAGTTTCTAATTTAATATCCTGGTTAATTTTCACATGTTAGGCCTATGAGAGACCCACATAACAGCCGATGTATATTCACATTGTATGGATATGCATGCGATGTCTATAAAGTATATTCATTTGGATACTTTTATTGTATATTCATTAAATAAGCGTCTTTGTAATAACAAGATATGTGTGTATTTTTTGTACAGTATTTACATCATATTTATCCTTTATTTAAAAAAGGATGTACAAGGGATGCCAGGCAGCGCACATCCGTGGACATAACATTTAATAAGGATTTATAAAATAATATTTTTTACATATACTTAAAAGGAAAAACATAACATGTTACTTGAGTAATTGAGTAACATTTAATAAAAACCTTTAAAATCATATACGTTGTATACATTCCCAGGGATATCAATCTATTTATACAGCTATTACTGGAGTATGACTTTTTGCAAGTAACGTTTGATATATTTTCAAAATTATATATTATGTCCAAAGGGATAAACACGGATATTACTCTAGGACCGAGGAATATACGTGAAGTTTATAAGTACAGAGAGACTTATACAACGGGTATTAAAAGAGGGAATCCCCGAAAATAATACTTTTGAAATTATACATATTATAGATATTCACGGAATATGCATAAAATCAGCAATTAACAAATACTCACGATTCGTCCAGACGAAGTCAGGAACATGAATACAGCCTATGCGAGTATACAGGAATTATTAATACTGATGAAGCAGTTTCATAGGCTACTTTGGACGAACATAGAGATATTTTGTCTTTATAGATTTTGTGCAGTGGCAAAGTGGCAAAATGAGAGGGGAGTTAGACAACCCCCTCCAGAACACATGTCTTTCTCCTAATATTGATTAAGTTAACGACTGCCTTCCCCACTCTAAATTATTTATATATATATATATATATATATATATATATATATATATATATATATATATATATATATATATATATATATATATATATATATATACAACAGGGTGTTTCAAAAAACATGTGCCATCGCTCAAGGAGAGATTCCTTGTAAGAAACTAAGGCAAAAAGTTTATATAAACATGGGTCCGCAGATGCTTCGTTTCAAAGATACAGGGTGTTAAATTTTTTAATTTTTTTCAGTTTTTCCAAAATATTTTCAAAATGGCTCCATCCATTTTGATGAAATTTACGTTGTGTAAGGTACTTAAATTAAGCATAATTCTGACCATGAAAAGACTTTGACAGGTCCTCCAGGGGCGTACATATGAGAAGACGGTACAACATTTTTCCAGTAAAAACATGTACGCCACTGATTTCCTCACATTTTCGTATATCGGTCAAATAGTATGTTAAATTCTTAACAAAACTTGTCTCTTCATATTTTGTCAATTTTCATTTCGTTTAGGAGATAAATGTAATTATATTAACCGTCGTACTGGTTTAGTTTTCCCAACCATCGCTTTTAACATGTAAAGACCATTTAAAAATTGAACGTCCTGTACCTTTGAAACAAAGCATCTGCGGACCCATGTTCATAAGAACTTTTTGCCTTAATTTCTTTCAAAGAATCTCCCTTTAAGCGATGACACATGTTTTTTGAATACCCCAATATATATATATATATATATATATATATATATATATATATATATATATATATATATATATATATATATATATATATATATATATATGAAGAAATATTGATCCGGGAGTACATCCGTTCGATGGTTAAATTCCTATTGGAATCTGGCAGACGTTTCGCCAAGGTCTCACTTGGCATTATCAATGCTTACTCGTTGCTGTCAAGTCGTAAACTGATGGATCTTTGTCGTGACTCTCGATATTTATAGCCTGCGCCGGAGGTTGTAGCGGTTCTGGTTGGCTGGTGTTGGCTCCGCCCCCTCAGTCGTTGCTTCGTTGGCTGTTTGTTGTGACGTGGTTGCGAGTTGATGCGCTTCGGCTTGCCGTTTTACTATTGTCTTCCATGTACTGGACAAATGCAGAGCGTCATCCCTTTTGTTTAGATGACCGGTCTTTTCTATTTCGATGGCTTCTCGTATTATTCTAGTTTTGTAGTTTTCGACGTTTGCCAGTTGTCTGCAGCTATCAAAGTTGATTTTGTGTCCTGTTTGATGTTGATGTTGAAACAGGGCCGATGTAGTTTGTTTGTTTCTGATAGTCAGTTTGTGTTCTTCTAACCTGGCTGAAATTCGTCTGTTAGTTTGTCCGACGTACATTTTATTGCAGGTACCGCATGCTACACTATACACACCTTGATTTTCTAGTTTAATTTTCTGTTTTGGATTTTTTAATGTTGTTCTTATGGATTGATGTGGTTTATATACAGTGGATATATTATGCTTACGAAGAATGCGACCAATCCTATCAGTAGTTCCTTTAATGTATGGCAATATGGTTTTTGGTCTGCTTTCCGAGTCTTCCTGTTGTTTCTGTCTTGGATGCTGTTGCAGTTCTATTGCTTTTCTAATTGTGTTGTCTTTATATCCATTCTGTTTTAGAGCAGTGGTTATCTTTTCTAGCTCATGAGGTCTGTTGTTGTCGCTGGTGAGCCGGATGGATCTGGAGATCAGCGTGTTTGCTACTGCCTGTATTTGTGATGGGTGGTGATGTGATTCGGCATTCAAGTATCTATTGGTGTGAGTTGGTTTCCTGTATACCGTGTGTTCTAGTCGTCCATGTTCATTTTTAAATACATGCACATCTAGGAAAGGAAGCCGATTGTTTTCTTCGAGCTCTAGCGTGAATTGGATTCGTGGGTGTATCGAATTTAGATGGTCTAAAAATTCCAGGAGTTTCTCTTTGCCAAAGGACCAAACAACAAAAACATCGTCGACGTATCTAATCCATAGTTTTGGCTTAAGATTCGCTAACTCAAGAGCTTCCTTTTTGAAATACACCATAAAAAGATTGGCTACTGCAGGTGACAGTGAAGACCCCATTGCTGCTCCATCAATCTGTCTGTATATTTGTCCATCGTACATGAAATAGGCGTTTTGTAGGCAGTGTTTTGACAGTTCTATTATGTGCGTCGGGAGCTGTTCATTATCTGCTATTTGTTGCAGTGCTTCATTTACTGGTATGCTTGGGTACAGAGATTTGACGTCGAAACTTGCGATAATGTCGTGCTGATCTATGGTGAGGGAGTCTATAATATGGGTGAATTCTTCAGAGTTTTTAACATAAGAATCTGCTTTTTCAACTATGGGTTGCAGTATACTAGCCAGGTATTTCTCTAAATTATGTGTAGGAGAGTTGAAAGCGCTGACAATTGGTCGTAAAGGTGCCCCGTCTTTGTGGATTTTTGGGAGACCGTAGAATTTCGGGCATCGACTCGATTTTTCTCTAGGAATAAGCTTCTGTTTAATATCTTCGTCTATGGGTGATCCTATTATTTTAGACTTCGTTGTTTTTTCCAAATATGTTGTAGGGTCTCTGGAGACAGGTTTGTAGCTTGGATCGTTTAGGAGTTGTTTCATTTTTGTGTTGTAGCTCTTGAGTTAGCGAATCTTAAGCCAAAACTATGGATTAGATACGTCGACGATGTTTTTGTTGTTTGGTCCTTTGGCAAAGAGAAACTCCTGGAATTTTTAGACCATCTAAATTCGATACACCCACGAATCCAATTCACGCTAGAGCTCGAAGAAAACAATCGGCTTCCTTTCCTAGATGTGCATGTATTTAAAAATGAACATGGACGACTAGAACACACGGTATACAGGAAACCAACTCACACCAATAGATACTTGAATGCCGAATCACATCACCACCCATCACAAATACAGGCAGTAGCAAACACGCTGATCTCCAGATCCATCCGGCTCACCAGCGACAACAACAGACCTCATGAGCTAGAAAAGATAACCACTGCTCTAAAACAGAATGGATATAAAGACAACACAATTAGAAAAGCAATAGAACTGCAACAGCATCCAAGACAGAAACAACAGGAAGACTCGGAAAGCAGACCAAAAACCATATTGCCATACATTAAAGGAACTACTGATAGGATTGGTAGCATTCTTCGTAAGCATAATATATCCACTGTATATAAACCACATCAAACCATAAGAACAACATTAAAAAATCCAAAACAGAAAATTAAACTAGAAAACCAAGGTGTGTATAGTGTAGCATGCGGTACCTGCAATAAAATGTACGTCGGACAAACTAACAGACGAATTTCAGCCAGGTTAGAAGAACACAAACTGGCTATCAGAAACAAACAAACTACATCGGCCCTGTTTCAACATCAACATCAAACAGGACACAAAATCAACTTTGATAGCTGCAGACAACTGGCAAACGTCGAAAACTACAAAACTAGAATAATACGAGAAGCCATTGAAATAGAAAAGACCGGTCATCTAAACAAAAGGGATGAAGCTCTGCATTTGTCCAGTACATGGAAGACAATAGTAAAACGGCAAGCCGAAGCGCATCAACTCGCAACCACGTCACAACAAACAGCCAACGAAGCAACGACTGAGGGGGCGGAGCCAACACCAGCCAACCAGAACCGCTACAGTCTCCGGCGCAGGCTATAAATATCGAGAGTCACGACAAAGATCCATCAGTTTACGACTTGACAGCAACGAGTAAGCATTGATAATGCCAAGTGAGACCTTGGCGAAACGTCTGCCAGATTCCAATAGGAATTTAACAAACGAACGGATGTACTCCCGGATCAATATTTCTTCACATTTCTCCATCCGTGAAAGTCTACGTTCAAACATATATATATATATATATATATATATATATATATATATATATATATATATATATATATATATATATATATATATACTCGTATATATATATATATTTGTTGTACAAATAACGGCCGTGTAATAAATTAAATGAAATAAAGATTACGGGGATTCGGCCAGAAAGTCTTTATTATATTTTTCTTATAATGTGCCTAGCTTTCGAAATGTTTCATTTCTTCCTCAGGGCAATTATATTTAAATATAAAGACAGCTAATTTTCGAAATTTTATGAAAAAATTGGTTGAAAAATATTCTACTTGGAATTTTTTTTTTTTTTTGTTTTTTTTTTTTTTTTTTTTTTTTTTCATTCCAAGTAGAATATTTTTCAACCAATTTTTTCATAAAATTTCGAAAATTAGCTGTCTTTATATTTAAATATAATTGCCCTGAGGAAGAAATGAAACATTTCGAAAGCTAGGCACATTATAAGAAAAATATAATAAAGACTTTCTGGCCGAATCCCCGTAATCTTTATTTCATTTTATATATATATATATATATATATATATATATATATATATATATATATATATATATATATATATATATATATATATATATATATATGTTAAGGTTTGTTTTCTTGGACTTTTCAATATATTTTATTTATTTTTTTATTTATTCTTGGGCTTTGTTAGTCCTGGATAAAAATTAAAAATTGTACGTTGGTCTCTACATACTTTTTATTTATTAAATTTTGACGTTTCGGTCCTTTTCTTTAGACCTTCTTCAGAAATATATATATATGTTGCTAAAAAAATAGCTCATGTCAAATTTTTTTTTCTCTTGTCATTACATAAATACTACTTAAAAATACGCACAGAAAAATACAGACATACCTTGAAGGAAAATCATTGGCAAGTTTCTCCAAACATTCCACAAATTGCCTCATGTATTGGTTTAATTTAGAAAACAAAGAATTTTAAAAGTAAAACACACACATTCTTTTAAAATATTGAAACTTGGACAACAACATATAAGTTAAAACTGGCAGAATGATATTATTGTTAGACTGGTGAAACGAAATTTTTGTTTTTGCTACTTCCTTTTTTAGCATTTTTTGTTGGTGTTGGTTTTTTACCTTTTGTGAAAGTAGGGAGAATATGTTTATAAGTTAATTGGTGTTATTTAATTATATTATGGTAAATTTTGCTTAGATGTTTTGTATCCGTTTTTGAATTTATGTTTTTTGAGTTTTTTGAATTTCAATCATTTCATAAAATTCTCATTTTTTTTGTGGGTTTCAGTCCGTAAGATTTTTACGTTTTCGAAATCGAAAGTGTGTTGCTTTTCTACACTATGGTTGGTTAGAGCTGTTTTATTTTTTTTATCGTACTTGTGACTGTTAAGACGATTTTTTAAATATTGACTAGTTTGACCTATATAAACACTGTCGCAGTCTTTACACGGTATTTGATAGACTACGAGACTTTTTTTGTGTTTTGGAATTTTTGATTTAAGGGTGCTAAAGTTTCTTTTCTTTAGAAGGTTATATCCTTTGTGGGCGACTTCAATATTATGTTTACTAAAAGTTTTTTTTATTTTTTCTGATAAACCTGGGATATATGGTAGGGAGAGAAAGTTTTTGTTTTTTGAGTTGTTGTTGTTAGGTTGGTCTTTGTTGTAAAAAATGTGTATTCTTTTCTTAAAAATATTGTTTATTAGCCTTTCAGGATAATTGTTTAATTTAAGTGCCTGTTCTGCTTTTTTTATGGCATTTTCTCGATATTCGGAGCTAGACAGTTTAATTGCTCGGTCTGCAAGACCAATGATTACTGATTTTTTTTTGGGAAAGTGGGTGCTGTGAGTTAAAGTTTACGTATCTGGATGACCATGTCTCTTTTGTGTACCATTCTGTTTTTATATTTTATATATAAACCTGATAAATCAAACAAAACAGTAATAATGCTTGACCAAGATTACGATAAGAAAATGAGCGAGCTCTTACAAGACAATACCACCTATAAAGAATAAAAAATGACCCCACTAATACATATCAAAAAAACAACAACAATCTCGTCACTCGATGGGAAAACCAAATGTACATTTCACCAGATACAGCCAAACAACTCAAAATTCAAAACGCGCTACCACCTAGAATTTACGGGTTACTAAAACTTCATAAACAGGGAATCCCTCTTAGACCGATAGTATCATGTATCCAGTCACCTTTTGAAAAACTTTCAAAATTCCTAAAAAACATCTTACAAAATATAATAAATCATAATAATTACTACATAAAAGTTTCCCTAGATGTTAAAGACAAAATAAAAAATGTAAATTTACCAAATGACTATACCCTAGTATCATTAGATGTCATATCTCTATACACAAACATACCCACTGCATTAACGAAAGAAATAATTATAAAAAAGTGGGACAAAATAAAGAAATTCACCGATATTCCATTAGATGAATTTCTGCATGCGGTTGAATTAACATTAAGCTCCACATATTTTTTATATGAAAACAAATTTCATAAACAAATTGAAGGTTGTGCAATGGGCGCCTCAATATCCAGCGTAATAGCCCAACTTGTAATGGAAGACCTCGAAGAAAACATTCTCAATAAATTGAACTACCAAATCCCCTTTTTCTTTAGGTATGTCCATGACTGCATTGCAGCAGTACCTAAAAATAAAACTCAAGACATACTAGACCAATTTAATAGTTACCACAAGAAACTTCAATTTACAATAGAGCTAGAAAAACAAAATAAAATCAACTTTTTAGATATAACCTTACATCATAAAAATAATCATATAAAAACAGAATGGTACACAAAAGAGACATAGTCATCCAGATACGTAAACTTTAACTCACAGCACCCACTTTCCCAAAAAAAATCAGTAATCATTGGTCTTGCAGACCGAGCAATTAAACTGTCTAGCACCGAATATCGAGAAAATGCCATAAAAAAAAGCAAAACAGGCACTTAAATTAAACAATTATCCTGAAAGGCTAATAAACAATATTTTTAAGAAAAGAATACACATTTTTTGCAACAAAAACCAACCTAACAACAACAACTCAAAAAACAAAAACTTTCTCTCCCTACCATATATCTCAGGTTTATCAGAAAAAATAAAAAAAATTTTTAGTAAACATAATATTGATGTCGCCCACAAAGGATATAACCTTCTAAAGAAAAGAAACTTTAGCACCCTTAAATCAAAAATTCCAAAACACAAAAAAAGTCACGTAGTCTATCAAATACCGTGTAAAGACTGCGACAGTGTTTATATAGGTCAAACTAGTCAATATTTAAAAAATCGTCTTAACAGTCACAAGTACGATAAAAAAAATAAAACAGCTCTAACCAACCATAGTGTAGAAAAGCAACACACTTTCGATTTCGAAAACGTAAAAATCTTACGGACTGAAACCCACACAAAAAAAAAAGAGAATTTTATGAAATGATTGAAATTCAAAAAAACTCAAAAAACATAAATTCAAAAACGGATACAAAAAATCTAAGCAAAATTTACCAAAATATAATTAAATAACACCAATTAACTTATAAACATATTCTCCCTACTTTCACAAAAGGTAAAAAACCTACACCAACAAAAAATGCGAAAAAAGGAAGTAGCAAAAACAAAAATTTCGTTTCACCAGTCTAACAATAATATCATTCTGCCAGTTTTAACTTATATGTTGTTGTCCAAGTTGCAATATTTTAAAAGAATGTGTGTTTTACTTTTAAAATTCTTTGTTTTCTAAATTAAGCCAATACATGAGGCAATTTGTGGAATGTTTGGAGAAACTTGCCAATGATTTTCCTTCAAGGTATGTCTGCGTTATTCTGTGCGTATTTTTAAGTAGTATTTATGTAATGACAAAAAAAAAAAAATTTGACATGAGCTATTTTTTTAGCAACATATAAATATTTCTGAAGAAGGTCTAAATAAAAGGACCGAAACGTCAAAATTTAATAAATAAAAAGTATGTAAAGACCAACGTACAATTTTTAATTTTTATTCAGGACTAACAAAGCCCAAGAATAAATAAAAAAATAAATAATATATATATATATATATATATATATATATATATATATATAAGTGACCGGCAAAAAGTTCGCAACATATGGGAAAAATTTTTATTAGGAGAGTATTGGAAAAACTTTTCCGGGGGATCGGTTCTGCATGTCCGATAACCTAAAAATCAATTTTGACATACGTCACGTGACCACTGGTATAGCGTCAAATTAAAAAAAAAATTGTTAATTTACAAAAAGTGAGGTTAGTTGACGAGATATCAAAAAAAGTTATTTGAAAAAATTGCTTAGAATTAAATTCTAGGTCCTTGTGCAAAATTTTAAGATTTTATTTAAAAAAATTGGAAAACTCAATTTTTTTTAAATATTTTTTTATCGATTTACAAATTTCCAGTTTTTTTCGTTTAGATAGCTTGGCTAATGTAAAGCCCATGTATCTGGATGAAAACAAACGAATGTAGTAGTTTTTTCTACAATTGACAGGACAAAATTAAAAAAAACAGGGTTTCGCCAGACGCTAGCTGTTGCAATGATTTGTATCTAGCAGCAGTGTCAAAATTTTAGAGACATTTCAATGAGATTACATTGAGAAAACCTTAATCGTCTTAAATATATCTGAAGTTCGACTTTTTGTAAAGTTAAGGGGATTAAAATAGATAATAAACAAAAAAGTACCTGTTTATTTAATCGAAATTTCATAAACGAAAACAAATGTAAGAAAAACTTAAAAGTAGTCAAATTCTGTACTAACAACATAAAAAATCATTGTTTTTCCTTGGGTGCACAAAATTTAAAACTCAGTATGACCACCATTTCTCTCCATACATACTATTGTTCTCGAGCGCAACTCTCGATTAACATTTCGGAGCATTTTACGATTTATTTGCAATACACAATTTCTAATGACATTCTCTAAATTTTGTATATTCCTAAAGGGTCGATGTTTGTACACAGAGTTCTTTAGGTATCCCCACATAAAAAAATCTAACGGAGTCAGATCTGGTGATCTCGCAGGCCACGGATTTTCAGAAAACCGTCCTATCCACTGGTTTCCAAATTCTTGATCCAGCCATCTCTTCACCTCATTTGTGGAATGAATGCTAGCTCCGTCTTGTTGAAAGTATAAATTTCTTCTTTCGGCTAATGACAAATTGTCTAAAAAGTCAGATATCTCAGTTTGTAGAAATTCTAAATATCGTTCTGAATTTAAATTGCCTCTAAAGAAAAAAGGTCCCACTATTCTGAGGTTGAAAATTCCGCACCACACATTAACCTTAAAACTATATTGGTCTTTACTCTGAATTACAAAGTCTGGGTTTTCGGTGGCCCACCATCTACAGTTTTGTGAACTGACGGTTCCGTTAGAGGTAAATGTAGCTTCATCCGAGAAAAGAACGTTCTTTGGGAAATTAAAATCTTCCTCAATCATATCCTGGAACCAGGCACAAAAATCGAAGCGGGCGTCAAAATCCCTATCTTTTAATACTTGTACAAATTTAGGTTTGTACGGATGAAATTTGTTTCTTTTTAATATCCTCCGCACAGATCTTTCGTGAATGTTAGTGATCTCCGATATTTGACTAACTGCTAATTGGGGTGTTTCTGTGATCGACAAACACACATCCAGAGAACCTTCGTCACCTGTTACCGGTTTTTCATGGGAAACTTTATACTGATTTTCTACCGATCCCGTTTCTTTAAATTTATTGACTAGACGAGATACTGTGGAATAATGGAGGGATTTATCGGGGTGCCTCTCATTAAAAATTGCTGCTGTTTCTCTATGGCTTTTGTAATTATCTCCAGAAATTAAAATAATTTCTATCTTTTCCTGAAGAAGTAGTGTGGGTGCCATTTTAAGGAATAAAATATTAATAAACTTATGTAAAATATCAAACTTAGTAAGATGCGAGACATAAACCAATGACATAGGTTGAAATCAAACAAATTATAATTTGTTTGACATTTTCTGTTGTTTTTAACCTACTAGATTATTTGGTTGTTTTAATTTCAGAGCCTGCTTTGGTAGCTTTAAGTACAACTAAATAGACCTGGTTGTTAAATTTATGTGCGAAAAATCTTAATAAAATCTTGATACAGTCATTTCATTAGATTCAAACCATTGCAACAGCGAGCGTCCGGCGAACACCTATTTTTTCGATTTTGTCCTGTCAATTGTAGAATTGTAGATCTGACTCCGTTAGATTTTTTTATGTGGGGATACCTAAAGAACCCTGTGTACAAACATCGACCCTTTAGGAATATACAAAATTTAGAGGATGTCATTATAAATTGTGTATTGCAAATAAATCGTAAAATGCTCCGAAATGTTAATCGAGAGTTGCGCTCGAGAACAACAGTATGTATGGAGAGAAATGGTGGTCATACTGAGTTTTAAATTTTGTGCACCCAAGGAAAAACAATGATTTTTTGTGTTGTTAGTACAGAATTTGACTACTTTTAAGTTTTTCTTACATTGGTTTTCGTTTATAAAATTTCGATTAAATAACCAGGTAATTTTTTGTTTATTATCTATTTTAATCCCCTTAACTTTACAAAAAGTCGAACTTCAGATATATTTAAGACGATTAAGGTTTTCTCAATGTAATCTCATTGAAATGTCTCTAACATTTTGACACTGCTGCTAGATACAAATCATTGCAACAGCTAGCGTCCGGCGAAACCCTATTTTTTTAATTTTGTCCTGTCAATTGTAGAAAAAACGACTACATTCGTTTATTTTCATCCAGATACATGGGCTTTACATTAGGCAAGCTATCTAAACGGCAAAAACTGAAAATTTGTAAATCGTTAAAAAAATATTTAAAAAAAATTGAGTTTTCCAATTTTTTTAAATAAAATCTTAAAATTTTGCACAAGGACCTAGAATTTAATTCTAAGCAATTTTTTCAAATAACTTTTTTTGATATCTCGTCAACTAACCTCACTTTTTGTAAATTAACAATTTTTTTTTTAATTTGACGCTATACCAGTGGTCACGTGACGTATGTCAAAATCGATTTTTAGGTTATCGGACATGCAGAACCGATCCCCTGGGAAAGTTTTTCCGATACTCTCCTAATAAAAATTTTTCCCATATGTTGCGAAGTTTTTGCCGGTCACTGTATATATATATATATATATATATATATATATATATATATATATATATATATATATATATATATATATATATATATATATATATATATATATATGTATATATGGAAGTACGTAGGGTTTCACGGATGGAGAAATATGTATCGTGGTTAATCCGGGAATTCATCCGTTCGTTAGATTTGTTTCTAGTTGAAACTTGCAGACGTTTCGCCAAAATCTCATTTGTCATCTTCTGTGCTTACTCTCTGGTCGTAGAAAGTAAACTTTTTTTAACTTTACTTTCTACGACCAGCGAGTAAGCACAGAAGATGCCAAATGAGATTTTGGCGAAAATATATATATATATATATATATATATATATATATATATATATATATATATATATATATATATGTATATATATATATATATATATATATATATATATATATATATATATATATATGTATATATATATATATATATATATATATATATATATATATATATATATATATATATGTATATATATATATATATATATATATATATATATATATATATATATATATATATATATATATATATACCTAAGCAAACCTAAGCAACGTGAGAGGGGTAAGAAATAAGCATCCAAAAAAGATACAAATTTTTACTATATTTTTAAATGTAACACGCCTCCATACATTTTACGTCTAGTAAGCCTCCTCTGAATAAATTTTTATGCGCACAGCGAGCGCATACGCCTCCGACAACGTTGCCAAATTTAAGTAACGTCTTCAACAAGGTGGCACGTGGTAAATTCGTTTTTTAAACATACCAGTAAACTGCTTATAATATTATTGTAAAATATAGTGAACAGCAATACAAAATCTCCCATTCCGTCGGTCTCTCTGTCCGTTGGCGCGAAAACTTAAAAACTACTTGACGGAAAACTAAAATATTTTAGAAATATATTAGTCTGAGACCTAGCTTAAAACCCAAAACATTTCCGATTAACTCTGTACAGCGTGAACACTTTAAAACATTAATTTCTAAAAAAAAGATATTAGTGTCCATAATAAATAATGTAGTCAAATAAAAATGTTTGGGGCATAACAAACCAAAAAGACAGTGTGTTCTGCGCTTGCATTAAATTATGTGGCATCCAAAAACTAATGGAAAATCCCGGGCCGGGAGGACAGTAAGCTTTCACCTTGTTGGGGATCATCAGACTGACGTAACCCTCAGGCAGCAGGCATAGTTCTGTTTTAGAAGAAGCGTTGACTATGCAGGATTGCTATTGATGGTTACGTCAGTCTGATGATCCCCAAAATTTTGCGCCACATTCAGAGGGTTGATCTTTTGACTTCTATCGCGAGAGAAAGTATTTTATTGGCGAAAAAAAATCTTTCGAGATTTTTTTTCAGATCACGTTTGGGGGTGCCCAGATCAGGGAAAACATGGTTTCCGATTTCCGTCTGTATGCTGGCGCGGAAACTTAAAAACAGCGTGAGCGAGCACATTTTAATAAATAGTATCTATTTTTTGTTTAACCCTTAACCGGCGTGGTAGGAAATTTTAACACTCAATGCGTTGCGGAGTCCAGGGGACTCCAAAATAAAAAAAAGTGTATTTTTTGTGGTAATGAAAAATTGTTTATTTTTGTGTTATATACATAATCAAAGACGTATAAGAAAACAAACTTTGTTTATTTATAAAGAACTTAGTAACAAACTAAAGCAAAAAAATCTAAAACTAAACATATTAATTTTTTAACAAAAATAAACATAGTCTTTCTTTATATTTATTTTGCAAGAAAAAAACTGAAAATAAAAACTTTTCGTATTGAAAACATATTTAGTAAGGTTTACACTACAAAAAAGAGAATACATTTACTTCTATAGTAAAACTGTAAAATATTGACAATGGTCAAAACACGTATATATAAAAAAATATATTTAGGAGTCCTCGCGATTTTGAATGCATTGAACACACAATTTTCTAGAACATTGCAAGCAAATTGGTTTTCTGCATTCAACACATAAAAAGCCAGTTTTTCTTTTTAATTTTGGGTCACATATAGAACAATACTTCCTCTGATTTCTAGGCAAAACGTCTTGATCATCAGCTGGTGTTTCAAGTGCCATCTTCAAAATTCTAACAATACCTGCTTTTAGCTCTCTTGGTAAATGTGCGTTCTGCGATCTTTCACGAAGAAGTGGTTCATACAGTTGTTTGGCCAATAATTTTAAAAAATCGAGTCTATCCAGCTTATCTGCGTTGGCACAAGATTGATGAATGATATAAGCATTCACTGAAGACATATCCACAATTCTGTAAAACAGAGTCATTGGCCAGCGTTGCGTCCTTCTGCTACAGGAATATTCAGTGGTTTTTTCGTCCACAGCATCCACTCCAGATTTTGTATTGTTATAAAATGCATTAATTTCTGGCAAACCGTTATCATCCTGTTTGCAGTGATGCATCGAAGAAATAAGGATAACAGCTTTATTTTTCTTTGGTACTCTGGAAATTAACGTTTTATTACTTGTAAACCCATATAATGTAGATCCCACCTGTCTTGTTTTGGAGGGTAGAAATTCTTTAGGTATTTCCCGTTTGTTTTTCTTCACAGTTCCAACGTAAGTAAGTTTATTTTGCAGAAGATAGTCTGTGAGCTCTATTGAAGAGTACCAGTTATCACCAGTAATATTCCGGTTGCTTCCAAATAGTGGTTTAGAAAGACGAAGAACAGCTTGTGTTGGAATAGCAAACCGTTTTTCTTCTTCTGTAAGATCCTTTAAGGAGTCAGTGCCCTTGCCACAATAGATATATGTATTGTATATGTAGTGGGTCCGAGCATCAACAAGGCATTGAACTTTCAAACCATATTTTACGGGTTTGCTCGGTAAATACATTTTAAATTTGCACCTACCTCTAAAGCCGACCAGCATTTCATCGACAGTTACATTGGCTCCTAAAGCGTAAGCTGATTGTGAATTTTGATTAAATTTTTCAAAAATATGTGAGATCGCTGCAGCCGGGTCAGTTTTTACTCTTACGATTCTCTCTTCATGGGTGTCAAACCTCAGGCACGCTAATAAATCAGCAAATCTTTTTGCTGATGTTACCAGCCGAAAAATTTCACGACCAGTCCCGTCTGTTGAAAAGATTGATTTAATGGCCTCATTATTAGACTTAAAGGCAGCAGTTAATAGCAGAAGTCCCAGTAAACCATTTATTTCAATGGAATTTGTTTCTTTGTATTCTGTGCGATTCTGATTGCCTGGCTTATTACGAAATTCCTGAATTTTTAAATTTGTATAGTGCACAACGATATCTAGAATATCTTGCGAGAAAATTTGCCTCCATGCATCAAGCGGTACAATTTCTGGCAAAGCATTTTTATTTCCTGGCAACTTCAATATATTGTGGGCTGGTGTTCTTACATTTCGGGTTGGTTCAGTGGCAGCCCATTTGTATCTGTTTTTTCCGTAAAAATATTTTTTATTTGAATGACTTGGGTCCCTGTCGTCTTCACTCTCAGTAACCTGCATCTCATCTTGGTCATCAGAATCATCACCAGAAAGCTCACTCGCTGTTTCGTGATCACTTGTAATACCATTTTCGATAGTAATGTTGCTCTCGGGATCGCCATCTTGGTCTGAACCATCTGTATCACATTCCTCAAACCATCTTAGTACACATTCCTCAAAGTTAGGATCTGTAGGTTTAACTTTTTTTTGATTCTCGGACATAGCCACTAAATTGAAAATATTACACTAATTGCGTCGCGGAGTCCCACGGACTCTAAGAGCTTTGTTATACGTACTTGCCTTGATAATAGACTGAAGTCAACTGAGCACGCGACGGGTCTCCCCACCATAGGAAGGTACTGAACAGCGCGCGCTGCCTGATCAACAAATACGAAAGTTACTACAACTTCATACTTTCTTAGAGTCCCAGGGACTCCGCAACGCCTGTTAAGGGTTAAAATGATACATTTTACACCAATTATACTTTGTATGTAGCTAAGTCTTTTACCGTTGATATAATAGTATTTTTTATTGTTTCTTTAATTCGAAAATATAAGCATTCTGATGAACCCAAAGCTTTCAGTGACAATTTCGATTTTTCTTACAACAGAATGTGAAAGAGTAGAAAAATGCTTGTTTAGTTTTGTAATAACTCTAAAACATTAGCTTAAAAGAAATAAACACGCAAATGACGATTTTACGTAAAAAAACTTGATAAAATTTTTATACAGGGTGGGAAGTTTAAAAAAATCTTTTCTATGTCTTTTTCCCCGACTGGGATTAAGTGTAAGTTCGTGGCTTTTTCTTTTTTAAAGTGCATTTTACCTTGTATATAGAACAAACAAATATTATCTTTTTCTTCCCTCGCTGGAGGAGTTAATATTTTCTTCGTTTAATAATCGCCTCCCGAAATTTTTTCAGATCTTTATATTTTGGGGTTTCTGATTAACAAAAAAAATATTTTCTCATTTCCGTCAGTCTGTCCGTGGGCGCGAAAACTTTCTAATTACTCGAACAAAATAAAAAAAAAATTGCATATAAATTAGGCTTTGTCCTGGCTCGAAACCGGCCAATAAAATTTATACAGGACGGAATCCAACCTCAAAAACTATATTTCTGATTTCGTCGCTGTAACTAAAATACAAAAATTGTGTTTTGTCTATAGCTAAAGATTTGATCGTAGATATAATTTAAGGCACTGTTGATGCCCTAGATATAGGGCGGGCCACTTAAAAAATTTAATTTTGCTGGTTTTTGCTCTAGTTAAGGCACTGTATATTTTCCTACGATAATACTTATAATACTTAGTTACATTTTACATTAGTTAGTTATTATTTATAAACTTGCATGTGCTACAGTTTGAGTTGATATTATAGCTTACTAGTTAATGTAGGTTACGTGCTACTATTGACAATTAAAGACAAAATAGTTTGCATTTTGAAAGTTTATTATTATTTCACGACAGATAAATCCATGCAAAGAATTTTATATATTTTCAGTACTGAACTGATGTACTGAAGTTATAAGAAAGTATATAAACTGAGGACCAAGTAGGAATTTATTCTTACCTTGACAGTAATTCTGAATTATTAAAACTGATTTTTTTTTAATTTCTTGTTTATTTTTAAAAATTGCGTCGCTGACGCGCCACCCTTAAAAGTTTTAGGAACCTAAGCCCGAGCTTTCTAGGCTTTTTGGATAATACGCTCCTGTATAGGGCGGACAACTTTAGAAAATTTAACTTAATATTTATAATATATTATTAATGTTTTTCACATATAGCTCTGTCGCTGGCAAAACTATATGCACTTTTTATTTATTGTTTCATCAGAGTATTTATCCATTTTAACATATTAAATCTTATTTATTCTTGTCTAATTATGCTTTTTTAGTGTTCCTTGAAATGGAATCACTTCCATTTCAAGGATCACTAAAAACGTCCGTCTGTCAGAGGGGATTTTCTCTGAAACTGTTCAACGTAATCATTTGAAATTTAGCACAGAGATAGAGTGTGGTGGACCAATTATAGACGTGAAGTATAGGAAGTTAAATTTCGATTCTGGGGGTTAATTTAGGGTGGCAAATTGGGAAATGGAAATTTTTTTCAAGGGCATTGTGTGGGGAGCCTAATGAAAGCTTATTGAAGAACGAATTAAACAATATTTATAATATATTTTCTATGCATTTTTTAAATATTTTTCGGAAAAAACGTGTAAAAATTGTTGTCCCCCACCACCCTTATCACTTATCACCAGAAGGAGCGTTTAGAAAAATCTGACAAAAAATCATGAACATTGAGAATTAGCTGTACCTAGATTAAACCAAAATTATCAGGATTGAACAATTCTACGCGATCAATTGTCATAAATAATTTAATTGTTTATTTCCTTATAACTGCTGAATTATTGGTTTTAGAAAAAAGATTTTCGACAAAAAATATTTCTCACCATGTAAAGAACAACTTTTGTGCTTACACGATTCTCAAAATTTGTAATTTGGCCTATTCAGCTCCGCGCACACACGATGTGATACGGCGTTGGTGCTATCGGCGGCGGGTAGCGCGGCAGATGGCGGAGGTCGGGCGGCCGAGGTTTGCTCAGGTTAAGTAGGGAGCACGGAACACTAATTGTGCAAGTATAGCTTGCACTGGACCGATTTTTTATATTTTTATTTCTGTTCCGTGAAAGGCAGATTTTTTGTATCCTTTATAAGTTACGCAGTGTGAAAATAATAATATATATAAAACAAATTTAAGCTCTATTATTTTCCTCTTTGCCTATAATTTCTTACACCTGTCTTAACTGTAATTTTTTTTTAAATAAGTTTTAAAATGTAGCAAACCCATTTTGATGTAGATTACATTATTTAGCTGTAAATCGGTAAAAGCTAAAGTTGATATATAATATATAATCTACTTAGAATTATGTTAGCTTAAAAATCCACCATTACCAGGTGTAAAGGGTAGAATTAAATTTAGATATTCATGTAATTTTTTAAGCAATGATTTATTTCATTACTATTATTTTTGTCGACTTTAAAACAATTTTTTAAGTATAAAAAATGAAAATAAATATAATATTTAAAAAGAACCAAATCTATTTGGGTGTCTTTATTAATTTTAATATTTTGAATGGATATTTTCTCGAAAGTCTATTTTAATATTTTTTATTAGCTAGTATGCCATGGAAAATATAAGGTTCTAAAATAAATTTGACCAATGCGTACCAGTGTCTTACTTAAGGTGGACACAAGCTAATAGCTCGGTTAATTATGGAATTTCATTTTTGGCGTGTTGATGCAGTCACAACGCACATTTCCACTGTTTTAAAATTTTTTCTACCTCATAGACGTACGTTTTCATAGTGGTTAAAAGAAAATTATTTGATGTGCTTTGGGACCCTTTTAATTAAAAAAAAAATTAGATATGAATTTGCTACCTCCTGAAACCCGAATACGACGCTTGACAGAGTTGCGTCAACATGGGCTTTAAGCTTTTTGTTTAACGCTATATTTTAACGTTGAAAGTTGTGTATTTTTCCATTTTTACCTAACATAAGGAGTTTTTTACATCTTTTTGTTTTTTATTGCCTTAAGTCTTTAACAACCCTAAGCAACACATTGACTTTAAGAGAAATTATAAGTAAGTAATAAAAAAGTATCAAAATTGGTAATAGATTTAAATATTAAAAATAAATAAATACGTTTTAGCATTTTAATAAAATCCTTCATTAAATGGGTGAAAATATAGTAGACTATTTAACCAGGCGATTCCAAACATTTCGAGTAGTCAGTACACGTTGGTACTGACGACCGACGTTGGTACACGTTTCTAAAAAACATATTGTTGAAAATCAGCGACCAACATTTAATGCTAGTTGCCAAGAAATGAGCCGCTGAAATTTAACCATGGCGTTTTTAAAAACGTGTGCAAATGGATTCGCCAGCGACTCAAAAACTAACCATTTGCAGGCCCTTGTTTCAATAAAATTGATGCCACACAGAAAAAATTACGCAAAATCTCATTTAAAGTGTGGATGTTACAGATAATTATTATAATGTGTCGATTATACTACGCCGTTAAATATTACGATAAAAAGTTTTTCTCGCATTTTTTCAGTGTCAGGTAAATTTAAACAAAAATAATATGGTAATTTTGATAACTAGAACAGAAGGGTTTTGATAGGAATGTTTGATTGAAAAACTTTCATTCGAACACTTTTCAGACATTCCTTTAAGGTCCAAGAACTAGTTCTAGTTTTAGTGAAATTTTAACGATATAAATTGTTTTAGGAGCAGAAAAAGTTACACCTTCGTGTCTGTAAGTTTAGCTCAGAAACAAACGAAAACATGCTCTTTAAATAGAAAACCAAGAATATCAAAAACTCCTAATATTATACTAAATTAAAGAAAAACACTTTAATATTTGTAGAATGAGAATTTAGAGTTCTCTAAACCACCTGAAGATGCCTTATATAATAAGGACTAAACAAATGATGGTAAAACAAGCTATTCTCCGGACTATATGTCCCTCCGAGTGCTGGATTACATACGAAAATTTGCCGTATTTTCTTCTAACAGAGTTAGATTGTAAAATACGTTTTCAGAATGCAAGAAACTACCAGGAAGAAGGAAACTTTTTCTTTAGTTAGGATGTCGTCACCTGCAGACCAGTTTCGAACTCTTTAGTTCTCATCAGTACAAGATAGACATAGGCGCTGCCTATGTCTTACTGCTTATACAGTTCGACATCACAGCTTCAAAAGGATTTACTTTTTCCGAAGGAAGGTATGTTCGTCTATCTTGTACTGATGAGAACTAAAAGTTTCCTTCTTCGTGGTAGTTTCTTGCATGTTAGAAGAAAATACGGCAAATTTTGATATGTAATCCAGCGCTCGTAGAGATATATAGTCCGGAGAATAGCTTGTTTTACCATCATTTGTTTAGTCCTTATTATATAAGGCATCTTCAGGTGGTTTAGAGAACTCTAAATTCTCATTCTACATATTTACGTGTACACCTGACAAGTGACAAGTAGACTTCATTCAACTTTAATATTTGTTATATTACTCTTGCGCTTAATTTTTAACCACGCCTCTGTACAATATACGAACTTAAGCATAATCTCGACACCATTAGTGGACATCCCTCTAAATGTGGGCAATATCTCTTTTGTTTAGACTTGGTAATGTTTCGTGTTAGAGCGTGACAACAATTTAGCAAAAATAAATTTTAAAAAAGTTCTACTACTGTAACATACATTAGTAATAAGAGTATCTATTATCTATTTTTATCGTTTTCTTATCATATAAAAAACTGTACAAATAAAGTTACAGACCCCTATATCAAAGCGTTCACCGATCTTATACACATATGTATATTTTCGGAGCCCCAATCGTAATTTCAGCAACTACTTTAAAACATAAAATAATCATAAAAGTAAATTATTTACACACGCGTAAATCTTCCGTATTATTGGCCTCCTTACCTTGTTGCCATATTTCAGAGGCATAATAGTACGGAGAGCATGTGGAGGCAAATTCGTCAGTACCATTAATTAAAGTGTATATGCGTATAAAACGGTGGCGCCCCGTAGATAAAATATTGTGAACTGCATTGTATAACTGTACATGTATATCGACCCAAAAAGCCTCCGAACTAAAATTTGTGAAACTTCTTCTGCTGACTTAAATCTACAAATAAATACATTATACACGCAAATTCGCTTTGGCCTCCGATTTTGCGAATGCGCCTCCGATTTTGGAGGCGTGTTCTATGAAAGCATATATATTTTGGAGGCGTATAAGACATTTTGCATATATATATATATATATATATATATATATATATATATATATATATATATATATATATATATATATATATATATCGGTAAATGCAAAAGCTTTAATTCTAGTGCAAAACACAAGACCGTAAAATGACAAATAAAATAAAGTAGGACTATTCTTCTTGATTCTGGTCTGGGTGTCCTCCTGTTATCGCGATTTCTGAGCCCTTACCCTTCATCAGGCAGGTTCGTACCCAGAGTGGCTGATGAACAGACCACACTTTGAGCAGAATCAATAAGATACCTTATATCCAAAACGTTCGAAACGGATTGGTAAGATGTAGTGGCTCGCGCCAAACTACTTTTACGTATGTTGCTCCAAAACTTTTGGTTGCTAACATAATAAGTAAAATAACGTCGAATATCTTCGACAGTACAAGTGCACCACTGAACGATAATATCAGGAGGTTCTTCTATATATAAATGTATAGAAAAGTGTGGTCTGTTCGTCAGCTACTCTGGGTGTGAGCCTGCCTGATGAAGGGTAAGGGCCTAGAAATCGTGATAGCAGGAGGACACCCAGACCAGAAAAAAAAATAGTCCTACTTTATTTTATTTGTCATTTTACGGTCTGTACATTGTTTTGCACTAGAGAAAGAAATAAAGCTTTTGCATTTAACGACACATTAAATATATCGATCGAAGAAGATTCCCCATTTTCTATATATTTATATATAGAAAAACCTCCTTATATTATCGTACACTGGTGCACTTGTACCGTCGAAGAAATTCAAAGTTATTTTACTTATTATGTTAGCAACCAAAAGTTTTGGAGCAACGTACGTAAAAGTAGTATGGCGCGAGCCACTACATCTAACCCATCCTTTTCGAACGTTTTGGATATAAGGTCTCTTATTGATTTTGGTCCAAGTGTGGTCTGTTCGTCGGCCACTCTGGGTGTGAGCCTGCCTGATGAAAGATAAGATCCAGAAATCGCGATAGCCGGAGGACACCCAGACCAGAATCAAAAAGAATAGTCCTACTTTATTTTATTTGTCATTTTACGGTCTTGTGTTTGGCACTAGCGAAAGAATTAAAGCTTTTGCGTTTACCGACATATATTAAATATATCGACCGAAGAAAATTCCCCATTTTCTATATATTTATATATAGGAAAACCTCTGTTCTGTTCTGTTCGACAATTTCCATGACCTCTTGCCTGATCGGCATCCACCCAATAGGAAAACCTCCTTATATATATATATATATATATATATATATATATATATATATATATATATATATATATATATATATATATATATATATATATATATAATAGACCTTTAGTCTCATGGGTTATAGCGGTCATATTGCAACACTTCTAAGAATGCGTTGTAATCAGTATCCTTGTCCCGCAATGCTCACGAGTCGAAGGTACTGATCCATATTGTTAAAGTAAAACTTAAAAGTTATTTGTTTGATATAACCGAGAAAGGATTTGTGTTAAAGTAACATAACAATTTGGCGCAGTCGCTGTAGGATCTGTCATTGCTGCTAGAACACGGGGCTCTGTAACTGGTAGCGGCGGATTCCAATCCCTCAACAGGCAAAGAACCTGCAAACATCGAGAGGCTCTCACTTGGCAAACTAGGGAAGAAACACCTGGTGGAGCCCCTGGTAGTCAAGGTCAAGAACACGACGCTTTGATGCTGCTGCTAGTATTGTAAGCAGATGAATCATTTCGTTTTTGTTTTAAACTGTTTGATTTTCTTTCAGTGTTAAGAAACTATTCGATTTTTTAAGTTTTCCCTGTTAACGATATTTCCCGTATTTTTACTGTCTATTTTTAAGCAACTAACTATATTTGTAAAAATAAATTATAGAAAAATGGCTCCTCCAGCAGATTCTCAGACAACTGCTGCGGTTAACACTAGCCAAGCGGAAATCGAGACTTAAACCTTCAGAAATATTTTCCATCGTTCCCGAATTCGAGGGTGACCAGATCTTTTTGGGTACATTTTTGAACGCGTGCGATCATGCCTACAATATGGCAACTACAGGCCAAAAAACTTTGCTAGTGATTCACATAAAAAATAAATTAAGGGGTAAAGCTGCACCGCTGATAAGCTCTAGAAATCCTAGCTAATCTTTAGAGATTAATCAACTTTTAAATCTTCACTTTGGTGATTCTAGGGATCTTTCATCCCTTATACAAAATTTACAAAGGCTGAAAAAACTCTCTACCGAGTCACCGCTTACTTTTTATAATCGGTTACAGGTTTTACAGGCAAACATGCACGCATTTATTCAAAACAGTATTTTAAATAACGATCAAAAGAAAGCGCAATCGTCTTTAATAGACACTATGGCGCTTAATGCATTGTTAGTAGGGCTAGAACCCAAGTTAGGGCAACTTATTCGTGCCGGTAACCCTTCAAATCTGTTAGAAGCACAGGCGCGAATCAGGAGAGAACTCCAATTTTCTTACCTCGAATCGAGTAAAACCGACAGACTTAACCCTCCAGGACAAAACTTAATCCCAAGAAGACTCCCATCTCAGCCTCTAAAATGCTTTAATTGTGGTCGCATTGAACACACAACCAGTCAGTGCCGTACTCAACCACCACAACGTTACACCCCGCCTCAAAATCCTAATTTTCAGAGGCCACTGAATCAAAACCCAACGTCAAATTTTTCCCATCAAGTTAGTGCGCAAAATCAACATCAGTCCAAGCCACAAGAATATTCAAGCAACTTACCCCAAAATCGACCACCAATTCCAAATATAAATCCTAATCCGGCCTAATCCACAACGAACTTACCACGTAATTGCCTATGACCACCCACAAGACGAATTTTCATATTACCCCAACAATTACTATTACGGCAACGATTGTCAAGAATATCAAGACCCAATAATTACCAACCCTCCTATGCTAGTGGCGAATACCCGATAGAACCCCTAAACCAAGAGAATTATCAAGAAAACGACCCCCTGATATAAATCGAGAACCAAATCCAGACCATGAATTTGAACAACATGGATCCCGGTCTGAATTGCCCCGATCAAAAGTTTTTCTAAATCCTCTTTTAACTGTTAATTCAAAAAATCTTTAGTACATAAACGACGCTACCAAAAAATTTAAACTTATAGATTCCGGTGCTTGAATATCCATTTTTAAAGAAAACACTGTCAACAATTATCGATCAAAAACTTGCCATTAAAGAATCAGCCCTCATACCTTTTGACGGAGGCAATCCGCATAAGGTTTATATTTATAACTGAGATATAGACTTTGACGGAATTTTAGGCCTAAATTTTTTTAAACAATAATAATGAGTAATTGATCCTAAATCTAAGCAACTGGACCGCTGGAACCGTGAGCTGACACTGCCGAACCATTCTACAATCTTAAAAAATAAATGTAAGAATGACAGAATTTCTTTTATCAAAAATCAGCTAAGAACCGAACACCTCAACGAGGAGAAAAAAGCACTAACTACTAAATTTGTGTTCAGACTTTGCGGACATTTTTTATCTCGAGAGAGACGCTCTGACGTTTACCAACGAAATAAAACATTCGATAGAAACTAATGGCGCTCGTCCTGTCTTTACTAAATCCTATAGCTATCCTCAAATTTATAAAGAGGAAGTGAAAACCCAAATAAATAAAATGTTACACGAAGGTATATTCCAACCCTCCGTCTCACCGTGGTCATCGCTAGTTTTGGTGGTTCCCAAAAAACTGGATGCTTCAGGAAAGCAGAAATAGCGCGTTGTAATCGACTACCGTAAGCCAAACGAGATGACTGTAGACGATAAATACTCCTTGCCTAACATTTCTGACCTTCTGGGTCAGTTAGGGAAGTGCCAATACTTTACAAACCTAGATCTCACCTCTGGATTCCACTGGATAGAGACTGAACCCAGAGACATTTCCAAAACAGCCTTCTCTGTTGAAAATGGCTATTACGAACTCGTCTCAATGCCTTTCGGTTTAAAGAACCCGTCCACATTCCAGCGTGCCATGGACAATATTATTCTAGGAATTCAAAATATTTCCCGCGTAACCGAGGTATTTAAACGCCTTCGGAAAGCAAATCTGAAAATTCAACCTGACAAATGTGTTTCTGAGAAAGGAAGTCGCCTATCTTGAACATCTCATCACTCAAGACGGCGTTAAGCCAAATCCCGCCAAAGTTGATTGCATTCTCAACTTTCGTTAATCAAAAACCTCCAAAAATATCCAGTGTTTCCTAGGACTAGCAGGCTACTACCGCCGATGTATCCCAAATTTTGCAAAGATGTCAAAACCCCTGACCAAGGTATTGAAAAAGGACACCCTTTTCACTTTCGAGTCAGAATGCAAATCATCTTTTAATGAGTTAAAACAAGCTCTTGTTTCTAACCCCATTCTAGACTACCCCAATTTTGAAGAACCCTTCCTTTTAACCACAGACGCAAGCGCATTTGCCATTGGTGCCGTAGTTTCACAAGCCCCAATTGGGAAATATCTTCCCATTGCATATGCTTCCCGAACCCTGTGTAACGCGGAAACCAAATATTCTACCATTGAACGCAAATTACTTGCCATTGTTTGGGCCGTAAAACATTTCCGTCCCTATCTTCCGTCCCTTCTCTTCCTTCAATGTGCAAAACTTCAGTCTAAAGTCCACGTCTCCAACAAAGACGATAAAAATAGGCCCTCCACTGCAAAAAATTCCCGACGACGAAGACGACGACAGCGATAACGAAACAGACCTCGAAAAAATCAAAGATGAGTACAATACTTTTGTCGATATTTATAAAACAGAATCAATTTTCGACTACTAAAAATTTGAGATCACTAACTTCTGGACAAGTCCCACAAAAACATAGTTACCTTCTTTTGGCAAAATAAAATGGAAGATTTCCATTACAAAATTATTGACGATATTCTCGAGGAACACCCCAAGTTTCTCCCCAATCAAATAAACATTCTGTTAACCGAAACGGTCAAAAATAGGAAATACCTTATCACCCCCATACAGTTTGACCCTAACAACGTGGTATCTCATTTATTCTACATTTTATACAAATGCCAAAACGAATTTGATATCGCGAAAACTTATTGTATAGAAAACAACCTAAACTTACCTATTTTAGTAATTTTTCCATTTATCTTTGACGAAAAAGAAATACAACTTAGAACATGTCACAATATTGTCGCAACCCCCGATCACGATCAAATACTTGGACCAATGACATACAGGAAAAAATAATTTACACCTCGGAATAATTGAAACTATAAAACGCGTAAAAGAAAAATACAATCTTACTAAAGACGTAGAGAAATTTATAAGGGCGTGTGAAATTTGTCAAAAAGTCAAAATTTGTCGAAAAAAACCTGACCACCCCTCTCGTAATAACGGAAACGCCAAAAACTTCCTTCGAATGAATTAATATCGACATATTTATATATTCAACGCGAAACTATGCGCTTACGATTAGGGATGAATTAACTAAATTCACTCAAGCATATCCATTAGGAGACAAAAAGGCATCAACCGTAATCAATATTTTATTGGTATTTTTCTAGCATTGCGGTACTCCACTAAGAATCCATTGCGACCATGGACGTGAATTTGATAATACCCTAATGAAACATGTCTCTGAGCTTTGTGATATATAATTAACCTTTTCTAGTGTTAACCACTCATAATCAAACGGTTCTGTAGAAAGATTTCACGTAACTCTTACCGAGATGCTTAGAGCCCATACAGCAGACAACCACGACGAACATCCATTCAATATTCTCCCTTACGCAGTTATTTGTTACAACAACACCAAAAATAAAACTTATAAAGTTTTTTACCGTACGAACTTATTTTTGGACAGACGTCCAGCAGACCTTCGGAAATCTTGTATAACCAAAACGAACTTATCTCAAAGTATATTAAAGATTTCAGTAACCGGATGGAGTCTACTATAAAGTCACGCGAATGAAAACGGAACAGCACAAAAAAAGCAAAAATTAGATTAGACAGATCTGTCTCGGACAAAATTCCCGATTATAAACCCAGAGACAAAGTATACGTTAAAGAATCTCAGATAAAAGATAAGGCACAAAATAAATTTAACGATCTCTTCGAAATCTTAGAACTTTTCAAATCATCAGCTACCGTGCAAAATCCCCAGACTCAGCAAATATCCAAAATTAACTTTGATAGATTGAAGCCATACTACGAATAGTCTCCTTCTTTTCAGACTCTTCGGGCTATTATCAGCCACTATATACACATATATACACCGTAACGTCGATATATAGCACCATAGGACTCTTTTTCCACGAAGAAAGCACCATTAAAATATCAAACGATAAATGGACACTGCTTGTCTACAAAGAACACCAACCCATCAAAGAAGTCATTTCCAATAACGACAAAATTCTTTCCAATCTGATAAACGTCTTCCAGGCCCCCAAAAAGTTAGCCTTTAAAGCCGAAATTCAAACCCATATCAGCCTCTTGAAGCAAATTGCTGACTCATAAACCTAAAATACAAGGAAGTTATGACGGATACGAAACATTACAATTTTCGAACAAAACCCGGCGTATTTAATGGCATAGATACTGTTTGGAAATCAATCACCGGTAATTTAAAAGTGACTCACGACGAACGAAAAATCAAAAATCTATTAAAAAATCAAATTTCGGTAACGACATCTGTTATTAAATACTTTAATTCAGCCCTTCAGAAACTTCAAATAGCCAAGGAAACCTTTAATAATGACATAGTAAAAATTCGCGAAGCTATTGTTAACATTTCTGACATTATAGTCTTTTATGAAGGTCAATTACAAATAGTGGACCTGTATGAATCATTAATGGAATGTATTTTTGGAAGACTGTCTTAACGATATATTAGATGCGATAACTTTTGCTCGTTTAAAAATTCTATATAGTTCAATTATTACCCTTAGAGATCTTGTAGCCTCTTTGCAGGAAATCTCTCGTTCCTTATTAAAAAATAATTTACCCCTACCCACGTATGGATCTAACATTGCAGAATATTTAGAATTTGTCCAGTTAGAAGCATATCAGTCCAATTCAAAAGTAATTTTTGTCTTAAAAATCCCTCTAACAGATCATGAAACCTATACCTTGTACCATCTGTATCCAATCCCAATTTTAGATAATCCAACAGGTCACCATCACATTTTCCCTACATCTCAAAAATATATTGCGCGTGATGATGATTCATTGCTCTACATATCATTTCAAAATCTGGATAACTGTATACAACTAGGAACCACCACCAAGGTCTGCTCTGACGTGCTTCCGTATCCCATTGGCAGCGATGCCATGTATGAAGCACAACTACTCAAATATATCAGCAAACTGCCAAAAACCTGCCAGACTTTACTCCTTTTTGCCAAAAAGTACAATGTTCAGAAACTAAGCCAAAACTACTGGTTAATCACTGTTTCTGACCCTTTGCCTGTGACAATAAAATGTGAAAGCAAGAACGTTGTCACCAAGTTACTAAGCACCAACTCCGTACTGAAGCTGCAACCAGGTTGTAACGCCTTTATTGAAAACACAAGGGTACATATGTCATAGACTTTAAATAAACTAAAGACAAAGTTATTTACTATTCAAAGCAATCAGTCATTGAATTTGCACTAAAATCTGGTGGATTGTATTGACTGGTCAACTGCAGATGGTTGCCAAAGTGTAGGTACAAAATGTCCTTATTGATACCATCCAAGCAATACAGTATTACACGACATTTATTTGACTATATTTTAATCTAATAAAAATAGCATATATAAGTATTAAGTAATAAAAAAAGTAATACTCACATTTGTTCTATTTTATGCATCATAACCGAATAAACTTTTATTCTCTTCTCACTGGGATAAATTATTAAGTCATTGAGTAAAAGTGACAACACTATTTGGTGGTTTACTACCAGTTTTACAATGAATTGAAAAGTAACACAAGCGACTATTCATAAAATTCGTTGACGTTTGCTACATTGCACAGTGGTCCCGCAATATAGGGAAAGCGGTCATAGGAGCTTAGCTCTAAACGACAATTCCAAATTTAGGATTTTCGTGCACAAACTAACTTTTTTAAATGAATGTAACATTCTCGATCATGAATTCTGTTTATCAGAAAATTTTAGACAAAGAAAATTATGAAAATTTAAAAAATGGCACCCATCCACTTTTTCTGACGAGGTAATGTTTAAAGATAAAGATGATAACAGGTAAACCTTTTCTTGAAAAATGAGTTTACAATTCTTTTTGTCCTAAACTTAATATAAGATATTTTTGGGTTGTTCATTGAAGCCAAATTATAAAGCATTTACATTTAACGAGATTAAAACAATTGGGAGATTAGTAAATTAAAAACCCAACCCAACCTGAGCGTTTACTAAAAAATATGTTTAATATAAAGTATATTATAGTGTAAGTAAATACAATAATTTTAGTCTTAAGTTTCTAACAAATCAAAAACCTCTGGTGATAGCACGGATTTATTTTTTTGTGGCAATTTTCTCAAACTAGATATAAATGGATCTGAATACAGAAGAAGTTTATGCAATAGGCTTCATTAGTGGTAACACGAGATATTTTCCTAGTATTTTCGCGCTGAAATAATTTTATGTTTTTATTGGAGGATTCCGCCGCTTCCTCGGAAAGTTCTCCAATAGATAACAAAGCATATTTAATAAATTCAGATCCATGAATTAATACTTTATGGAGCTAATACCAGGGATAGGTAATACCAGGTAGATAATACCAGGGCTAATCATTCACAAGTTGTTTAGCTGTTTCTAAGGCATAAGTTTTAAACTTAGCTGAATCAATGTTGTAACCTGATCCCATACATTGTAAAATAAGGCAACATCGGTCAATTAGGTCTTTATTTATGCCTGTAATTTCAGCTGAAATAGCTGAATTTGTGAAGAATTTTCGCCCAGTATTGCCATCGTTCGACGTTCCACTTCGAGGCTTATCAACGATTAAACCCAATTTTTCCCTAAACTTTGTTTGAATATCCTTTTTTCTTTCTGCAAGAAGAGCTTTTTCTTCACCTCGCCTAACTTGCCATTTTGTAACATCTTATCTGTTGGATATTCGAAAAACCGAATCCAAGAATGAAGTGGTGACAAACCAAACCGAAAATTATTATCAATATCAAGAGGTGTGCTTAAACAAAGGTCAATATTATTCATTTCTTTCGGCGTTGCGTTACAGATGTAACACCTACTTGAAGACGTTTCAGCAAGAGCACAACATACTTTACCGTCATCCATAGTTAATTGTAAGGAATGCCGCACTTTTAACTCACGATCATTTTCGTACTTAAATGTAGTTGGTTGCAAATTATTGATTTTGTCTTTAAAATATTCTTCTTCTTGCAGAGAGAGCTTTTTAGTTTCCTTTGCGAATTGAAAACGCATGACCCCACAAAACCTCGTATAGGAAGCACGCGGATTCTTCCACAAAATACGATCAAGATCTGAAGTTTTTGAATTGAAAACTGACTGGAGAGGAACATAGGATGTAACGAATAAACTTGCATCCTCAATACTTGAACCCAAAAAAGTTTGCTTATATTCGCTATGGCCTGTACTGCCATCAAAGCCCATTTTCCAATTAAAATCAAATCATCTTCAAGGGACTCAGGTGGAATATTTGCAAGAAGATTTTATTGGTATTCAAGTATGCGAGTGGCCGTATGATCTAACAAGGACTGCAATTCCACTTCTGGAGACGCCTCTGTGACTTTTTCTTGCGAAGGATAACACTTCTTTTTTGCTTCAAGAATTTTCTGATAAGAAGGAAACCCGTTGGGTGATATTTTCGAATTAACAAATTCTTTAATTAAGTTATATTGACGCTTGGTCAATTTCGCTTCCACAAACAAGGAAAGTACTTCATCCGAGTTAGCTTGCCAAATAGTAGTATTAGCCAGATTACACGCCAAAGATTTAACCGCCGAATCGTCCACCTTGTATAGATCTGCTAACCTTCTACGTTTTGATCGCGCACTACAATGTTCAAAGCCTCTTTTAAACCGTTTGGCACAACTTGTCGAAGCCATTGTCAAACATGTGTGATCTTGTTCTACTTGCTGTCCTTCTGGCTGCTACTGAGGGTGTAATGCAACTTTACATACTTCCTGGATATTAAGCCAATCCTCGTGCTTAGCAACTAGTTTTCCAGTAGACCTGGAAGCTTGCTTCCGATGCTCGCTAAACCTTTTGTAAAGATGAAAATCACGATCTTCCAAGCTGGAAAAGTTGAGGTTTTCGACATCAGGTAATGCGCTGGTTAACGCTGCCAAAACCTGGCAGGTCTTCTCCAAATCGATAGCCAGATGTTTAGCAGGTACATCCTCGTAAACATGCATATTGCTACATTTTCTGTAAGAAATTAAAAAGTCATTGATATTAAAGTAATCTGAAAGTCTAAATCTGAAACTAGCTTCACAGGAAATTTTTATAGGAAAAGGAGGCCGTGTATGTATTTTAAAAAGCCAGAACTCGCAAATTAATTCAAAATTTAAATTTTGGAAAAAAATACAAATAGAAATCATCAAAACAAAAATTGCGCGTGCGTGACTCAAGAGCAAACTCCAGTTGCCATTTTTCCGTTTTCACCATTTCAGTTTTTGGCGACTATTTCATTAAGAATTGTTCTTATTGAAAATCAAAAAGCAGAGCGATATTTTTAATGACAAGCGAAATTAAGTCAAGCAACGAGATTAACAAAATTTTAAGCCATAAACGTGAAAGACGTAAAATACGAGAAAATCCGTATTGTAGGATGTAAAATATTTTTCACCTTTATGGGTTAAAATTTAATTAAACTCGTTGCTTGACTTAACCCTAGAACGGTATCGATATTTTATGACCCTGTATTGGTATTGATACGTAAATTTTACGTACATATTCTTAAAGTTAAAATTTGCTTAAATAAATTAATAAAGCACAATATATTTTTCGTTTAAAGCTTTATTTTGCTAAATAAACATATAATATACATGGTAACTTAAAAACGCCTACTCAATAACTAACAAAGTAAAATTTGCGTTGTTGTGTTTGCGTGTTTGCTTCTGGATCTAAGTTTGATATTTCTCAGAATTTGCTTTTGGCTTCTTGTGATTTTTTTTTCGGCGTTTTTGAATGGGTGGATTGTCCTTTTCCTCATTTTCTTTTGTCCAATCGTTTGAGAAAGCAGCTAATACCTGCGATTACATTTCTTCAGGCGGCAACCATTCAGGATGAGCATCGCTATCGACAGACTCACTTTCTGTCTCAGATTCAGCTCTAATAGGAATATCTTCCGTTTCAGTCACTACTTTCCAACAATGCTTTCACCAGCTCTTCGTCTGTTAAACCTCGCTTCGATATTCTAAACGTTTATTGGTATCGACACGTAAAAATTTCGTATAGAAATTAGCGCGTATTGGTAACGATGCGTAATATTTACGTGTAGAGATCCAGAAAATAATACAATATAACCTCTAGCACGAGCACTTGCGAACTGGCAATGTAAACAGTCTGCATAGCTGGGGGGTCGAGAAAATTTGCATGGTATGGCTCTTCTAAATGCAAATTAATAATCTTGAACACGTAAATTTTACGTACGATACCATGGATTTATTATAATAAGGATTCGATGTCCGTATACTGTGAGCATATCGAACGTGAAGCCTTATCTTTGTTGTTTGTTTTCTCTTGTAAGAGGAGTTTACGAACTACGAATTACTACGTAATTGAATCAAGGATGGTAGTAGAAAGAGATAAAATATCATTGGAGTGTTGGAGCTCAGAAGTGTTGCTGTCTGTCCTGGTTGCTTAGGAAAACGGCTGAACCTCGGTCTGAACAGTCGGTCACATGTACGTCTTTGTCTAATGAACTAGAAAAGAAAAAGTGCGACGTACAGATTTATATAGATTTATAAATGACTCCGAGCGACTTTAAATAAACACCTTTAGAAATAACATAACCTATAAATAATAAAACCTTTTTAACTTAAATTTCTTATTATTTAGCAGAAAACTAAAATATTTTAGGGCTTTTATTACTCTTAGTAAATCTTGTGATGCTTCTAACGTATTTTTTGTACAAAAATACAAGGTAAAATACTTAAAATAAGATGTTGCCGGTGTTTACAAATTGTGTTTACAGTGTCGCTTAGAATGGTTTGTTTTGGCTTCAAAGAATGTTAAATCATCCCGTATCCAGTCTTAATAAATCCATGTACGATACCGTTCTAGGGTTCTAGGGTTAATGTCCATATATATATATATATATATATATATATATATATATATATATATATATATATATATATATATATATATATATATATATATATATATATATACAGGGGGAGTTTTTACAGTGTTACAAGGCGATTATCTCGCCAACCAACGGTTTAAAATAAAAAAGATAATAGGGAGATGGGGGACATATTTAAATATATTGTTGATATTTACTCCTGCTCTCTATTTTGAGGACTGGGGGTAACTTTGGAATTTGAAATGGGTTAAATATAGGGATATAATTTTCTCCCCGATCTAAATTTATTATTAAAATAAAGTCCAAAATTTTAACTGAAAAACAACGCAGATTGAACACGTCACGTCAGTTACCTATAGAAACGTTACGGTAGGAAAATATGTAAACGATTGCTAATTTTATTTCTATTAGATCGCAAAACCAATAACAAATCCCACGGCCACTGAATTGTTTATCAGAAAACTGCCATTCCAGCGTCTCGTAAAAGGAATTGCACAATATTCAAGACAATACCTCGAATACCCAGAATACCTCGGCAGGAAATGTATTATGCACATGAATATCATATTCTTCTGGATATCATATGGATGTAATACGAATGTACCTATTACCAAATTTGTAAGATACCTATGTACTTGGAATAGTTATTATCCTTATACGTAATGTATATTTTAAATGTATACCTCATATACTATGGTATAAATAATGACTATTAAGGTCATATTGGTTTATCCCACACTACTCGTTCCCTTTACATCTCTGATACGTCCTGTGCATCTTTATATTGAAAATAAAACTTAAAATTCAGAAGATCTACTATGTACATTCATGGGATATACTGGAGAATATCCTGTGAATTTAATATGAACCTACATAATCGGCAAACTCGCGACAAACTGACAAGCATTACATGTAATTTTCATATTTCCTGTATATTTACTCATTTATTGTATTTCACCCATTAGTGAATATACACATACTTAAGGAAACTTAATAAGTGACAAGTGTAGTCATTTAGTGTTATTTTGTTATGTGGGGAAGAATGTTTCAGAATTCTCCAGGACCAGCAAAAGGATATACAGGGTGTCCGGGAAAATGTGGGAAATCTCCCGGATATGAAAAAAACACGTGAAAAGAGTACTACAAGTTCATATAAACTTTTTTCGTATCGGCCTCCCCTTCGGAGATATGGGCTCCCAAAGAGCTCCAATGAAATCAAGTTTTTTACACATAATTATTGAACCACCTGGTATATTCAAATTTTTTTTAATATGATGTATACCAGGTTAGACCCTTCAAATTACTATCCAAGAAAGTATTGTGAAGTACTCACAGCTGCAGGGACGGACTAGCTCTGACACTCATGACCCCATTTTTTTACGCCCTGTACGATAAGAACTTTGGACCACGTTTTTTACATACCTTTAACCATTGACTAAAAATTAAGTACTCTTCATTCATGTCGTTAATCCTAACCGTTTTCGAAAAAAACGTCATCATTTTATTTACACTGTTAGTCCCCTAACTTCTGTCGGGTTGAATATGAAAAAGAGGAATTTTTCCCTGTCGCCAACATAGTTTCAATAAAACGTTAAAATTTAACTGCTTAGTTAAAAACTTCGTAAGAGGGTTCAACATGGGCCCCGTGAAGTCTTATACACTCGCGGGCACGACGAACTGAGGACTGCTGTACCCGCCACAATAACCCAGCATTGTTCCTTATTTGATCACAATGAAACGTGATTCTCCGTAGATGTTCCTCCCTACTATCGACGGGAGTAGAATACACCAAGGTTTTGAGGTGTCACCACAGGTAAAAATCCAACGACGTTAGGTCGGGAGATCGAGGAGGCCTGGCAATAGGTCCTCCCCTACCTATCCAACGGTTTGGATAGACGTTATTCAGGTGCTCCTGCACAGCAACGCTGAAATGAGGTGGTGTTCCTTCGTGCATGTAGTACACGTTTCGGCGGATTTCAAGTAGTAAGTGGTCTACTAAATCATGAAAAGCGTTCTGGAGGAATTCTAAATAAAGTTGTCCTTTCAGTCGTACCGGCAATACGAATGGTCCAATCAAAAAATTGCCAATGATTCCTGCCCAGACATTAATTGATTGGAACCGATGTTGACGATGCGAAACAATAGTTGCATGAGGATTTTCATCAGCTCATACATGTGAGTTGTGTAAATTCATGCTTCGTCCGTGAAGAGAATCTTCTGGCTTCCAAAGCATTGCAAGATGCAAGACCATACATCAGATGCATATCTGCATTCTCAATAAACGTATTATTTCGAATTATTTCACGAAATATTTATTTCACGAAATATTTATCGAAATATGCCAAATACATGATGTAAATAATATGACGTTTTTTCGAAAAACGGTTAGGATTAACGACATGAATGAAGAGTACTTAATTTTTGGTCAATAGTTAAAGGTATGTAAAAAACGTGGTCCAAAGTTCTTATCATACAGGGCGTAAAAAAAATGGGGTCATGAGTGTCAGAGCTAGTCCGTCCCTGCAGCTGTGAGTACTTCACAATACTTTCTTGGATAGTAATTTGAAGGGTCTAACCTGGTATACATTATATTAAAAAAAAAATTGGAATATACCTGGTGGTTCAATAATTATGTGTAAAAAACTTGATTTCATTGGAGCTCTTTGGGAGCCCATATCTCCGAAGAGGAGGCCTATACGAAAAAAGTTTATATGAACTTGTAATACTCTTTTCACGTGTTTTTTTCATATCCGGGAGATTTCCCACATTTTCCCGGACACCCTGTATAAAGGGTCCACAACGGCTTTCGTTGTTTGTTTTGTATTCAGTCTTAGAAACGTATTAATTTGTTGTCAGTACAAAGGTTATTGTCACTATCAGTAAATAAAGACGTGTAGCCGTCCGGTACAACTGGTGTCAGAAGCTTGCGATTTCAACAAAACCCAGAAGTGAAGTAAAGAATATTAATAATGTATGCCATATGTCAAAAAGTAAATATGTATGGAACGACAATTATTAAAAGCTATTATGAACCACTTGGCTAACAGAGCGTACTTTAGATTAGGGAAGCTTCTAACATGATGCATAGTAGCAAAAAAACCAAAACATTGATATATAAAACTCTTATCAAACCTGTCCTTACCAACGCGTCAGAAGCATGGACGATGACAAAGGGCGCCGAAAACTTGTTAGGCTGCTTTGAAAACAATATTACTTTGCAAGATGCAATATCGTGAGGGACAATTACAAGAAAATTATAAACCTATCCAACGTATCCGGAAGAAGTTAAACAAGAGTTTGCAGTATGCAGTTTTATTGAAGGATTACGCAATTGGGAGACAAATGAAGCTTTAAGAATGGTCAGGTTAAAGAAAGTGTCTGAAGCCCTTGCTTTGGTACTATAATTTGAAACAGCTAAGCAACCTTCGAGGGACCAGAACAAAGTACGAACAATAAATTCTTCTCGAACAGATCATAGAATAGATAATAAAGAAATTTTAACAAAGTTAATGAGACAGATACAAGAGTTTCTGATGAGTCAGAAGAAAAGTGAAAATAGAAATCTGACTTTCCGAGCGCGAAATACAATTGGAAGTGTGGTGAAAACATATGAAGCCGCTGTGCCCGCAGTGCTGCCCCTGAAAATTATCAGAACCAGGAAAATTCACAGTAGCCAGTTTTAAGGGGCGAAAGCTCATGGGTGCGACCAAGCCCCACCAGCAATATCAATCAAGGTATCCTGGCTGCAAAATAGTGGCTTCAGCTTTATAGCACCTGGAAGAATGTGTTGTCGGAAGTGCGAGATGGCGTCAGATACTCGTTCTACACAGGTTTGATAAGAGTTTTATATATAAATGTAGATGATTTTAGACCAATTTCTCTACTTTCTGTAATATCTAAAATTTTAGAACGTATAGTTTTTGACCAAATAATAGAGTATTTTAAAAAATATGATATTTTACCAGAAAATCAATCAGGTTTTAGAGAAAATTTTAGTACTACTACTTTACTCTGTAAACTTAAAGATGATATTTTAGAAAATTGGGATTCAGGTTTTGTTACTAATATAGTCTTTCTCGATTTGGCTAAAGCCTTTGATTCTCTAAATCATGAAATGTTATTAGCAAAGCTTAAATATATAGGTTTTTGTCTAAAAACTTGCCAGTGGTTCAAACATTATTTATCTGACAGAAAACAAGTGACAAAAATTGCAAACGAATACATTTGTGACATTTCAAATTCACTGCCTATTTCTAGAGGTGTTCCACAAGGATCAGTATTAGGCCCTTTATTGTTTATTATATACACTTTTGATTTTCATTTATCTATTAAACACGGTAATCTTTTAGCTTTTGCAGATGATACTCAAATATACCACTCAATCAAGTACACAGATTTAAAAAATAGTATTTCCTTAATCAATAAGGATATTTTAAATATTTCAAAAACTATAACTGATCACGGATTAAAAATAAATGAAAATAAAACTAACTTAATTTTAACTGGTCCTAAAACACTAATCACTAAAATAAAAAATAATTCTGATTTCAAAATTGTTCTTAACAATAGTTTTAAGATACCGTCAATCGAATTTGGCAAAAATCTTGGAGTAATTTTTGATCAGCATCTTAATTTTCATGAACATATAAAAAATATAATTAAAAAAGCATACTACAAACTAAGAATTTTATATAACTTTAAGGACTACTTAAATACCGATACTAAACTTAGACTGGTTGATTCAATTATTCTAAGTGGATTAGATTACTGTGATATCATTTATCACAAAAATATCAGTAACGAAGATAAACAGAAATTACAAATTCTTCAAAATAACTGTGTTCGTTTTTCAATAGGGCTAAAAAAGTATGATCACGTATCACCTAGTTTTGACCAACATAATTTAATTAAATTAGAAAAAAGACGCGAAATCCACATATCCTGTTTTATTTATAAAATAATTTTAACTCAGAAACCAAGATATTTATTTGAAAAAATTGAATTCAGGAATAATATTCATAATGTTAATACTAGAAATCAGAACGCAATAGAAATACCTAAACATCATACTGAAAAATATAAGTCTTCGTTTAAATATACCTCTTCTGTAATTTATAATAATATTCCTTCTAGTCTGAGGGGCTTAAGCTATATAACTTTCAAAAAAAATATAAAAAATTATTTAGTAAGGGTAGGATTGGAAGAATGATTTTTTATAAATCAAAACCTTACCTATTTATGCCAACTAGTATACTACTGTCATTTTTTGGTTTTCTTTTTTAGTTTATCATTTTTATATTTATATTTTTAATTGTTTTATTGGCATAAATAAACATCTTTATTATTATTATTATTATATCATCGTAAGGCTGAACATCGCAGCCCAATGCAAAATATGCCATCCTGAGAGAAATTACATCCTGGAAACTGCCAACGGTGAAGTCATACCTGTAAAGGGAATACATGAAGCTCATATAACTTTTGGAAGCACAACCTTTGAACAAATGGTGTTTGGCGCTGATATACGAGATGAAGTTATTTTTGGTCTTAATGTTATGGAACATCAGAAGTTTATGCTTGATTTTCCCCAACGAGTCCTGCGTACCAGATATGAAGAAATTTTAATGAGCCTGCCGAGAAATAATGAAGTAACTGTTCGGAAAGGAGTACTTATTGAAGATGCCGTGTTATTAGTAAGTTCAGAATGTGTTGTTAAAGTGAAACTCGGAGATCCTGAAGAATATGAAGTAGTTCTGGTTCAGCCCGTTGAAGATTACCCATTATACGCAAAAGGGAATTCTTCCTGCAAGAACTTTGACTCAGAATAAACAAGACATTATATTTGTCAAAATGATGAATTTGAAAGATTCCCTCCAGAAGGCCATGAAAGGTGACATGATTGCTACTTGTCAACCTGTAAATGCGATAGTTATCTGTACCACCTTGCCTTCTACAAAGCAGCCTGCTACTTTACCCAAGGTACTGCAAGACCTGGTTAATTCATCAGCACCTTTACTAAATCAAGTTCAGGTGGCTAGGTTGGAAAACCATTTGAAACGAAGACTTAATGACGTCACGAAGAAGGACAGTTACCAAAATCGAAGATTTGCTTTAAAACTAAGTACTGTCCAGCTGAAGCTTAGTCCGAAGAAATGTCATTTATTTTAGAAAAAAGTAAAGCATCTGTGGCACGTGATCACAGAAGATGGTGTTAGAACTAATCCAGAAGAGACAGAAGTCATTCAAAATTGGCCAGTACCCAAATACAAACAAGAATTAGGAAGTTTTCTGGCTCTTTGCACTTATTATAGAGCATTCATAAAAAATTCGCTGAAATTGCAAGACAACTACATCGATTGACCAGAAACAACAGAAGCTGTAAATGGACTAAATACTGTGATAACGCATTTAAACAGCTAAATAAGTTCCTTTATAATCCTCCAGTGTTTATTCTAGACATCGATGCTAGTCACACTTCCAGCGGTGGAATTGCATCACAGTTACAGAATGGAAGAAAACGTTATTGCTTATTTTAGCAAAGTACTCTCCAAGCCTGGGAGCAACTACTATGTAACTAGAAAGGAACTATTGGCTATTGTCAATACCCTGGAACATTTTCATAAGTATTTACTATATAGTAAAGAATTCCTCCTGAGAAAGGATCATGCATCTTTAAAGTGGTTAATGCAATTTGAAAGTCCTGAAGGTCAAATAGCATGATGGTTACAACGTCTGCCAAAGTATGATTTTAAAATTGAATACCGAAAAGGCCTAAATCATAAGAATAGAGACGCTTTGTCAAGAAGACCTTGCCCAGGAGAACGCAGATATTGCAACTGGCAGGAAGAACGCGAAAATCTTGATGATTTTCACTATCGAAGAACATAGCTTTAGACATTTTCTTTATATTGGGATCCTAAAATCCTCTCGAAAGAGCAACAAGAAGATTCAGATCTCAGGATTATCAAAAAAGTAAAGAACAATAATACGGAGCAACCCACATTCCAAGAAATTTCCTCTAAATCTGAAAAAGTTAGCGGTTACTGGGCATTTTGGAATTCTTTAGTAATATAATATGGTCTGTTGTAAAGAGTTTGGGAGATTTCTGATGGTAAAGATCACTAATATCAGATTATATTACCCACAAAAAGGGTTCTAGCTCTACACAACGGTGTAGGTGGCGGCCTCTTAGGGTAATGAAATCTCTTAAAAGAAATCGATAGAGGTTCTATTGGTTGGGAAGCCTCGCAGATGTAAAAGAATGGTGCAGAACTTGTACTGATTGTGCTATCAACAAAGGATCAACGATCCGCAGCCGTGGCAAGATGAAGCAGTACAATGTAGGAACACCTTTTGAAAGAATTTCTGTAGAAGTAGCAGGGCCATTTCCTATTAGTGAATCCGGTTGGGCTTGCTTGGAACACCTTTTGAAAGAATGGCTGTAGAAGTAGCAGGACCATTTCCTGTTAGTGAATCCGGGAACCGTTATGGTTTAGTGGCGATGGATTAATTTAGCAAATGACGAGAAGTCTACGCAATGATGAATCAAAAATCTACAACTGTTGCCGATAAGCCATTTGAACAGTGGATCTGTCGATATGAAATACCCAGAGAAATATACTCTCACCAAGACAGGAACTTTGAATCTGCAATATTTGCGAGCCTGTGTAAACTTCAAAAAATCCACAAAACCAGGACGACACCCCTACATCCGCAGTCCGATGGGATGGTGGAGCAATTTAACAGGACTTTGGAAAATTACATTAGAATTCAAGTCAACGAATCACAAAGTAACTGGAACAAATTAACTCAACCATTTTTACTCGCTTATCGCTCTGCAGACCATGAAACAAATGAGAAAACGCATAATTTTTGGAAAAGAATTACGCCTTCCTATCGATCTGGTTATTGGACGTCCACCTGATGCTGAACAAATATCAGAAAGCTGCGCAAGTCAACTCAGTAAGCAGCTTCAAGCTCTGCCCGGATAAGTCCGCTAAAAGTTATAAACAGAAAGTTATAGAACGAAGACCCGATATGACTTGAAGGCCACTACTGGTGAATTTATCGTTGGTGAGAAGTTTGGTTGTACAATCCAAAAAGAACCAAAAGGCGCTCACCAAAACTCCAGAGGTCATGGGAAGAGTCGTACAATGTAGTCACCCAGCTTAACGATCTGGTGTATCGAATTCGGATAAGCCCCTATTCAAAGATGAAAATCGTGCATCTTGACAGGCTGGCCCGTTACCAAGATCAAGAAACTTGATCGAGACGATCAAGCCTTGAAGGGGAAGCAACGTTACGAACTTCCCAGAAGTTGTATGAACTTTTTAGCTTTAGTTTATGTTAATGTATTTTGAGACTTTAGGTTTATTTTCTTTTAGTTTCTAATTTAATAACCTGGTTAATTTTCACATGTTATGCCTATGAATATGAAAGAAGGTCTGGATCTTTGCAGAATATTCGATTTTGATATTTTCTGCATGGAACGCCTGTGATAGAATGCCGAGGATTTACTACGGTCTTTATTGTCTTCTTTTAATGCTAATTGTAAAATTCTAGAATGTTTCAGAATTCTCCAGGACCAGCGAAAGTGTAGCCGACTTTCCTTGTTGATGTTGTGTTCAGTCTTAGAAATGTGTTAGTTCATCAGTACAGAGGATATTGTGACATTGTCAGTAAATACAGGTTTAAAAAGTGTGGTTCAGTATTTCGGCCGTCCGATATTTTAATTTAAAAAAATCATGGAAATGCGCTTTTCACGTACACACTTTTCACTATTATCTCGTCTATTGGAAATGTGATATTGTTAAAATTAAAAGGATAAGTGGATATACCAAGACGAATAATTTTGAATGGATGTTCTGTTCAATCTTAGAAACGTGTTGCTTTGTCAGAAAAGACGTTATTGTGACATCGTCAGTAACAAAGAAAGTTACTGTTAAATAAAGGTTACAAAAGCAAGAGAGTGTTCTGTATTTCGATCGTTCGGAACAATATCTTGGTTTAATAAAAATAGAATTCAGCACAAGATTTACAAGATTACACTTTTGAACAAAACCGATACTTTTAAGAGAATAGTAGATTGATCACAAATTTATTGCTATGCTTAAAAGAAGAATTTTTGCTTGCTCAATGTAAGTGACTACTGACGCAAAACCGATATACCCGCAAAAAGGAGTTACACTCTTAAAAATAACTGGGTAATAATAACTAAAATTTAGTTATAACAACCTTTTTTCTTAGTGAAAACCGACTCAACCCAACTTTTGATCGGAGTAACAAAAAACAACTTTTGTTTTAAAAATGTTAAACTCAGTAATAAGTAAATGGAACTTACAGATTTTAGTAATAAGAACTAATTTTGTAATACGGAGAACTTAAACTTTCTTAAAGGTATGAATTATTTTTGTTTCCTGTGCTATATATTCCGTATATTTATATACGGAAACATTATTGCAATGTATACATAGTACCTTGTTTGATATAACTTAATATTATGTGTAGGTACTTATCAGCATAATCATAATTTATTAATTGATTTAGTAAGACGCTCGATATACTCAGAAAAAAAGGATTTTTTTTTGAGAATACAACTAGGTACTACGACACAAACCATAGCGATCGATGACTTTTTATAATAAAAACTACAAAAGCAATTGAAATTAAACGCGGAAGATGGAATAATATAAAATAAAACTCTTACTTACGTTATATCTGATATTTATTTTCTGCAGTCGCAACCTATCAACCTAATAACAAACAACTTACCTCATGCCAACGTGTAAACATGCGAATGCAAGAGTCGCTACCCCAAAAATGGAAGTTCCGCGATATACCCTTGCCGGATGATCAGTCACGTGAAGAAGCAATGAGCTGAGCAATGTTACCGTTTACATACTTGAGGCAGCTATGAAATAGGGTTGCAGATTTAAAAATTAGTGGGGATAACTAAAAAACGTAATGCAACAGAAAATCTATTGGGCGGTGAGAGGTCTTTTAACATCTGTTGTCCCAATTTTTTTTAAAGATATTGCACAGGTTATATACACAGGTAAACAGGTTATATCTAAAAGTTGATGGAGAACAATATATCTGGTTTCCTATAACTAATACAAAAACAACTTATTGTTTTTGTTGTCCTAGGTTTATTTTTCTGCAAAGATAACCTCGAAAAAACTCAATTTTATTTTCTTAACAAAAAATACTTATTTCTGGTAACATAAGTCTGGGAGCAAATAAAAATTAGTCGTATATACCAAGGCATTTTTAAGAGTGTACTTTATATATGGGAAAGTTCTTTTTCTGTATGTAGTAATAACTACGCAAGCATAGAAGCGTAGCATAGCACGAGAAAAAGCGGGAGTCTAGCAAGAAAACTCTCACCTGTTCGCATATTTATAGTGATAAAACAGGTTTTTTCCAGTTTGCGAGACGAAAATAAACCTTTTGAAATTGCGTTTCTCATATTGTGGTACATTGAGAAAGCACTTTCGTCTAATTCGTATTCTAAACATTTTTTAGTAATTCTTCCTAAAAATTGTTGTGTGGCAATGGCCGACACTAAATGTCAATATTACTACAGAAAACGCCTAGAATTATGACTTGTTTACCCATGACTGGTAAGTTGCAAATTGCAATCGTTTTATATAATAACGTTTATTTTGCAAAATTTATGACAAGAATAAATACATAAAAATAAATCAGACCGTTCTTCTTTTTTGCAAGAAAGGGGCTGAAAACACTTTAAAATAGGAAGCCGGCGCCGGCAGCCATCATGGATGCCGGCGCCGCCGCCGGTACCCGAGTACAAAATTTCTCGGGTGCCGGCAGTTCTAACCTAAAATAAAAATAGTTAGGTACGCCTTTTAAATGATATGTAAACATTGTGTTGTTTTAATTTTGCGTAAAAACTATAAAACATAAAACTAGGTGATCAATTTTCTTCATATAAAAATTTTAATTGCGTTTTGGTGGACTACAAGAACGCAAACAATTAGTTTTGGTTGAATAATATAAGAACAATTGACAATCAAAGACAACGAAATCCTAATACTGTGGTGGATATTAATCCGGCTCTGAAATACTGTTATCTGCGGTTAGCCTGTGTTAAAGGTGGAAGACCATTCAAGACAAAAATTGAAAAGTCAACAAGGCAGTGTTCCACGTATAAGCAAGGCTGCCAGGCTAGCATTTCCTTGAAAGTAAGTGAACATAAACAATTTCTATGCATCATGGAGCTTGAACAAAATCACGATCATACTTCATCGAAAGCTTATTTCAATTCTCTTGCAAAACAAAGACTAAGTTTGCCAGAAAATGTCTAACTTTACTACTCAAGAAGCCTTGAAGGTTGGGGCAAATAAAAAAATCATTTTAGATAACTTAATTAGAGAAACAGGTTGTAAAATGACATTAAAGGACCTCCCTAATCTTGGAAATCGTAGCAAGACTGAGGCAAAGAATTTTGAAGAATGCATGCATATTTTAAGAAATTTATACCATTGTAGATTGAGATTGAGATTTCAGTTGATTAAAATGGGCTTTTCAAGGGTTTATTTTTCCAAGATGACGGAATGGAACAATAAATGGAATGTTTTTCAGAGATTATTTTTGTTGATAGCTCTATTCTTTATAGTCTCTGACGGTACCTATTGTCTGGTAAATCTAAGGTTTGCTACTTACATAATAATGGTAGAAGATGGAAGCGGCCGGAGTGAGATTGTAGCTATGTGCTTGTTGGAGAACGAGGATGAAGATTATTATATTATTATCAGAATAATAATTGTTATATTTTTGAAGCAAGATTTTGGCTTCGTTAAAGTTTACACTATAATAAATTATTGTTTTTTGATTGAATTAAGGTATCTTGACATTAATTTTCTAATGTTGCCGGCACCCAGCTCGGCTGTAGGCGCCGGCACCCAGCAAGGTTACTTCCTTCTTAAAATATGCATGCATTCTTCAAAATTTTTTGCCTTAGTCTTGCTACGATTTCCAAGATTAGTGAGGTCCTTTAATGACATTTTACAGCCTGTTTCTCTAATTAAGTTATCTAAAATGATTTTTTTATTTGCCCCAACCTTCAAGGCTTCTTGAGTAGTAAAGTTAGACATTTTCTGGCAAACTTAGTCTTTGTTTTGCAAGAGAATTGAAATAAGCTTTCGATGAAGTATGATCGTGATTTTGTTCTAGCTCCATTATGCATAGAAATTGTTTATGTTCACTTACTCTCAAGAAAATGCTAGCCTGGCAGCCTTGCTTATACGTGGAACACTTCCTTGTCGACTTTTCAGTTTTTGTCTTGAATGGTCTTCCACCTTTAACACAGGCTAACCGCAGATAATACTATTTCAGAGCCGGATTAATATCCACCACAGTATTAGGATTTCGTTGTCTTTGATTGTCAATTGTTCTTATATTACGCAACCAAAACTAATTGTTTGCGGCTTGCTTGTAGTCCACCAAAACGCAATTAAAATTTTCATATGAAGAAAATTGATCATCTAGTTTCATGTTTTATAGTTTTTGCGCAAAATTAAAACAACACAATGTTTACATATCATTTAAAAGGCGTAACTATTTTTATTTTAGGTTAGAACTGCCGGCACCCGAGAAATTTTGTACTCGGGTGCCGGCGCCGGTATCCATGCATCAACATTTTGGGAACCGGCGCCGACAGCGGAGTCACTTCCCTTTAAAATATTCTAGTTATATTATTTCTAGTTAAAATTTTAAAAATGTTCCACTGTTCATAGAGAGTATATCCATGGAGAAGAAAGGAAAAGAAGAGAGAAAATAGAAGAGACGAGATGTGAAGGAATGCTTTGCTTGACAAGCAACCTTCCAGCGAATTCATGTTTTAAACGTATTTAAAAAATTGATTGGTCTAGGGTAGGGATCTCAAGGCGGGGGACAAATCTTTATAGTATCTGAAAATGTTATAGGTGTAGCTTCTTCTGAATAAAGCAGTCCCATGGAAAGGCGGTGATATAAGCCCTTTAAATCTCAAATTAAGTGTATGAACATCAGTGCGATAACTTATTTTATTAGCTAAATATCGGGGAGACTTATTAGAAATGATGCTATGAAAGAGAACTAACTAGTGAAATTTTCGTCTTTCCTGCATATTAAGCCACCTTGTTTCTTTAAGTTGAAATGAAAAAGTATCAGAGCATCAGACAGTTTTATGCTTAGGCTTTTAGACAATAAGTGCCGATGTGGAAATAACATCTTTAAAGATAAATATGCTCTTTTAAAGCATTGGTCAATATGTTTCTTAAATCGCAAGTCGGAATCGAAAAGTAGTATACCAAGCGGGGTCCGAACTCAGATTGGAATGTGAGGAATGTTGCATCAGTCTTAACTCGTACCAAACCCAGTTAAGGGTGTGCCTTTAATTTTATGCTTAATGACTAAGAATAAATTAGAATAAGTAATTGTTGCTTATTAGGCTTGGCTTTGGTGCGTCATGGCCTAGGTGTGGTTAGCTTTGCTTATGGTGTGACTTTAATTATATTGTTTTTTCGAAAAATTCGCTACGTAATTGCTGATTAGTATGCTTGATTAGGTGTGGTTTCCTTGAACACACACTCAAATAGTTTTGCAAAAAAGTTCCCCGCTAACCAGTGATCTAATGCTATTAAAGTTGCAATAGATATGTACATTAAATAAGAAGAATTTTTTAGTATTGTTGTTGCCAAGCTGAGGCCCCGCTTAGGTTAAGGGATTGTGGATAAAATAGGTAAATAAAAAATTGTTGTAAACAGATAATTATTTTATTTTTCTTTTTGTTATAATTATTTGGAGCTTAGGTCTAAAGGTTGGTTAACTTCATTGGACTTTGCATCCCACTGTAGCCATTCCTCTACTGGCGATGGTGGGAGAGGAGGAAGAACCGGGGGGCTGGTGGTTCTTCGTAGACCCTCCTCTCCAACTTGACCAGTTTGTCGCACCTTCCTGTCTCTTGGTCCCAAGTATACCACCAGTCCAAGTGTAAATCATCGGCACACTATGGTGTTGGTGATGGCGAGAGTGACCACCTATCGGCTGATTCTGAATCGGATGTATAGCCGCCGTCGTCACCCTCGTCCATCCCCCGGGACCGTTTTTGGGCCGGTGATTGTGAAGAAGAAGAAGAAGGCCCCTCCTCACCATTGTCCCGAAGATTGGCCGCTACTGCTGGTCGTTTAGCGACCTTTCTATGAGGAGGGGCAAGCCAAGAAGCGCACGGGGAATGGTCCACGTCCATCTGCTTCGAGTCGGTCCTTTTCTGCTCCTCGCATTCCCACAGATACGGGGAGTCCGAGCTGCAAGCCTCCATTTCCTCTACCTAAAAAAGAAAAAAACATTTAAAATAATATATATGTATGTCATTAAAAATTGTTTATATTTGTTTTACGTATTGAAGGTTAACAAAGCAGGTCAAAGGATATAGATTAAAATAAAACAGAAGAGAACCTGTGTGTGATACAATATTAGGGCATGTTTAATTCGGCACTTGTTGGCATTTTTTCGCAACAATATAACGAACTATTGCCTTGCTTAGTATGTCGGCTTTGACTCTTTTCCAATGCATCTACTAATCGATGTCTTGCTATGAAATGTTTACAAAAACAGAAAAACATCATACATTTCTCACATGGTATAGTACTAAGAGTTTTTATTTCTTGCTGTATAGCTCTCGGGTACTGATTGGAGAATTTTCTCTTAAAAATAAAATACATACATAAGATTAGATGTACCCCCAGGGCAACGTATCTGTCGTAATATAATTAACAATTCTTTTATCGTCATGAGGACTTAAAGCAACTTTCCTTTGTTCAACTGTATATACTTCGTGTTTTTTCGATTGAATTACATATTGATTAGTTTCCAAAATTGAATTATTGAACAAACAATTGTAATAATCATTAAAAGTGATACTTTTAAGCGATGCCGATTTAATTCCCTTTGCTTTCTTAATTACACCGAAATTATTTAAAATTTTCGTTACTTCCTCCTCAGAAAGACCTTTATTTTTAAGATTTTCTTTTTTAAATGATATTTCACTTTCATCTTTTAAAATCCTTATAGAATACATTTTCGACCGTAGACCAATAAATTCTGTCATAATAGTGCCATTATTTTCATCTTTCATCAGATCGATAACTTTTTGTTTTTCAAAGGATTCCCATAGATATTGTCAACGGGATAATCGGACATACCAAATCTATCAATATCCTCTCGAATGCCACTGTAAATGTCCTCTGTATAAATGTGATAAATAAGCGAATCGGTATCGGTATAGAGTAGCTTAGCAGCGGATCCGAATTTTTGTTTCATATAATTGTACTGAAAGTCGTAAACAAAAATTTTTGTAAGATCTAAAACTGCGAATCCAGCAAATATTGGTTTGTTAAATTTTATATTTAATCGAGACATTTCTATAATAACCATGTCATTCGAGAAAACAGTTAAACTGTGAAAGTTTGGCTGTGAAATGTAATAGTTCGCTCCATACCGGCCCGACCATTTTGTTAAAATTTTTGCATCTTTATATTTTCGAACATTTTCCATTGTTTTACCAAACACGGCATTATTCATAAGTTTGTATTGATTTTTTTCAAAATCATTTTTACTATTTTTACGCATTTCCGTCTTTAAATCAATATATTTTTTTAACCAACAAGATTGCTTAAACTTAAGCCCCCTATGTATTTGTTTAATTTTTATTCCTAGTTGTAATGCTTGCTTAAGATCTCTACAGTGAATAATATATTTTTCTTTGTCATAAAATGTTGTTAATAGTTTTGGCATAGGCGAACGTGAAAGTGGCGGTTTTCTATGTTCCGGGCAGATTGGTAAATGTTGATGCAGTTCAAAGAGTTCTTTGGGATATGACAGATCTACTTCAAAAATGTACCCTATAGGATTATCGTCAGGAATCGAGTCAATCTGAATTCCTTCCTTATAAATATCCTCTACCCATGCAAAATCGCTTTGAGGCAACGGTAAACTCATAGCAGCACCATAAAGATTATTTACATCAAAATACATAAGGTAAGAGGTTGGCTCGTTAGGTTTAAACTCGTCACCCATATATTTATTGTTTGCTTTACCATAACGATTTGATCATTGAGAAAGGCCCCCCTTATACCTCTTTCAATAAACATAATTTGATCGACATCTGTCAATAATTCTAATTCAACCTCAGAAAGTTTCATCATCGAGTCAAATGCCAAACTAGGAGCGGTCACATAACAAAGGCTGTCAAGTTTATAAGTTGCTAAACAAGTTTTTCGAAAATTTTCAAAAACATCCGCAATAAAAGCACGTCTGTTTTAACATAAAGTTCTGCATATTCCTGCAGTGTTTAAACATTAAATCTATTCCAAACGTTACAGGCATGTTCGTAGTCACTGTCCGAAATGCCTGCTCGATTCAAAGAGCTTTAAAATTGATTTTTTGGGGGGTAATTGTATGTCTAATAATTTTTCCCAAGAATCGAGGTATTCATATGGAAACACTCCTTTGCGCGTCAACAACAGAAATTCCTCATTATTTGAACAATATTTTTTGGTTATTGTCTTTTGATTGTTATCTAGATAATATGACGATAATTTATCTATACTAGATGCCATAAATCGAAACGAATCCAAAAATCTTAAGCTAACATTTGTATTTTCCAATATATTTAGTAAACGATATATACCGCTCCTTATTTACGGCAAGCAATTTAGTGTGACCACGTATCTCTGTACTTAAAGCTTTTATTATAAAATGACTGTCATATCCTGATAAATTATGAAAAAACACCGGAATAAAATGATCAGTGACGTAATTTAGATTATAGCCATTATTACTAGGACCACGGTAATTGCCAGTGAGGTGACAATGTTCGTAAATTCTTTTATCGTCTTTCTGACGGGCTTCTCACATATGTGACAAAATTTAGCTGTGTAAAAAGATATTTGTTCTTCCACTGATAACTTATTCATCGGTTTAACATTGGAAAAAATTGAGCAAATTTCTAATGCAATTTGCTTAAGTTGAAGAACAAACCATTTTATGCAATCTTTTCCCGTATATGAAGCGAATTTGGACAAAGAATCATCATAAGAACAATGCAAATAATAAGTTGCATTAAATGGCACATGCACTTGACAAATCTTAGTTTTTATGCTCGATTGATCATCAGATTTCTCTAATAAACATTCAAGATCGGCATAGATAACAAAAGGTATTCGTTCTTTATTTTTAAAATTTTTAAATTTTAAAATTATCTCCGAATTGTTCGGCAAAGTTACTCTTGTTGTATTCAAATTTTTACAATCTAAATAATGTTTTTCCAAATAATCAGCCGAAGAAAAATGATTAAGACAACGTGCACAAAACCGTTTTCTATTTTTCACGTTCCCCACTTGTTTACACAGAAGTCTAGATAGATTTTTAATATATGCAAAATGATAACTGGGTTTATTTTTTAAAATTTAATTTAAAAGTTTACTATTCATATCACAATGACCTTCATTGAGGTCCTTAAAGTAATTAGTATCACATGACAACATCAACAAATTTATGTGGATCGGAAAATTATTTTTACTAAGTTTTCATGGTGCCACACTTGGTTTATCTGTGAAAACTGTGAAACCATTGATTGCCATACTATTTAAAATTTCAAATTGTGAAACATCTTTAAGTCGCATAGGGAAATCAATTTTATCGTAATTTAAACCGATTTGACTAAAATGCGGATAGGAAGTCATACGGGTAGGATTTCGAGAAGTTTCTCTCAAAGCACAAACGAAACAATACTCGTCATTATTTTCAATATTTATAACTGCTTGGGTTTTTTAATGAATTCCGGTAATTTAACATAAGTTGATATGCCACAACTAATGGGATTGAAAGTGTTAATATTAACTTTTAAATTCAAAATTTCATACAAACTCAATTTTGTTAAAATTCTATTTTGAACGTGTTCCAAGTACCAGTCTTAATTTAGTATTTCGGTCAATTACACTATTTTTTGTAGAAAATGTTTTAATGTCTGTCTGAGCACTTTGAGGTTTAATAAAATTAGCCGAAAATATAACGTTTACTTTAATTAGGGATTTCTTAAGTTCTCTTTTAATTTTTATCGAAAAACTTCTGAATGCTTTTTGTAAAAATATTTTCGGATCTTTACATCTAAAATTTGCTATTATTCCTGTTTTGATTCTATTATTGAAACACGACTCTACATCCTGCCAAGCAAGGCTTCGATTCAGATGCCTAGAACGCCTATTAAATTTCAATCGCTTTTCAACCCTTAAATGTTGCCTGTAACGTTTTAAAAGTGCCAAATTTGCTTCAAAATTGGAAAACTATTCACACAGTCCAATTTATTTTTAATACATTTCCCCACCATGAAAATTACCTTTTTTAAATATTTTATCCACTTACTATAGCCCTCTTCTGTTTTAACTAATCTACATACCTTAATGATGTTGTTGACGGTATCTTCAACAGTTTTCTCCATGACTGACTGACTGACTGACTAACTGACTGATGTATTGTGCTTAAGCGATCAAACTTAATTGATTTCAATGTGCCCTGTAGCCGAGCTTAAATAGTAAACAGACTGAACGGTCACACGGTGGCTGATGCAACCTAAGGGGTTGTTTGTTGCATTACTTACATAATGAAACACACCTCGGATCCTTTGTTCACACGCACCTTAGGCTGATGCAATTTAAAATGCATATGTTGTATTCCGGCTGACGCAATGAGTTTAACCTTTTCAAATGCATATGTTTTATTCCGGCTGATGCAATGAGTTTAACCTTTTCAATAACACCTTTCCCTTGTATTCACTCTCATGATAATTACTAGAAAAATGCAATTAAGCGATGCATATAAATAGCCGAGTACATTGTTTGTGGAAATCAAATCAAGTTAACAACTCGTCGAGTTAAGCAGATCAATAATAATGGCTACCATTCCAACAACTCTTATTGTCCAGTCAATGGATAAAGATAATTTTCGAGTAAATATGCTGTTAATAGTGATAAAGGAATTATTTAGGTAAGACATTTTTCATATTTATATAAATTTGATTGTATTTTTTTATTTTATTGGTCATAAACAAGATTGCCGAAATAGAGATCTGTTCTAAATAAGTTATTGTGGGTCTAAGACACTCCAAGAACGTTTTTCCATAAGGATGTCATTTTTCAAATTTTGGAGTTAAACGTCAGTAGGTATCATCTTACCGAGAGAATTTTTTTTTATTTTTATTTTTTAGTTTTAAGTCTTACTCTTAGTGGCCTTTGTGCTAGTTATTGTGTTAAAAAGTATTTATACCCTGGGGTGATACAATGGGGGGGGGGGGTTCTAAAACAAAAAAAATATTTTGTTTTTTTGGTTTTAAAATCGTATTTTTAGAGTGGTCTTTGTTTTAGTTATGATGTTAAAAAAAGTATTTACATCACGGGTGAAGCAAGGGGAGGGTTCTAAAACAAAAAAAAATATTTTGTTTTTTAGTTTTAAATCGTATTCTTAGAGTGACCCTTGTTCTAGTTATGGTGTTAGCAAATATTTGCATCACAGGTGACGCAAGGGGAGGGTTCTAAAACAAAAAAAAAATGTTTGTTTGGTTTTAAAATCGTATTCTTAGAGTGATCTTTGTTTTAGTTATGGTGTTAAAAAAATTATTTGCATCACAGGTGGCGCAACGGGAGGGTTCTAAAATAAAAAAAAAATATTTTGTTTTTTCGTTTTAAATCTTATTCTTAGAGTGTTCTTTGTTTTAGTTACGGTGTTATAAAAATTATTTACGACACAGGTGACACACGGGGAGGGTTCTAAAACAAAAAAAAATTGTTTTTTAGTTTTAAATATTATTCTTAGAGTGGTCTTTTGTTTTAGTTATGGTGTAAACAATATTTACGCCAACGGTGACAGGGTTGTCATTCAATTGAGCTATGCACCACGACATGCAACCCTGAAAAAGAAATTCGGCAATTTACCCGTTCAATATATCCGAACTAAAATTGATATCAAGCATGCAAACGATGCCATTTTCAAATCAAAGATGACGACGACAAAGACGACGAAACCCTGCAAGAACCGACTAAAAAGAAGGTTACATTTTTACACGACACAAGCACCACCACCCCTTCAACATTTTTACACGACACAAGCACCAGCAAGGTTACATTTTTACACGACACAAGCACCACCACCCCTTCATTTTTCCGGCAATTGAAGAATATACTGAAGAGTCACAACAATTTTAAAGTAATTCCTTTTAATTTATCTATATTATCTTAAGTAAAATTACTACATAAGTTTTATTAAATATTAAGTTAAAGAAAAAAATGTTAAGACGATTTTTTTCTTTTAAATAAAACACATTTATTTAATTTTTATTTTGTTTTATTTTAATCCTCTCGTCAAAACGTTTACATTGTTCATATCTAGCTAAAAACCTATTTAATATGCATACATTTGCCATAGCACATCTAACAAAGAAAACATTAACATTTTTACTATGATTTTCACAAAATGATTCTTCTCCATCCAGTGTTAAATCTTCCATTGCAGGGCATCCTAATTCGGCCAAATCTATAATGGGGTTCTTAATGAGTTCACTTAACCATCTCTTTTTCTCCAAGCCCTTAACATAAACCAATTCATGTTTGCCTCTAATAATTTTTCGTATAAACGAAGCAATGCTTTCTAAAGGTATATTTCGTGGACTAGTACTGTCCCAAGCAAGTCCATGTATATTATTTGTTGTCCATTCAATGTGTCTGATAATGGGGTCCTTCAGCCAGCACAGCTTGTAAGGGAAATTAACTTGACAATGAAACAGTTTTTCAGTTCTTAGATCTAGTATTGCCATTTCCTTACAAATAAATTTGTTTTCCTTGTATTGGAAACCTTGTACGTCTAAGATATACATTGTTGTTGTTGTTTTGTTGTTGTTGATGTTGCTTTATATTAAAACACTTTAACGGTACTGGTGAGTGGATTGTATTTAACTAATCGATCGTGAAGTATTAAGCAGCAGCCTGCAGTATTGTCTTGCACAATTTTGCCTTTTTCAAATTCAATGCGAATATCTACAGCTCCAACTTGTAACTAGTACTAAGATTATATTAGTACTAAATTAAAAACAAAATCTAATCAAATTTTTCCGTTATTTTTCTTGCATAACGCCTATGTGCATATGTTTAATTGCAAATAAATTACACATCAGAAGTAGATTTTCTACGGCACAAAAATTGAAAGTATAAACAAGCAATATAATTTGGATTTTGTCTTCCAACGTAAAAAAAACATAGAAAATGTATCAAGAGGAGACTGACGAAATGTATTGTGGACATTAAAAAAAAAATTGCAACTTCTGCATAAAAATATTGACTTGGAACTAAAATAGTATGCAATGTTAGATAAATAAAAAAATCAATTTTACACTGAATTTTGAACCAAAGAAAACTCAGTGCAAATTAAAACGAGAAATATCTCAGGTGTTAGATAGGTACTTGAACTCATAATACTTGCTTAAAATCTTACATTCAACTAGAAAAATTATTTATAAAGGAAGCATTTTCCGGTATAACTAAGCACCTTTTTTGCTAACGTATTTTATATTCTGAAATAAAAGTTTAGTAGAGAAACAAATGTGAAGAAACGTAGATATGTACATACGTATGTGCATATGTATATATATATGCACACTTTAACAAACGCTTTGACTTAGTTCTTTGTTACTGTAATCTAAAAAAATATTTTTACTTCTTGTAAACGTCAGGATACAATAAATAGCATTTACTTAAAACAAAATTTAAAAAAAAAATTCTTTGTGGATATTATTTTATGTAAAATAAAGGTATGTAAAAGAATAATTATTAGGTTTTTCTTTATTTATTTTTCCCTTTGACCTATTTCTTTTTAAACAAATAGACTTTGGGCTGATAAAGTATTTGGCGGTAATAAAAAGCGTCCTAGAGTTCTGTTTTTAAATATAGTAACAGGTTGGTTCGAGTTTGTTGTGAGGTCAATTTTGATTTTATTTCTGTCAATATAAGGCCATTTATATAGTATAATATCCAATTTATTAAAAAGATTTGTATTTACCGCAAAATTATCTCGTAATTGCTCCAAATATCTAATATCGTGTTCTTTAGTTTTCAAAACAATTGATTTAATTTTGTTGTTAGTTTGTTGATGTTCTTTGGCAGTTTTAGCCGATTTTAAGAATGCTGATTTAGAAGTTGTCTCTTGTTTTAAGCAGTGGTGTAAATTTTCATTTCTTTGGGCCATTATAGTTTCTTTTTCATTTGTATTGTAAGGCTGAGTAGGGTGTAAAAATAAAACGTTTTGATTAGATTGTACATTGGTGCTGGTTGGGTATTGTAAATTACATTTTTCATTGATAATAACCCGGCGGTTATCCGTTAGTTCCCATATGTTGTGCAGAGAGAGAATAAGCTGATTAAAACCATTTTTTGAAAGATCTGGGTCGTGCAAAAAGTTATAATTTGATTTAAAGGAAGGGTGTAGACCTCTTTCAAAGTATCCTATAATTTTATCTAACGGCATTTTAGGATCAACAATGTCGCATAACATGATTGTATAGTAATAATAATCTTTAATACTTTCATTTTGCTGCTGTTGCTTATTCATCAGTTTGATTTCAAATTTTGAAACTTCGTATTTCCCTCCAAATTCAATTAAAAAATCTCGGGAGACTTCCTCCCAATTTTTCTTTAAGTTTTCCGATTGTTTAATATAATTACTATACCAAATGTAGGCAACACCCTCTAATGATGATAAAAAATAGTAAATTTTGTCTTTGCCAGACCAGCGGTTTCTTTCAGAAATTTTATTAAATTCTCTGAGAAATAAAACACAATTATTATTCTTAGGACAAAAAATAGGTGCTTGAAAATATGGAGGTAGCACTGGTGTATTACGGGTATTTAAAGCTTCTTCCAAACTCATTTTTTACTTCTCTTTAAGGGACAAACTATTATATTTAAAATAAACACTCAACGTGAAAAAATGTATCGTAATATAGTTTTATTTTGAATAAAACCAAAAATTGTACCTATATAAATTACCATTAAAATTTCAGAATACTTTTTGAAGAGGCCGAAAAAATTAAAATTATCTTGCACCACTTATTCTATTATAGACGTAAAGTAAAAAATTGCCAACTCTTATTTTATACAATTTAATTAAAATATACTTCATTCCCTCAGACTCTAATCTATAGTTGAAATGAAAAATTGAAATTGAAATGAAAATTTATGCCTACTCTCACACAATGGACAGAATTTATTAAAGAATATTTAATTTTTGCACCAAAAAAGTTATAATTTATTGTGTATGGAGAGTAAAAACGGCACCTCCACCAAATGTCACAACGGGGGTTGTTGCGACTGAGACCAAGTGATAGTCTCTGGGATCGTGTGGAGGGAATGAAGTTAAAACAGGTTATAAAAAATATAACATTTAATAATTAATCAACAATAATAGCAATAAAATAAAGTTTGGCTTTAAATAAATGAAATGAGGCACTTACTTATACACTTCCCTTACATCTTATCTATAAGGGCGGCTCTTCTCCCGACCAACGGGCACATGTCTTATCTCGACATCTTAAGAACGACTGCCTATCACTCCATTATACAGTTATCGACGATCGGTGCATTGCCCAGTCAGCATACGTTGCCTTCCTCAATAAAATTAAACAAAACCAAGCTGACCTTCAATGTCGTCACCAAGTTCACCGAATAACAGAGTGTCTATTCATCGTTATTGTCAAAATAATCTTTATATAAATACAGTGTGATTTTAAAAATAATTAATAAAATAATCCATGATAACATAACTATGACAATATTATTATACATATAGTGTCTCTGCCGCCTCATACTTCGCATCGTCTACAGCCTCTAGATCTAACCTTTTTTGGGCCTTCAAAAAACGCAGTCTACAGGGAGTATGATGTTTATCTAACATCCATAGGTCATGAAAAATTGACTGAGTGCGAAATTGCAGAGCTTTTGATTAAAGCCTTTATGAAAATAGCATCCATGGACAAAGCAGCATCTAATGGTCAGGAATATTCCCCGTTAGTCCAGACAAATTTAATGAAGACGATTTTACTTCTGCTCACGAATTAAGATCATTTGTTGTAGAAGCTTCCGACGAATCTAAAAATGGCTCTGCACTATCTGAATCCCACCAAGAATACCAACAGGAACAAAGAAACACCTGAATTTCCAGAATCTAACTGGCTTTCTGATCTAACAACTCCTGAGACTCAAGAAAATTTAGGCAGTCAAATTGGACAAGAAGTTAAAATTCGAAAAAAATAGCCAATTAAAGAAAAGTTACCGTCTACATTTAACTTGGCCCAAAATTCTTTACCGTCTACGTCTACACCAGGCGCGGCCCGTGAGTTTTTTTACAGGTGGGTCAAAATTTTGTGGGCAACTAGTGATATCAACGCAACAAGCAAAATACACTTTTTTAATTAAGAAAGGTTTTTTAATAATGTGCCAAGAAATTATTTACCTACAAATAAACACTGCAAACATCATAAAATAGGTACTGCAGAATATTGAACATTACTACTCTAGATGTTTATGGCTTTTTTCTATGTGTTTTAATACTCTAGATTAGTAGATTTTACCTGCTTCCGTTTTGATAAGTTTAGCATCTCCTCAATAGATGTCGCGCCGTGTACTAAAAGCCCAGAATATAAACAGAACAAAATTCTGAGCTACAAGTATGATTATTCGTAAAATAAAATTAGGAATGCTGTCGAAACTCCGTTTTATTTAATAAGTACAATACTGGCGACTAGACATAGTAATACGATATTTGTCTACGCACGTGCAGGAGCTGTAGTAAATATGAGATTGCCAACAATTTTAAAAATATTTTATCGAGTATCAACTTGTTGCCACTACACCTTTTAGACCCGATCTAATTTTTTAAATAACAATAATAATAATAATAATAATAATAATCGTAATAATAATAATAATAATAATAATAAAGATGTTTATTTATGCCAATAAAACAATTAAAAATATAAATATGAAATTGATAAAAAAAGTTCTTGCCCCAACACTGATTCGAACCCTCGACCTTCTGATCAACTCGCTGAGATTGTACCGCTACAGCTACGCTGGTAATGTAAGAAAGTTGGTCCGATCCCGTTAAATTTGATGCCTAGCGCTGGCCTGACAGAAATCGTATTTATAATTTTTTATGTTTAACCGCTAATTAATATTATTAATACAATGCAAATACAATGCGCATATTAGCTACCTAATTAGTTTTTCTTTTTCCGAACCAAATGTTTTGAAGTAGTATATTTTATGGGGCGGTTTGACGTATTTCCATAGTGGGAGTGGCCCAATATTATTGGTGGGCCGTCGACCAATTGTGTCTCTTTTTAACTTCCTAAAGCGCGTATGTCTGTTTCTCTCTTAGTTTTAATGAATTTATATCGTCGGTATAAACCTATAAGATCAATTTAAAATATGACCCAGCCCGGAGCAAGCTTGGATATCCTTTGACGATGGCTTGGCTTGATTCTTTCTTGGGGAGTTTTCGCATGGAACTTTGAAACAAAAGATTCTTTTTTTGTTTTAAAAAATTAAAAAATAAATTATTAGGTAGATCACTGAAAATTTTAGGTGGGTTATTGACCAAATGGACGGGCCGCGCCTGGTCTACACTAAATAACTCATTTTTTAAGTTCGCTCCAATTCCCCAAAGAAAATCGAAAGAAGCAGTAAAAAAGAGTACCTATAATATCTTTCTAAGCAGCACTCAGAAATTCTTACTAGTACCCTTATGAAAAATGTATTCGAATACGCCGAAGAAAAGAGGAAGAAAAACAAAGCAATACATTTGCGACTTTTGTAAACCGTATAAGTAGAGGTGTATGATGCCTCCTGAGTTTCCGCATGCGCAGTAGGGTCGACCTTGAACGCGCAGGTGTGCTATTGTTATTTGGCCTTGATATGCGCAGGTGTTATTCCAAGGTCAAGGTCAAGAACTTGGCCTTGAACGCGAGCAGATGTTTCTTTGTTTGGTGATGACCAGGTGGACGACGCTTATTTCAAGCTTACATTTGCGGTGCATATTTTCAATGAATGCGAGCAGCTGTTTCTTTGTTTGGTGATGACCAGGTGTACGACGCTTATTTCAAGGATACATTTGTGGTGTTCTTTGTTTGGTGATGACCAAGTGTACGACGCTTATTTCAAGGTTACAATTGCGGTGCATATTTTCGAGGTCGCCGGATGTATTCCCCCCACCCTAAATAAATACTTGATTTTGGATTATTTTCTTATAAATATGGCTCATTTCGAAAATAGCTTTCATAGTCACACATACATCGTATGCGTTAACTGTTGCTTTGACATATAAAGTATTGTGTTTGTGGTGTGTTCTACAAGTGTTTATTCAAGGTACTTGACATTAATTGTTTTTATTGCATTTTAAATCATGAGTATTTCAAAGCAGACCATAGCCGAAATTAACAATATGATAAACCAAGATATTCAATTTCTGGAACGTAGAAAATTCTCTACATTAACGGTGGGCAAAATTTATATGATAAAAAAAATTAATTCTTTGACTTCACGTTTTGGAAAAGCTATTGTCGTCAAATTGTTTGATCCAACACATAAAGCAACATTTGAAACATTTTTACCATCACGCGTAGCTGAAATTCTGACAGAGGATACTATTGAAATGATGAATAACTCCGGTGATCAGTACACCTTAACTTATTTGGGGCAAAGCTCACATGTATTCTCTGGAGGTAATAATAGAGCGTTGTTAAATTTTGGTTGTTTGTAATATTTGTTGATTAGGCTATTTTAATGTTGATTTAAAATGTAATAAAATAGTTCTTGTTAAGTATATATCGAAAAACACACAGTCACACACAATCACATGTCCATTATTTTCTATTTAAGATGTGTGACTGCCCCACTGTCATTGAAAATCGAGATATGTACGTTAATTGGCTATCATGTAAATTAAGAGAGCTGGCTGAAGAAATACTACACTTTGCAAATTATGGTAAATCCGATGTGGATTTTAGTGAAAGTCAGTATAGGAAGTATATGAAAGACGCTGTAAATTTCACGGCTGGAGCACATATGTGCGAGAAATACCTATATGGGACCATTGATCTGGACGAATTTTGCGCTGGAATGATAAATGAAGAATTGGGAAGCTACCTATTCGAAGTGCCTCATTTACCCGATGAATTAGCTAGAAAATATGGTTTGGCTCCCACAAATGATAACACCCTTGTTGATGGCCTTGGGAGTGAAGCAGTCAACACCGATGACGTCGATGGGGAAGCGTGTGCTATTGTTAGCGATGAGTGTGTTCAAAAAGATGAAGAAAATTTCTAAATTTCTATTCATTGTATAATGTAATATGCGATGTTAAATAAATCATTATGTACCTAATTTATTGTTTTATTTTTGCTTTAACTAGTCTTAATATTTCTTATAAATTGGTAAAGTTGCAAAATTACTTCAGTTTCAGTTCAAAATGGGTCGTGTTAACAACACAATTGATAAATTTGGTCGTCATGGGACCAATGTACAAGTTCAGTTATTGCATGGTCCACGGTTCCACCTGGAGTTGGTTTCAAACTAACCCATGATGGACAATATGACATTGAAGGCAAATCTTTGTCCAATGTTGCAAATCCGATAAAAAGTCATGATGCGGCAACCAGTGAGTACGTCCTGAATGAACTTCATAAAATTCATACACAAATATTATCTAAAATTAATACGGAGGTATATTCACTTAATGAGAAGATCACCAGCCTTGGAGATATAAGCCACAGCTTTCTATGGGGCCTTGAGAAACAAATTAGCAATTTGGAAGGTCAAAAAAAAAGGCAAGGCAAACCTAAAACGAAGTTAAGATAGGGGTGAGGATGCCAAGGTTATGTCGGTGTGTGAAGGTCGACTCTTGGGTATAAGAACTTCTCTCGAAAATTTTAAAATTCAGTTCAGTTGTATTATTTGGTCTTGAGTTTACTACAATATATTTTTTAAAATGCAGTCGAAAGAAGAACGTCCAACTGCAATGGTTTCGCCATTTTCCATTAATGGTCATCAGATGTGTGCCAATTGCGAACATTGGGAATTGCTAGTGGGACAAATGGGTTTCTGTGAATGGTGTCAAAATGAGCACAGAAAACAGCAAGAAGAACAATTATCATCATCGCATATCACCGAACCCACTCAAATCCCAATCACTTTAAGCGGGGGAGGAGATTTGTTAGAGCAGCAGCGACAGCAAAATTTCAACTCTTTTACAGAAGAAGAAGAAGTCAACGGAGATGGTTCATCATCGCCATCGTCGTCGTCATTACCGTCAGAGTGGTCACCAGGTAGAACGTCGCTACCGGATGCCCCATTCGACTCTTCTGATGAAGAGTATATGCGTGAAATAAGTGGCGATAATGAAGATGAATATGATGCAGAACAAGGTTTTCGAGCTATATGTTTAAGGAGAAGCGAACTTATACAATTTGGATATAGCCCATAAATTTAATTTTATATATTTTTTAGTTTGTTTATGAAATAATAAAAATCTTCTTGTACTAAATATGTTTATTATTCACCATACATTTAAATTAACAAATCGCTCTTGATATATATTATTTCTGTGGTTACGTTCTAAAAACCTTGCTAGCATTGCATCAATTTTTCCAATTCTCCTTTGAAAACGATATCTATCAAGTATTAGTTGCTGAAAATTACTTTGTCGGGCTTGTCTATATGCGAAACACCAAACAGACAGACGGCGGATAATATTTCTTTCTTCGTCAAATCTTACTTGCGTCATGGTGTATTGTAAAATGAATTTTTATTAGTTATGTTATTTATATATAGGCCGAACATAAAGAGAGTGAATTAGTTTTACTTTAAAATGGGTCGTGTTAACAACACAATTGATAAATTTGGTCGACAGAAAACTCTTGTTTGTAACAACGTATCGCGAGGGTTGCCCGGAATCGGATTTAAACTTACTTAAGATGGACATTTTGATATAGAGGGAAAGATATTAAGGAATGTTGCCCAACCGATAAATGAGAATGATGCTGCTATCAAAGAATATGTCCTTATGGAAGTTCATCAACTTGGTTCGCAGATAAATACCATATTTAGTAATGTGCTAGTACCAGTTTTTCAAAAAATGTTTGAAGATGATGACAAAATTACGTACCTTAAGGAAAAAATATATCAATTCATCAAATTCACCCACATGCTGCACGGTACACCACAACGAAGATAAAGGATCCAAAAAAACCAAAATGGAAACCAACCTAGATGAAGTTCTTTTGAAAACATAATTATACTGTTACATGTAATAAACTAACAATAAAACGCATAATTATGAAAAGCAATGTTTATTATTATTATTTATAATGCATACATACGTAACGTAAAACCTATTTGATAATATTTATACAATATCTGATTTATCTATCCAAGAATTAAATTGATTTGGAAAACCTAACCATTTTACAAACAATTGATCGTTTTGATTTTTCTTGCGTTTTCTAAGAATTTTCTCAACTAAATAAACATCAGGGCTAGCTGTCTTCTGCAGTTCTGCTTCGTAAAAACATCCTTTAATAGGTTGACCTTCTAATGATTGCAGCAAGTATGTAGGTGGATTTGTAATATTAACTTTTGCTATTTCAAACAGTTCCGTTGACCACGAAGGCATATATCCTTTGTCAAATACACCTTTGTACTTGCTAATGCGAACAATGTCACCCAAATGGAAATTTCTTTTCTTCGGAACAATTTTCAAATAGTCATATGCTTTAATAGGGGTATCCTCTTTTACACTGTTAGGCTTCATTCCAATGGTGCGGTGTTTAGTGTTATTATAGGTCTTCGTTATAGCTGGTAATATTTGTAACCATCTGTATGAACCTCTAGCCGAGAATTGTTTATATAACTTATTTTTCAAAGTTCTTATAACACGCTCAACAATTGCCGCTTTTTTCGTGCTATATGTGGAATAATGGTTTATATTATATTTTTTCATGAGTGCTTGAAAGGTGCTATTATAAAATTCCTTTCCTTGATCACTCTGTAAATTGTTTGGTGCATATGATGCTTCTTCAATGATGCTTTTCATGGCATTCGTAACTTCAACACCGGTCTTATTTTTAACTGCTTTGGTGTACACGAATTTGGAGTAACAGTTTATACATACAACAATGTAACGGTAACCATCATTGTCAGTAGCATATTGCTGCATTTCCGCCTAATCAATTTGCCACAAATCTCGATATCCTTTTATGACTGTACGTCTTCTAACAAAATTTTTTCTTGCTGTCCTATGTAATTCATTTACGACTTTAATTTTTTCTCGGCTAGGATCCATATTATAAGGTTCCACGTCTTATCAGACACTGAGGATGGTAACTACGTGCAAAACTTTATATATATTTTTCCTTCTTCTCGAAGCTCTTCCATAATTGACATAATCTCATTATCATGTCCGGTATGTCCAGCTACTTTTGACCCCCACAATAATCGTAATCTATCCACTAACTCCTTAGGTTTATTCCAATAAACATATTGAGATGATTTCGACGATAGGCGCTTTTTTACTGGTAGTTGGATTTTGTTGTCGCCTTTTTTTCTTCCTACACCACCACCACCCAGTTTGGTTCCCATAATTAGCGGTTTTATGATTGGTAAATATTTTCTCCATCGGGTTTCCCTTAAACCACGTTTCTTGTCATAATCGTCGTAGGCCGCATCCGTCAATTTCAAAATGGTTTGGTATTTTCGAAGTACATCTAGACTAATTTCGTCTTCATTATCTAGGCATGCTGGATTTTTTAGAAAAATCAAATCGTAAAGCTCAGCCGTTCCATCGAATTCAGCAACGTTTGTTTTGTTCTTGTACAACACCATCTTTCCGTTAGTTAGAAAACGAACCACCAAGTTGCCAATATATTTTGTTGATTTATTTTCTTTTTTACCAAAGCGTACACCATACACGGTATCATAATGAGATGGCTCCAATTTTAATCCATTTAAATAATCTTGAATTGTTTTTGCGGTTGAACTGCTACCACTTGATGTGTGTGGTGATGTGTAAGATGATGTTATCGTTGATGGGGAAGGGGTTTCGAACAGTGACTCACGATTTCCACGTTTTGGTGTAGGAATTTGTGTTTTTTGCGAAATCGGTGTAGATGTTTCAAAATCCGCTTCTGTTGGATGTTCTTCAAACATTTTCTCTATTCCCACCGAGCTGCTGCTGCTACTCCGACTTTGTGGTTTAGTCGTAGTACTTGATTTTTTAGTTGCGTACTGTTGCTGCTGCTGCTTTACGGCTTTAGATATAGATTCTAGTGGTTTAGAAACTGGTTCATAAAACTTTTCCAAATCATGTTCATTCTGCACTTTAGCTGCTTTAATTTGTTTAAATTTTTTTCTAACCGCATTTGTAGTTTCCAATAGCTTTCGTTTTAATTCGATTTCTTCATTCATGATGCTTTCAAAGCACCCTTCAACGATGAAATGATTATCCAAGTTATTATTATAGGAATATATAACTATCGAATCCCTTGCGATATCTGCCCGAATTTACATCACTATCCTTGTCAATAACTAAAAAACCATATTTATTATCCCAACATTTAGCACACATCTCTTGAAATTGTGTAAACGTCAGGTCGGGTGAAACGTGATCGGAAAATATATGTTTCATATTCATCTCATCTTGTTTAAACATAATAATGAAGTTGGCATTATCCCGGACGAGCTGCTTAGGAACACAAGAATACGTTTGCGCCAAGTAAAAGGCATCCACATTTTTGTGACGTCCCATGCTAAAATACGATCTTATAACGTCCTGTTTCTCACACATAACGTCATCAAAAATAAATATTGAATTAGGTTTAGCATCCGACGGTTCCACAATGTTATTTGCGTCGCTAAAAGAGTAGTAGCCAAGACCTTTGATTGGTGATAAAATTTTCTTTAAATATTCATGTTTTGGTTTGTTAGAGCGACTTTGAGTAGATATAAACATTTTCGAAACGCAGTCCCGAGGGGCGAGTAAGCAGCGAAATCATAACATTTGTTTTTCCACAGTTTGAAGGTCCTATTAATAATCCACGAATAGATGACTGTAGCAAAGGACCATGTCTTTTAAATAATTTTTGTTCTAGTCCAGATCCGACCTTTACATCGAGATTATCGACGGGAAGTTTTTGTTTAAGATTGACGATACGCATCTTAACAAAATCTATATTTTATACTGAACTTTCACGTAAACTATCATTCAGATGTCGCTCGTCAGACGAAGTAGACGGTCTCGTTTATCAAGTAAGACTGGAAGCGGTATTGTTAATTCAGTAATTAATAGGCTACCGTTCGAGTTACACATTCCCGGCTATCAGTATTGCGGGCCCGGGACGAAAGTAGTAAAACGTGTGGCAAGAGGAGATTAAGGAATTAATTCTCTGGATGTCGCATGCAAAAAACACGATTTAGCCTATTTGCGTAATAGTGAAAATTTAAGTGCTCGCCACCAAGCAGATCAGGAACTCGAGCAAAGCGCGTGGAAAAGAGTAAAATCTAAAGACTCTAGCGCTGGTGAAAAAGCTGCAGCTTGGTTGGTAACCAACATTATGAAAGCGAAACAACGTTTTGGTATGGGTGTATCATCATCATCAAAATCGAGAAAAGCATCCACTAGAGGTAAACGTCGCTTCCAGCGCCGCCGCCGCCACACTAAAGGTAAAGGCGTTGGTAAAGATAAGCGAGTACACAAAGTAGCTTTTGGATCATCTATTAGACGACCCGTTCGATCAGAATTGTTAAAAGCTGGTGGGAAAAAACTTATCGAGAAAAATATAATGAAAGCATCGAAAATAGCTGCAGTAGCTGCACGTAAATCCCTAAGAATAGTCGGTGGCAAACGAAAAATTCGCACGCCTAGAATCATTCCAATTCCAAAGACTGGGGGGATATTACCGTTAATACCAATATTTGCAGGACTATCGACCTTAGGTTCATTAGCAGGTGGTGCAGCAGGCATCGTGCGTGCCGTAAAAGCAGTAAAAAAGTCGACTGCAGAAAAAATAGGTACCGGCTTACATCTAAGTTCAAGAGGAAATGGTTTATATTTGAAACCATATCGCACAGGTTTGGGATTATATATAAACAACGGCAAAAATAAGAAATCAAAAAACTAATAGAATCCCTACCTCAAAGACCACTATCCAATATTGATATAGAAAAGTACGCCTTAAAAATGAAAATACCACACTTTCGAGGCGTATATATGAGAGATTCATTACCTGTACGCGGTCCCAAACGTTATGAGGCCGTCATTATAAATTTGGATAGCATGTCGGGTGTAGGGACTCATTGGGTAGCATATAGAAAAAGCAATTCTGATGTAACATACTACGATAGTTTCGGTGATTTACCCCCACCTATGGAATTGGTACGATATCTGCAGATGGGTTCCGAAGCGACGAAGAAAATTTACTATACATACGACCATCAACAAGAATTTGGAACAGTCTGGTGTGGACATTTGTGTTTGAAGTTTCTTTTACAATTGTAAAAGTATGTCTTTGACACCCCAAATGGAACGTGACAACTACACCAAAATGTTGCTATCACTTAAAGCATATCGTGAAGTCGGAGGATTACAAAAAATGACAGCTGAACAGTTAGAAAATACGCCCAAAGAAGTGTTGATAGCATTAGCTCCAAATGAAATAGCACTAGTTTGGGATAGGTTACCTAATCACCTAAAAAGTGACGTCGATATATTGAAATATCAATACTGTTTCGAACATTATAATAGCAATAATTCAGATTCGGATGAGGGCGATGGGCCGATACCAAAAAAATATTTTGTTGTTATTGCAAAATTGACGATGTGAATATAAAGGCAGAAAACAGTTTAAAAACGCCCAAAGGAATAAAGCAACGCTTCAGCTTAAATCCATTTAACTGTTGCAAACAGCAATAAAATAGCTACACAAATAGTTTCGTCGTCAGTCATGTCTTACACATTCACTCTAACAGGACATAAAAGTATCTTAAGTGCGGATTTTTACCCACCCATCGAGTTAAATACAACAGGCAAATATGGAGTTGCACTACTGGGATTTTACACATATAATTCGATTTTTAATATCGGCGAAAGCAATAATTCATTCAGCCATTTGAAAACAGTGATACCAAAGCATTTAAGGATTCCACCAGGAGCTTACGAAATTAATGAAATAGTAAAAGCCATGTACACCGCTTTAAAAGAGTCATGCAATGAAGTTGGTACTGATTTATTTTCATTAACAGCCAATAATAATACGTTAAAATGTGAGCTAAAGTCAAAATATAGCATCGATTTTCGAGGTAGCAACAGTATCGGCAAAGTGCTCGGATTTGGCTCTGTATTGCTGCAAGGTGGACAAAGACACGAATCCAGTACCATCGTGGACATAATGAAAGTGCGCATCGTACGTGTGGATTGTAATATAATTTCCGGAGCATACCTGAATTCTTTGGAAAGTCATACGTTATTTGAATTTGATATTGACGTCGAACCCGGTTACAAAATCTCCAAAGAACCGCAAAATAATATTTATATGCCGATAATGCCGGATGGTCGTCAGTTTATCGACAACATTACTCTACGCATCTTGGACGATAGCGGTGATTTGATCGATTTTCGAGGTGAGAAAATTATAGTTAAACTAGAGTTGAAAAAAATCGGATAATGGGTTTTTGCTTTAACCGTCAACTGCATAAGCTGTCAACAATTCAAGATTCAGTTAAACGACATAAAAGTAAGCAGACAACACAGTCAAGGTTCATTCGCAAGTCAGACGGACGATCGAAAACACATCCGCACAGCAATCGCCAGCTCTCCGTGAAAGATTGCAAATTTCTACAATCGATCGGTTTGAAAGTGAGAAAAATTAGAAAATGATGGCCGCTAGCAGTGACAAAATCGAAGTTTTTACCGAACCCATTTTTGATAACTCCATTATTAGTTTTCAAGAACACACATATAAATCTTACGGTTCTCCAACATTCCGCAATTCCGATGAAATTCGTATACCTGTACACTTTCAAGATATCATTTTGGATATATCGGATAGTTACATTTACATCGAAGGAACATTCAAACCCAAAGACGTTACTAAAAAATGTTATCTATCAAATAATGCCATCGCCTTTCTATTCGACGAATGTCGTTATGAAATGGGAGGGGAGCAAGTTGCCGTCGTTCGGAAACCCGGAATTACTACAACGATGAAAATTATGGTGTCATTGGGTGCCGCACAAAATAGAGCTCTCATGGCATGTGGATGGGGTCTAGACGAAGCAAATCAAGGTATACTAGATTCCACAAGTAACGTGTTCTCCGGCAAGCTTCCTCTAAAATATCTCATGGGTTTCGCAGAGGATTATTCAACGGGTATTTCTAACGTCAAGCAAGAGTTGATTTTAATTATCGCCCGCACTTTCAACAATTGCTATATCGGGGAAGTAGATGCAGACATTTCAATTGAAAAAATTGAATGGAAAATTCGTCACATTATTCCAGACGATCGACAGAAGTTAAAGATATTATCACGCATGAATAAAGGTAGCAGTAACGCAAACGTTCCAATGGCTTACCATAAATGGGATCTTTACGAGCTACCTTCTTTGAGAGAAACATCGTCAGACGTATGGGCCTTAAGAACTAGCACGAGTCTCGAAAAGCCGAGATATTTGATTATCGGTTTTCAGACAACTAGCTTTACCGACAACAGAGCAAAAGATAGCACACAATTTACAACGGCCGATATAAGTGATATTAGGCTCTATCTGAACTCTGCCGTATTTCCCTACGAAAGATGGAATTTAGATTTTTCAAAGAAACTGTATGCCGCAGCCTATTATAATTATGAGAATTTTCAAGCTAGCTACTACCAGCGAGAACTGAGCGATCCTATGATGAGTTTTGCCGACTATCTTAAAAATCCGTTATTCGTAATAGATTGCAGTCACCAACCAGAAGCGGTCAGGACGTCCACAGTGGACGTGAAATTGGAGTTCGAAACACGCAAAATTAAATTTCCTAAAGACATTAAAGTGTACGCGTTAGTTATTCACGATTCATTTTTTAGCTACAATATACTTAATGGTTCTGTTACTAACAAATCAATACATTAGTTTGAAGTTATGTAATTCTCCAAATTATGTATTTTACATATTGAAAATAAACTTATAAAGGACATATTTGCTTTTTAATTTTACTATTGGCTTATTTTTATACTTGAAATGTGGGGCTTTGGTAAATAAGGTTATGAGGCGAAAAATAGAGAGAAATTTAGGAGAGGGGTGGGGAAAAGAAAGTATATAAGACGTGATGTCGAAAATGGAATTCACTCGAAGCCAAGATGTCGTCAAGTTCAGACAATGGTTATTCCAGCGATGACGACCAGGCAGTGGTACATAATGCGCAACATAGGGGTGTACGCCACATGCGTAGGTTGAGGCCTAGATATTGCATCTTGTTCAACTACGTAAAATGTGGTCCCTTCTCCCCCTTGTGTATGTACTGCTACACAGGATTTACGCGACAGATAGGTGCGAGGTTCATATCGGGCCATTATACAGTCGGGGCACGAAGTGAATGGCTGCGGAACCACTCGAGGTGTCGTCGGTGTCGGGATAGACAGTTTTCCGTCGCTCACCGGCGCTCATGCCTTATTTGCAATAGGACTTAAATTCTTATTACAAATAAGGACCCTCAAATAACAACCCTGCCTGCCCCCTGACAAAATCAGTCCTTTTCAGGACTACAGAATATTTGATCGTAGTTTGTAGTTAAACACTATGTTTCCTAAGGAAGATATTTCTCGAAGGAAAAATTGTGTTACTTTGGGTGAGAGATGCATTATGTGTTTAAATCATACATAGATAGCGAGAGAAAGAGCATTTGCAAGATTTAGCTTGTAGTTTTTATGTATGATAAGAACGCATATGCCTCTAGTTATTCAAAGTGACATAACTTTCTATCAAGAAACATATTTTAAAAAATAAATTCACTCTGGGTTGATACGCTCAAAAAGATACATCAGAATTTTTGTCGTTTCACATAGAACGTTGGCAAACCTGCTCTTAAGTATGACAAAAACAGACGTATCCTTTCAGTGTAACAAAATATTTCGAACAAGAAATCTATTCTATAGGAAATATTTTGTTACTCTGAACGGATATGTTAGAACTGTTTAGCCCCACTCTCACCCCCACTCTCACCCCCCACCATCCTAAATGCTTTTAAAAGCGGGAGCAGCCATCACAATTTTCATTTCTCAACCAGCCATGAAGTGGGACAGGCTGACGGTAAGGACGACAAGGGAGTCCAAAATTAGCGACTATTGGGAGGCTTGGCGTTTAAAAAACGCGAATAAGCCAACGGCTATCGTACAGCCGATCCCAAAACCGCAACCGCCACCGGAGCCGGCTCCAACAGAGCCCGTGGAAGTGGTGGAAGGACCACAGATGCTGCTGGGTCCTGACGAAAGGGCGGCTCTCTTAGAAGAGCTAACGGCTCGTCGCCGGAGCCGTCGCAGCACTCGGCTGGAGGTGCGAAGACGGCGAGCTGCACCGCGATCGGTGCAGATCGCGAGAGGGGAACAACCACTCTAGGTTTCCCTCTCCAACCCACCGCGAAAACGGCCCTTTTCAGGGCCACAAAAGATTTGATCGTAGTTTAGATATTCTTAGTCAATTTGTGTTTGACACTGAATCGGTGAAAAAATGCAAAGATGACCAAGGATGACATTTTCAGGACGTTTAAAAATAGACGTTGACATTTTTGCATAACTCTTTTCGATAATTTACCTAGAAGTGTCTAAAACTTATTTTAAGTTAAAGGTCCAAGATCCGTTAAGATTGTTATTTTTCTAACTTAAAAATTGTATCCATTTAGTTTTTTCCGAGACGTATATTTTTGGAACTAAAAATCGATATTTGTCGACCCACTAAGATTTTTATTTTTGTATATTTTTAACAAAAAAAGCAACCGCATTAACCCTTATATAACAAAAATATTTTTATTTCTGATCAAAGCAATGACAACAAGCACATAACTTGTGGGTTTGCTCAGGTTTGCTTGGGTTTGTTTAGCCAATACAAATAATAAGAATTTTGTTATTAATATTATTATTTGATAGTTCAGGGACATTTCAGAACATTTGACATAAAACTTTTTATGATCAAAATGATCAGACTAATCAAAATTTCAAGAATTATGGGGTTTGATCAGGTTTGCTCATGAATAACGGGAGAAGTGTAGCTCAGATCGAAAAAAGTTATAGGAAAATATTTTAGAGTAAACTTTTTGTGATAGGAAATGACTTTTCAATATTTAATTTGGAAAAATTGAAAAAGACATGGCACGAAGTGGCCACCCCGGGGTTTTTCGAGGTTTTTGGGGGTCTTTGGTGCAATTTTAGACCTTCCAAAACTGAATTTTATATATTTCTTTTTCTTATATCTTTGCACGTAAAACACCCTTCAGCGTTTAAGTTTGTCATCTCCTAAGGGTTCTATCATATCTTGGTAGTCGTCACAGATTCGCACCATCATCCCCTCCTGTACTTTTAGCAAGGGTGGGGGAATCTGAGGTCTTTAAAAGCAGCTCGGCTCGACTGCTTACTTCATTACATTCGCTCATCTCAACATGGCATCATCAGATGATGATGGATACTTAAGCGATGATACTCCTATGAATTTGGATAATTGGGCACTTAGACAGAGGAAAGTTTTCCCCGTCCGATCCTGCCGGGTGTGCAAGACCTTAAACCTGGTGAAGGTGGGTATTGACGAGTGGTGTATTGGCTGCTATGCCGACTTGGAAAACAAGTCGGCTGGTGACCAATTCTTCAGTGGTCATGTAACCCAAGATTTCGGTAGTCGCGCGCACATACCGAACTGCAAAGGTTGTGGAGTAGCTCTTGGTACTCTACAACATCAGAGTGCGTGCCTTATTTGTAATCGAGCCTGATTACAAATAAGATATTATACCTTGAAAAACGGTCCTTTTCAGGGCCACAGAATGTTTCATCGTAGTTTTAGTTACCTGATGCCATAGTACATGTGGTGTTAGGTAGAAAATTATATAAGTCCAGTCGGATCGAGTATAATTTTCTTTGCAAAATCCGTCCTTTTCAGGATGACAGAATATTTTGATCTTACTTGTATTTATCTAATGCCACGGCATCTGTGACATTAGATAGAAATTATGTAAGTCCAGACGGATCGAGTATAAGTTTCTTTGTCGGTCACATTTCCACAACACAATTACACCATTTTTGAGAACTAAAAGCAGTTTTCGACAGTGAAGTCCGCCAGTATCATTTTTGGATGGAGGGCATTTGTATAATAAACTCTAGTTTGTTGGCGGTGAAAAGATGGGGATGGAGTGGTGGAGGGGGTAGATTATCTCTATTTAAACGGTTGCGAGCGGGTCACAGAATCACTTCATTTTTAAATCTTAAAGTACGAAGATATAACTATGAATTTCGAAAGACCATTGAGTCGCGGTTCATCGGTTTTTGGCGATAATACCGTTGACATGAATGATGTCGATATGGATGACCTACTCTTGGACATCGAACGACTTCTAGACATCGAGGCAGAAGATATATTTAATGCCTAGGAAGATGAGCGGGCGGTCGAAGAAGCAGATGTGGGTCCGGAATTGCCAAACATGGATTGGCAAAATGGGGAGTTGTCGGCTGAAGACATGGAGCCAGACTCCAGCACTGATTGGGTGCCACCACCGCCGCCGGAAGATCATGACGGTCCGGCCGATTCATCCACTTGGTGGATCACGGACCATCAGGATGAAGATGGTCCAGCTGATTCCACCAACTGATCCCGGAACCATGCCCTCCCCGACCTACCCCGACAAAATCAGCCCTTTTCAGGGCTACAAAATATTTGATCGTAGTTTGTAGTTGATTCGTGTCACATCCCAAGTAACATGATATTTCCCAAGAATTAATTTCTTTTGGAAAATATTGTGTTACTCTATAAAGACATGTACGTTCTTACCATACGTTACAACTAGCTAAATTTCTAGTAAGTTCTCTACGAAAATGCCGAGAGTTTGGTCTATTATCTTACTTGTAGTCAAATTCACATTTTATTACAAATAAGATGCATGTTCTCAGGCTTTGTAACGGGACCAACTAGAGTTTATTATACAAATGCCCTCCATCCAAAAATGATACTGGCGGACTTCACTGTCGAAAACTGCTTTTAGTTCTCAAAAATGGTGTAATTGTGTTGTGGAAATGTGACCGACAAAGAAACTTATACTCGATCCGTCTGGACTTACATAATTTCTATCTAATGTCACAGATGCCGTGGCATTAGATAAATACAAGTAAGATCAAAATATTCTGTCATCCTGAAAAGGACGGATTTTGCAAAGAAAATTATACTCGATCCGACTGGACTTATATAATTTTCTACCTAACACCACATGTACTATGGCATCAGGTAACTAAAACTACGATGAAACATTCTGTGGCCCTGAAAAGGACCGTTTTTCAAGGTATAATATCTTATTTGTAATCAGGCTCGATTACAAATAAGGCACGCACTCTGATGTTGTAGAGTACCAAGAGCTACTCCACAACCTTTGCAGTTCGGTATGTGCGCGCGACTACCGAAATCTTGGGTTACATGACCACTGAAGAATTGGTCACCAGCCGACTTGTTTTCCAAGTCGGCATAGCAGCCAATACACCACTCGTCAATACCCACCTTCACCAGGTTTAAGGTCTTGCACACCCGGCGGGATCGGACGGGGAAAACTTTCCTCTGTCTAAGTGCCCAATTATCCAAATTCATAGGAGTATCATCGCTTAAGTATCCATCATCATCTGATGATGCCATGTTGAGATGAGCGAATGTAATGAAGTAAGCAGTCGAGCCGAGTTGCTTTTAAAGACCTCAGATTCCCCCACCCTTGCTAAAAGTACAGGAGGGGATGATGGTGCGAATCTGTGACGACTACCAAGATATGATAGAACCCTTAGGAGATGACAAACTTAAACGCTGAAGGGTGTTTTACGTGCAAAGATATAAGAAAAACAAATATATAAAATTCAGTTTTGGAAGGTCTAAAATTGCACCAAAGACCCCCAAAGACCCCCAAAACCTCGAAAAACCCCGGGGTGGCCACTTCGTGCCATGTCTTTTTCAATTTTTCCAAATTAAATATTGAAAAGTCATTTCCTATCACAAAAAGTTTACTCTAAAATATTTTCCTATAACTTTTTTCGATCTCTTCACAGACATAACACTTTATCACATACTTAAGTTGTGTGCATCTAATGATTACACACCTAAAGTTACGGCCCTACATTTTTTCGTCTATTCTTTTTTCTATTTTGCATTTTTATTTTATTTTGTGTAACTTTCGCATACTTATTTTAGAAATAATAGCTATTTATGCCATCAGTTACGAAATGCCTAATTTTGTGTAACGCGTGAGATTTTTGCGGAACGAACGAAGTGAGTTCCGCAAAAACTCACAAGTTACACAAAATTTCATTTCGTAACGTATTGCATACAAGATTTTTTCTAATTTTGAAGAAAGTAATAAAAAAATAAAGTTTAATATAATTGATAAAAATTTTAAAACATAAATCTAGTTTGTTGCTGTTACTTCATGTTAGTTGTCAGTTTGACATTTTGTAAAAAAGTCTAAACGGAAGGTTTTTAGCGAGATTGATATATTTTTAGTTTTATTTTTAAAAAATGAGTGATTCAGGATCTGAAGAGCTACCAAGCGATATTGAAGAGGCAGCAGGTAATGCTTTAGTATCAGTAATTCCCAAAAAGTCAAAGGCAGTTTATAATTTATGTTGTTATCGTGTATTATAACAGTTTAATAAATAGAATAATGCTTTTTGTCACTAATTTTGAAATACATTTTTCGTCACCAATTGCATAAAATTTTACTTTATGTAACTAGTTACAAAAAGTAAGACGTTTCATAACGTCAATCAGTTTTACAAAGTGTCACTTTAAATGTCAAAATTAGAAAAAAAATATTATTTCATTTAACTTTTTTATTATCATATATACAAAAACATTTTATTTTACTTATATATACAACACTATTACAAAAATAACTTAACTCTATATTTACAATAAAATTCTAAAATTAATTATATGGAAAATTGTCCAATAACTTAAGTCTTTTTCTACACACTTCCCCTTCACTTTTACACTGTTCGATTTTCGCCTGCAGTTCCTTAATCTGTCTCTCGTATTGCGCCACATCACTATTATTCTTCTTCAGTTCATCCACTAGTTTTTGTCTCGCACTAAACGCCGCGGAGAAGGCACACTTCTGGCTTGGAGAAAACTCTTCCATCCAGTCCGGTATCGGCACTTCTGCAGAAGAAGCAGCAGCAGGTTGACGGGGTTGACTAACCGCCCCGAATAGCCGCTTGCACCGCTTCTTTAATGGTTTGCGGTACATTCCACGCCCAACTGTTGGCGATATCGGCGCACTCGCGATCGGCGATTTTTCGTCAGCGTCGGCCACCAACACAATCGGAGGCATGGACTTCGGCGGCTCGGGCGTTATCGTGTTTGGGCCTTCATTAATGATGACGACCGGTGACAGAGGCTTCGGTGGCTGTGACGTCTGCAAAAAATCGGGGTATTGAACTGGCACTGTTGGTCGCTTGAATACAAATTTCTTCTTCTGTTCACCCTCCATAGCTGCATAAAATTGACTTTTACTGCTGCCGGCTGTCTTTGGCAATTTCAACAGCTTTTCTAGTTTGGTAGTGGGTTGCCGCCTCGCCTTCTTTACCACCACATCACTAATTATGTTAATGCGCCCGCCGTCCTTCTCAGTCCAATTGTTGACGTAATCAACCGCCGAAGATACTTTTTGTTCACCCACATTCACTTCTTCCACAAACGCCGTATTTAAAACTTCGGCACCTTGCCACTCTTCGAATACTCCCGGGGTCAGCAGGTCGAGAACTTCCTGCTCCATCAGCTCAGCTTGGGTACTCCCATCCAAATTGAATGCACTTAACAGCGATACATTCTCGGAATTCATTTTCACTTACTAACTGCACTTAACTGACAACTGTACTTACTCGGTGAACTGTTCTAGCGAACTATGAAATGCTCTGCCTAACAAACCAAATTTATACTTATCACCCCACCATAAACTCCCCCACTCTATCTGACGGCTGATGCTTTGGAGGCCAAACAAGTTAATTCAACTTACAAGGTTGCGTTCTACGGCTAAACAGCGATTCAAGGACATATTTTCAAGGTAATCGTGTGTCCTTACTTCTGTTATTGTTTGTGCTCTCAAGGTTATATGATCCAGACAACCCATATTTATAGACACTCTCTTTCCTTCGATTACTATTATCAGAAACTATAATGTTGCCTGCAGATCAAGATAACAGTCGTCCAGCTGAGACTTTTTCAGGAGCACAAATAATAATTTCTGCTGTTTGCTATAATTGTAAAAGAGAAGTATATATTTGGACTGACCACATGCAATCTTACAGTTACATTGAATTGTTGAGAGTAAGGATTGTTAAGTGTCATTACTGTGGAACGCTGATGTGTCGACGAGGGCCGATTAACAGATCTGATATGTTGAGAAGACAATGGATGCTACGAGAAGTTTACAAGCAAGACATTAATTAATTTTTATTTTTGTAACTTTATTACTATATTGTAAAATAAAACAACATATTATTGAAACAATTATCTATGTATTTTACTATCCTGCGTTATACAATTTCAACTATTGCTATTACTATAGTGGTTAATAAAACTACGTGACATTCGAGTTAATATTTTTTATTTTTCTAAAACATACACTTTCCAACATTTTTCTAATTTTAACTATTATTTTCGGGTAAAAAACTTTGCATAGCTTGTATTAACATACTTAGGTTATCTTCAGGGTTTGTTTCGTAAAACTTTATGTCTGGGTGCCCCCAAGGTAGAGTTTTTGTTGTTGATGGTATAATATAACGTTTATCGTCGTGGTGAGATAAAGCAACTTTATTAATTATTTCGGTATAAACGTCGTGTTTATAACTTCGAAAGGTTTTCATTTTTCGAAACATCTGACCACCACGTTGTACGATATTCCGATAATCTTCCAGGTGAAGCTGTTTTTCAATTACACGTTTTTTTATACCTTTCGCTTTTTTAATTTCGCTACTGATTGAGTTTATGTAATAAGCTTTGGCTCCAGTACCATAAAAACTTATTATTGGATCACCTGGAAATTCATCCTTCATTCTACCTACTACTGACTGACTTTTTTTATGTTAAAAATATTTCCTTCGGTATAATTGGATGTATCGAATTTATCCGGATTTTCTGCAATTATGCGATAAAAATTGTCGGTGTAAACTTTTAATATTAACGAATCTGTGTCGGTATATAGTAAAGAAGCATTTTTGCCAAATTTTGCTTTAATGAATGAGTAGAAAAAATCATAAATTACTGTTTTCGACATGTCCAGTATGGAAAATCCGATATAAATTGGTTTATTATAAGTTACCTTTAATTGATCCATATGAATGGCAACGAATTCTTTATTAAAAACCGTAGAACTTTTAAAATAAGGACGAGAAATTAATGCTCGTGCCCCAATTCTATTCCTGTCATTTTCCCATTGGGTAACTAGTTTTATATCACTACGATTCTCCACATTTTCCATGGTCTTGCCAAAAACAGCATTAATGATTAATTTAAAAGTGTCTTTACCAAACTTTGTTGTTGCCCTATTGCGCAAATCTGTATTTAAGTCGATATATGTCTTTAACCATGGGGATTGATTAAATTTTAAAATTCTGTGTGTTTGCATTACCATTAGGCCGTTGTTGATTGCTTGTTTTAATGTTCGGTAATGAATGATGTATTTCTTTTTATCGTTTAAATTCGGAATTAACTTTGAAAATTTTGTCGATTCCGTGGGTGGTACAATATTTTCAACTAAAAAGGGTAAGTCGGAATGGTCATCATATAGCGTATCCGGATAATGAACGTCAACTTCCAAAACGTGTCCTTCTGGACCATTATCGTCCACATTCATAATATTTAAATTTAAAATTTCATGCTCTGATAACCATCTAAAGCCGCCAAATGGTAATGCTTGCGACATACTATGACCGTACAGATTTGTTGCATCAAGATAAACAATGAAAGATGATGGTTCGTTAGGATCGTAGTTTGGTACATATATGTTGTTGGCGGTGTGCATCCTTTCTGAACACTGGCTTATACCGCGACGAATACCTTTTTTGAAAAAATGAACCGTGTCGATATCGGTCAATAGCTCTAACTCTACCTTAGAAATACGCAACATACAATCAAACGAATAACTTGGAAGGATATGGTACTGTGCGGGATCCAGTTTATACGTTTCTAAACAAGTATCGCGAAACTGTTCAAAAACATCGGTTAATAATAAAACATCAGATTTCAAATATAAATCCGAATAGTCCCCCAAATTCTTACAATTAAATGTGTCCCACACCTTTTTAGCTCTATCATAATCTTCATCGCTAATGTGCTCCTCTGACAAACTATCATAAAACTGATTTTTTGTGGGTAAAGTTGGATGGTTCATTTTCTCCATTGAATCGACAAAACTATAGGGAAAAACACCATTTTTGCGCATTAAATTAAACTGCTCATTATCAGAAAAATATTTTCCTGTTTCCCTGAAACTACCCACAGCTAATCCATTACCCAAATTTTCCAGTGACGTTGATAGAAATTTAAAACTATCGATGAACCGCAATTTCAAATATTTTTTCTTTATTGTCCCACTTTTATTATCGACATAATCGTGAACGTAAATACTTTTCGTAAACGAAATATGCTTTTCCTGCTTTGAGCTAAAACATCGATCTTGTCTCCGTGACGACATAACTCTTTAATAAACATGTGGCAATCGTACCCGCTCAAGTTATGAAATATAATTGGAATAAAATTGGGTAACTTATAATTTAAATTGCAAATCGAATGAGCAGCACCAGGTCTTTTTTCCCAGTTATGTGACAGTGGTCCTTTACTTTACAATTATTATTATTTTCAAAAGGTCGTTCACATATACCACATTTTGTAGCATTATTGAACTCCGCTATTTGGTCAGCCGTTAAAGTTTCCATTGCTTTTATATCTCTTAAGTATGTATTGTAAAGAGATCTTAAATCACTTTCAAGTCGAGAAACGAAAACCTGGGCTGCGTCGTTTCCCCGGTAGAGCTCAAATTTTGAAATCGAATCGTCAAAGGAGCACTTAATTAAATACGCAAAAGAATACGGTTCATGTTTGATGCTTTTGACTAAGTAAGAATTTGTGGGATTTGGTTCCACTGTTTAAGCACCGATTCAAAATCCGCGTAAACGACAAACGGTACACGCATTTGCTTTTCTATGTTTTCAAATTTTAATATACTTTCACTTACACTCCTTCCAAATTTATCTATTTTTAAATTTAGTGATGGTGTTAATGAATATTTGTGGTTACAGTCATTTTTTTGGTGTGATATCAAAGATGATGGTGAACTAACATATATCAAACAACCATCACAAAAATACATTTTATCTCTACGCGATGTAATTTGACTGGAACATAATTTCGATAAGTCTTTTATCCAACAATAATGACTTTTCGAACAACGCGTATCACAAATATGCTCATCATCATCTTTAATACTACAATCCTTTGTTATTAACAACAAGTTTACATGTCTGTTAAGTTTTCTACCCGAATACCTTAATGGACCGACAACTTCATACTTTGACATATTATTCTCGAAAATTTTTTGCAAACCATAAACGTTAACTGAAATATTATTCAATTCCTCAAATTTTGATATATCACGCAACTTTACTGGAAAGTCTATACCTGTAAAATTCAGCAGTCTTGAATAGTGTGGATAAGATTGAATCTGTGATGCCATTCTAGTGGTGGGGCACAAAGCAGACACGATTGACCACGCAAAACAACACTCATCTTGATTAATCACATTGATGATGGCTTTTTTCAATTCGATGAATAGGGGTAACTTTATATATGAAGATCCACCAAAAGGTTTATACTCGTTGACATTTACTTCCAGGTATAGAATTTTTTCCAGAGCCCAACCTACGAAAACAGAAAAGAATGACATAAGTATTTATTTTATTTTTAGTCGTTAATTTATAACATACCTGAATCTTTTTCCTGAAACTCAGTCGATTGAGTCTTCATGGCTTCCACTAATGATTGATATATTTCTTCCAAATCGCTTCCTGAAGTAACAATTTCATTGCGTGTATTAAATGACTTGTCACTGTACATATTATCTTGTGTTGGTAAAAGATACCGACCAACAACCACCATATTAACTTTCAAAGCACAACGCACTCTTACTAGGTCACTTACTACCTCTAACACTTTTGCTTTAATTTCATCAAAAAATAATGAATAGTCAGTATGTTCATTATCACTTGATACACGGTATGTGGCAATCCTATTTCTAAAAGCACTGGACACGAGTTCAACACCAGCTGATATTGGTGAACATGCATTACTTTTATGGTATATTGTTCTTTGATGAGCTGCCATTCGATTTGCTGGTATGGCTATATTGCAGCAAGTGCAAGTACGCACCTCAGATGTTGATGCCCCATCGTCAACTTTTCGCTGTTTTCCACCATGTATATTTGCAAATCGTGCTACGCACGATTCTCTTTTATGTCGTAACATATTATAACTCTGGGTAAACGATTTACCACAATTTTCACACACGTACGCCATGACTTTCAAATTAACTTGCTTGAACCGTTTTACTCAGCACAATGTTCTATACTAAAATTTAACTCCCCCTACCCTCATATATACCTAACCACATTTAGACCCAACCCACTCGATCTTCATACCAAAACATGTTACACCCCAATAATAACTCAAGGTAAACTAACATCACAAATGTAACCTTGAAATAAGCGTCGTACACCTGGTCATCACCAAACAAAGAAACAGCTGCTTGCATTCATTGAAAATATGCACCGCAAATGTAACCTTGAAATAAGCGTCGTCCACCTGGTCATCACCAAACAAAGAAACATCTGCTCGCGTTCAAGGCCAAGTGCTTGACCTTGATCTTGGAATAACACCTGCGCATATCAAGGCCAAATAACAATAGCACACCTGCGCGTTCAAGGTCGACCCTACTGCGCATGCGGAAACTCAGGAAGCATCATACACCTCTACTCGTATAATTTAAAAGATCTTTTGGTTGAATCAATATGTTTGCATTTTTTTGCTTTAACTACTGCGCATTACTCCCCACCCAATGCGCACCATTGGCCCATGTGGTGGGGAGGTGAGGAATTGTGCGCAAATGCATTTTTGAACTTTTCCATTTTTTGTTTGTGATTGTGGGGCTTCGTAAGGTGGCAATCAAATCAAATCTCGCTTGGTGCGCACCATTCCCCTACTTTTACTGACGATTTATATTTTTTTCACTAGATGATAGAATTTGACCAATACTTATTGTAAATTTCTTATCGCCTACAACATTAAAACCTAAAAATTGTTTTCGTCAGTTTCTCGATCGATTTATAGGCAATCTCAGACTTGGAAATTTATTGGGTGACAACTCAATTTACCCAGTTATTTCTACCCCATTTCATTTATAAAGATGCAATAACCGAAAATGTTCTATATCGACATTCTTTCTCTATAGTGGATATATATGATATAAAATCTGCGAAATATTATTTTGTTTATTAACTTTTGCCTGCGGTTTGGCTCGCCTATAAATGATATCCTTTATGTATTTTTAAACACAGAGATTTGTGGCGTATATGACTTGTGAAATTAGACTATAAGCTTTCTTTTTGTGAAAAAATTCAAATGGGTTCAATGATTTTTAGGATTCGTTGTACAATAAATATCCGTGACACACCCTGTATACAAAGCTGTAGCCAGCGAGAAATTTCGGAGGCGGTTTAGTGTCCGTTCATTCTTCACCCCTCGTCAAGAAAAATTAGTAGCCAGTTTCTCATAGCATTTTAATAAAGCCACTATATATTTCGGGGGGGCGGGGTTAAACCCCGTTCATCCACCCCCTGGCTACAGCCTTGCCTGTATATGACTGTTGTGGAAAGAAAACGTTAACAGTTTAAGAGCAATAAATATTAACACAATAGCGATAAGCAGACCGCCAAATTTTTTCTGTAATTGCTATGTTGGTTCATATGTGGTTAAGTTAGTCTAATAAAGATGTATCCTAACTTTGTTTTCATATATTCTAATATATCCTATTATATAGTAAGTGTCCCTTTTACTCTCACCCAGTAAAGAAAAACCTCAACAGGTTATGGGCCCAGTGTGCGAGTGAGAATAATTGGTTATCGTGTTTCAGTAAAAAGTACGGATTAGTTTCGTTCCGGAGTGTTTCGCAAATATACGACTAATTACAAGTAGCGTATCATCTGCCATTGGTTAAAAAAAATGGAGATCGATAAGCCCAAAATCAAAAAGCTGCGTGACTTAGAAAACTAGCAACAGTGGCAGTTATTAGATAGTGAAGAACTAAAGCCAGAGGCAGCCAAGCAGGACTATGAGATAAAATTAAAGAGATGGATCAAAGACACGCGGCGTGAAGTTCGTCGCGCCAGACCGTTCTCATGGCGTGTGGCGCGTCAAGTCACACGCCAGGCGCATCGTTCCACACGCCGTGTAATCCCGGCTTTACACATCCCCCTTTCTATTTTTTTTCAAAATGGCGTCCAACCGCCATCTTAAATATTAAGTGTAAAATTTATATCAAAAAGTAGTATTTATTTTGGAAAATGTTTTTGATATCTTACTTTAAAAGTGACCTTCTTCTTTAAAGTACTGTAAATTATTTAACAAAAATATTTTGTTCGTCCTATAAGAGTCTAATCTAATACTCGGTATTAGAACGCTTTAATATTATATCTACACACACCACTAATATAAAATATTATAAAGGGTGTCCGAAAAGTCTTAGTATGGGCAAATATCGTTGCTATTAGTAGAGATAGAGACACCAAATTTTGGGTGTGTCTTATTGGTTAACAAATCTACTTTTTGATGTAATTTAACTATTTCAACCCTTTTGAGGGGTGTCGCTAGGGAGTTGAGGTCAAAAATTTTAAATGCAACCCTATGCCGTGTGGTACCTCATTTGAAAGGTCTTCAAAAAGAAACATTTTACCGTAAATCCGAGGTGCGTATCTTTATTCGTTTTTAAATGACAACCTATAAAAATTGAAAATCGTGAAAAAAAAATTAAAAATTTAAATACCTTTAGTTCTCTTATTACTTTGAAAGTTGTATAAAAAGACCACCATGAACTTATTGGCAGTAATAAAGTCGATTTTGGAACTCTATCAAGAAGTAACAACTGCCATTCTCGAAAATATTGTAAGAAGTGAGTTTAAAAGTTCTCCTTATAAATTGGAACACTTTCATATATCTATAGGCCTATACACGCCACCAATGTAAATTAATATATTGTGGGCAATAACTTGATTATTTAAAAAACTGCACGTCAATGCCTAAAATGCACCATAATAATTGGGACAATAAAATCACAATAACACACAATTTGTAGCTTGTCTACAAGGTTAAATATTATTTATTGCGCGTTCACAAAAATTAGCAATTATCAATTTTATTAAATAAAACAATAATAATACCATTTTAAAATAATCAATTACAGATGCGGCAGTTTGTTCCAGGTTGCGATCTTGAGTCCCAAATCTCAAGTGCCGATGCCGATGGCGTCTCCTGTGTCCCCTAAGGTGATGCCACGCATCGGTATCACCAGTGCCAGTGGTGTCGGTTTTGGGACCTGAATCTAACAATAGGTACAGTTTTTTACTTATTTGGCAAGAGAATCATTTTAAATTTATATACACACAAATACAAACACATACGAATATTATACAGGGTGTTTGATAACGAATGGTCCATACCTTAGCAGTGGCTTCCCTGATTCAATTTAGGTCGATTTAATCTATCTTAGTACAGAAGTTGATAATAAGAAAGATACGGGGTGTTAAGGTTAAAATTTTATTTTCCTTTTTTTCGATATGTTTTGAAAGATATTAAATAAATTCACAAAATTTGGTAGGCAGGGGTTTTTTGGGATGGGAAAAGCAAATCCGTTCTCAAATTTGCTGTATTTTGTGGCACCAGATACAGCATTAAATGCGACTTTGACACGTTCCCAATTTTTTATGCTTGTGGGTACACAATTTCTAAATAGAACTTCTTATTCCACTACCTTTCTTACTTAAAAAAGGTATACTTTATTTAATGTCGTGCAAAGCAACTGTTTTTCAGAAAAATGCATTTTCATTCGGTGTTGCACAGAATAAATAAGAAATACAATTTTTTAGTACAGTAAAAAATAAACCTTTTTATTAAGAAAATGCAAATATCAAGTAAAAATAATAAAACCCAATTAAAACACGAATGAAGAATGAAAAAATAAACTGCTAATGAACTTATGGCATTTGAACAGTTGCTTGAAAACAGGCGCGGCCCGTGAAATTTTAAAGTTGTATATCTCTGTTGCTACTTACGGGACCTATGCCAAGTTCAAGGGTTTTGATAGTGAGCCTACTAGGACTGTTTTGGTAAGGGAAAAAAATATTTTGAAATTTGCGAAAAAAAGTTGAATTTTGTCCTGGCACACAATGGGAAAAAATGAACATGTTTATGTATTTTATTTATTATTTTTTCTAGACAAATTGTAGATCATTTTGTCGAAATTTTTTAAAAAATTATATTTTAAGTTTAAAAAAATTCAAATGACTATAACTTTCTACTAATATAATACTAACTACTAATACTACTAATAATAAAAACTTTCGATAAAATGATGTAAAATTTGTTCATGTTTTACCTAGGGTCTGCCAGGGCAACATTCAACTTTTTTTCGCAAATTACAAAATATTTTTTTTCTTTACCAAAACATTTCCGGTAGGCTCACTATCAAAACCCCTGAATTTGGCATGGGTCCCGTAAGTAGCAACAGAGATATACAACTTTAAAATTTCACCAGCCGCCACTGCTTGAAAATAAAATAATTCACATGATGCAAGGTACCTAAATAAATCAATTACTTTTCAGCAAATGTTCAAGATGCCCACCGTTTGCCTCGATACATTTGCTACATCTTTTTGGAAAATTTCTCCTAACTGCATAAAAATTGGATGTAAATTTCGAATGGCGTTTGCAGCAGCTACTATCCTTTGCCCAAGCTCATCTCGTGTATTGATGACTGGAGCTGAAAGCACAAGATATTTTATGTATCCCCAGAAGTAAAAATCAAGTGGATTTAAGTCACGGCCACGGGGAGGCCATGGATGTTCACTGCCTCGAACAATCCAGCGGTGAGGAAAGACCGTATTTAAGTGATTTTGTACTTCGTGGGGATAATGTGGTGGAGCACCATCATGTAAGTACCACATGTCAAGACCAACGTGTACGGGAACATCTAATAATCGAAACAAATCATTCCGGATAAAAGCTAAATATATTTGTGCGTTATGTCGTTCAGGCTGCTGCACTGGGCCCACTAAATGGTCACCAATTATTGGAAATTATCCCAAACCTAACATTTATTTTAAATAATCCATGTAGCATTTGGATTTTCATCTGCCCATATGTCGCAGTTTTTTCGGTTTCTTTTTGTGAATGTCGCCTCATCTGTCAGCAGAATTTTGGAAACAAAAGAGGGATCCTGTTTATGATGGTTTAGACTATTATGACAAAAAAATATTTTTGGCAAAAGATTTTGATGTGGGGTATAATGAAAAGGATGAAGCTGCTATTCGTGCAAATTTGTAACCGCAGTCCAAGAGCATAGTCAGACATTTTGAGCTATTCGGCGAATACTAATAGTTAGGTCTTCCTCGACCAGATTTAGAACTTCTTCTTGTTCAGCGGCTCGAGCTACGGGTCCACCATTTCGATTACGGGCGCAAAAGCTACCCGTAATCGCTGATATAATCTTGAAAACAACTTTCAATCCGGTTGTCGTCGGTTGTTTCAGCAAAACTTCATGATCACTTTGTTGGGCATAAACTGTAACCATATTCCGTCATTTCAATATTTGAAAATAAATTGTGACGTGACATTATGCAATGTTAATGAATTTAAAGAGCAACACAAATTTTAAAGCGCATAAATTTTTAGTTCAGAAAAATAGAATTGCGTGGACAACGATATGATAGTGACCATAACACTAGTATTATTATTATTATTATTATTATTATTATTATTATTATTATTATTATTATTATTATTATTATTATTATTATTATTATTATTATTATTATTATTATTATTATTATTATTATTATTATTATTATTATTATTATTATTATTATTATTATTATTATTATTATTATTATTATTATTATTATTATTATTATTATTATTATTATTATTATTATTATTATTATTATTATTATTATTATTATTATTATTATTATTATTATTATTATTATTATTATTATTATTATTATTATTATTATTATTATTATTACTATTGCTTATTTATTCTGTGCAACACCGAATTCAAATGCGTTTTTCTCAAAAAGAGTTGCTTCCAGCGGCATTAATAAGGTATATCCTTTTTAAGCAAAAAAGGCACATAATTTCTACTCAGAAATTTTGTACATTGAAGCACAAAAAAGTTGGGACGTTTTAAAATGGCATTTAATGCCGTATGTCCATGGATTTATTAGGACTGGATACGGGATGAGTTCACATTCTTTGAAGTCAAAACAAACCATTCTAAACGACACTGTAAACACAATTTGTAAACATTGGCCACATCTTATTTTACCTTGTATTTTTGTACAAAAAATATATTAGAAGCATCACAAGATGTACTAAACGGAATAAAAGCCCTAAAATATTTTATTTTTCTGCTAAATAATAATAAATTTAAGTTAAAAACGTTTTATTATTTATAGGTTATGTTATTTCTAAAGGTGTTTATTTAAAGTCGCTCCGAGTCATTTATTAATCTATATAAATCTATACGTCGCACTTTTTCTTTTCTAGTTCATTAGACAAAGACGTACGTGTAACCGAGTGTTCAGACCGAGGTTCAGCCGTGTTCCTAAATAACCAGCCAGACAGCAACACTTCTGGGCTGCGTTCGATATCATCGCCGGGTGACACACCGGTGTGATTTTTCAACCTGAGCTCCAACACTCCAATGCTATTTTATCTCTTTCTACTACCATTCTTGATTCAATTACGTAGTAATTCGTAGTCTTGTCTATGTTCGTAGTTCGTAAACTGCTCCCCCAAGAGAAAAACAAAAACAAAAACAAACAACAAAATATAAGGCTTCACGTTCGATACGCTCACAGTATACAGATATCGAATCCTATTATAATAAATCCATGCGTATGTCTATAAAAATGTTTAATAAAATTTTAACTTTACCAGCCTGTGTCTCTCTTATTATCGACTTTTCAACTAAGATAAGTTAGGTTAAATCGACCTAAATTGAGCCGTGGAAGCCACTGCTAAGGCATGGTCCATGTATAGGATAACATAGGATGGGACAGAATATGATAAGATAGGATAGGATAGGATAGGATAGGTTTGCTTAGGATGATAGGATAAGATGTGGCTGTGTACACGTTCTAGCTAAGTTACGTTAATACAGTCAAATCTCGCATAACGCATTGGAATATGTATATTATGTATTTTTTGTGACGCCCAACAAGGAACCTTTTTAGGTATGAATCGGAAGCAGTGAAAATATGGAACTGCTCCCGAGGGGGTAATGGGAAATCAGCAAAATATACACATTATAAAATACGTTAGGATAAAACTCTTAAAAATAATTGAAAGAAGTGTGGCACTTAAGAAACTTTATTATTATGAGGATACTTAAGGCTGTTAATGAGAAGTCTTTATAATAAGGTTCTAAGCTTCAACACTTGACACTTGTTGTGTCTGTTTGTGACACCCATTAGCAACACTAAGAATTATTTTTTACTTTCTTATTTAGATTACTTCAAGAGTCCAATTAGGCTTTCAGCATTGAATACCGTCTAGTAGCGCGTTACATTGATAATATAAATGCAGAAATAAATACAAAGAATGTTGTAATTACGGAAAGAAAAATTACGTGTGCGTATTTACATAAGTACGAGAATAAATTATTAGAAAGGTTTTTTCCTACTGGAATAAATAGTATGTGTTTCATTGTGTTATGATTTTGTATGTTGGGCCAAATCAATAATAAACATCTGCACCAGTAATAATTGTGCGGAACTTTTCACGGAAAATAAAGTTAGATATGATATAATTTGAAAATGCACACTATTTCGTCTTTCATAGACAGTAAGTTACATACATTAACTAGTCGAAAAAAAAATGTAGGATATTTGTGTACCCTTTTCCAACAGTTTGTTTCCGAGAAACGTCCAAGACCAATTTGTAGCAAAATTTCACATCATATTGCAATTAAAGAATTGTTGTGCAAATTGCAAAAATTGTAGGAATTTGTTATACAAAGTTTACAGAAGTTTGTCACATAATAATTATAGAGTAATATGTTATACAAGAATTAATTGTGATAAAAAATGCCAAATATTTTGTGATACTTTTTACCAGTGCGTAGAGTAATGTTTACTACAGTACGGATATACTGTTTAGAAGAAAATGAAGTAGCGTAAAAAAGCTGTCGCAGTGAAGTATGTTTCTTGCTACAAAACTGCAGTAATTTTTATTATCAACTGTACCAGAAAATGCTAAACGTTTAGACTACTTTGAAAGGCATTTATTAATTACAAAGGTTTTTTTCCATTATTTAAAATAATGTTTAGTACAAAAGTTGTGCCATTTTCAAAAGAGAAGTAAAATATGTAGAAGTTATTATAGAAAAAAAAATACTACAAAACTGTAGCTTGTGATATTATAAACTATGATAAAAAATACTAAAATTTGTCGTTCTTTTCCAAAGGTATATTACAAAACTGATATACTTCTTAAAAGAAAATACTACATAAAGAAGCTTAGTTAGTTTAGTGACCGCACTTTTTAGTATTAAATATGACAGGAATATTAATATTCATAGATTTTTCTCACTAATTGGGATAATATTCACTATAAAGCTGGTGCACAGTTTTAGCCACAAGAAAATCCACATACAGCAATGTTTGAGCTTGATATAGCTTAATCTATGTTTAGATGTTTTCTACGTAGCTTATTCGCACCGCAAAAACATTCTAAACGTGAATTAAGCTAAACCAAGTTGTTAAACAAAAAAACGTTATCTAGGTACTTGTGAGTGAAACAATCTATAATCAGTGAAAAATATTAAAAAATATTTTTCAATAATCGGTATTTGTGGTATCTACCGTAAGTACATCATTCTCGAGCATGATACAAAAAACAACCCGACGCAAGATAAAAAGTGTAGAATAAAATACAATGAATACCACCGAACTGTTTCAAAAAACGCCATTGATTGTATCAGTACTCGTATATTCACACTGTATTTAATTAGATACATATGTCCCAGGGAGAGGTTATTAAGAATTTTTATACGAAATAATGTTGGTAAATAGTAATAAAATAAATAAGCTGTTTTCTCAATTTAACAACTTTATTAAACAAAAGATACAGAAAGAAATAAGTACACTGTATGGTATGCAAAATTCAGTTTTCGCAATTAAAAAAAATAGGGGCTTTATAGTATTTTTTGCACAGTATACAAGATAAACGGATTAACAAGATGATTAAGTCGATATCTGCAATGAAACACAATGTTAAAAATCAAACTAAGGATTCTAAACTGGGTATTCGGCAACTTTACAATCGTTATGTAATGCAAATTTACCAAAAGTGGGTAAATGTTAATATTATTTTTACAATTATTTTGTTAAATTACATATTTATGTGAATTATCATGCAGAATACAGTAGTAATTCACAGTAGGTAATTTAATAAATAATTTAAAACATAACAACTTTCACTTAGTTTTGGTAAATTAATGATAATATCAATCATTATTAATCATTTTAGTTTTTGTTCCTGTGCTTTCTTTATCTGTTTATGGGCATAAAAGATGTGTCTTCAACTGATGTTCAGTATATGGAATAAGAAGGGAGCTTCATTTTCCAGTTATGCGCCACTGTCAATATCAATCAGAGTTTGGATGCATAAGGTCACATTTTTACTATTTATTAGATTAGAAAAATACTTTTTCTAATTTTGACACTTAAAGTGACACTTTGTAAAACTGATTGACGTTATGAAACGTCTTACTTTTTGTAACTAGTTACATAAAGTAAAATTTTATGCAATTGGTGACGAAAAATGTATTTCAAAATTAGTGACAAAAAGAATTATTCTATTTATTAAACTGTTATAATACACGATAACAACATAAATTATAAATTAATTAATTATTATTAATACACGATAACAACATAAATTATAAATTAATTAATTATTATAAATATTGATAACACAATTATTGCAATTATTTAAATTAATTCCCGACGACATACTAGACTTTTTTACAAAATGTCAAACTGACAACTAACATGAAGTAACAGCAACAAACTAGATTTATGTTTTAAAATTTTTATCAATTATATTAAACTTTATTTTTTTATTACTTTCTTCAAAATTAGAAAAAATCTTGTATGCAATACGTTACGAAATGAAATTTTGTGTAACTTGTAAGTTTTTGCGGAACTCACTTCGTTCGTTCCGCAAAAATCTCACGCGTTACACAAAATTAGGCATTTCGTAACTGATGGCATAAATAGCTATTACATAAAGTTATATAGTATTTTATAGTTTTTAGTAGTTTTTACTCAGTGGGTCAAATTTTCATTTTATGTTTATTAAAAGTTACTATTTATGGATTGTCATAAAAAATAATTCATATTCCACACAGGTTGTGATGAAAGTACTTCGGTAAGAAATTTACAAAAAAATTATAATTACCAAAATTTATTTTGTTTACTGTAGATATGCAAGGTGCATGTAACCCTAATTTAAGAAAAAATGCACCTAAATAAAATTTAGAACATAGTTAATTAGAAAATTTAACCACATGATTTTTTTGTTTTAAATCTCCGTTCAATATATTATATTAAATAAATGGCATTAGGAGGAAAGGTAAATTAACTAGTTTCAACAAATGTGTCATTAAAACTAGAAAGAAAAAAAGGTAAAATTGCTTTTAGTGATAGGTATTTTTTGAAAGACTTTTATACTAACACCTGTTCAGGGGTCTGAAAAGTGGATGTGACTTTAAGACTTTTGTGGCTAGAAAAAAAGTAAATCAAAAATCTTCAATTCAATCAAAATTTTGGATGTATGAAATATTCTTATTTTTTCCTGGGCCTACAGCATAAACGCCGCAAATTTTATTCGAATCACGTCAGTACAGAGGGATATTTTGATTTGTTGGATGTTTTCTTCTTACGAACAATTTTGTAGATCATGAAAAAATATGGGTTTTATTGACAGTGTATTTGGATTTTAAAACGCAACGCAAGTTTTAATCTTGAAAACAAATTCAATCAACTAGGACAAAGGTTATTAAGTTTTAAACAAGGGCGTATTTGGGGGGGGGGGGGGTAATGGGGGTAATTACACTCCCCCCCCAGGATCTTTTGAAAACAGATCGACATATTTTTATTTTGAGAATTACATTGCTTTCACTCTCAATTTACGTAAAAAGTATATATATATATATATATATATATATATATATATATATATATATATATATATATATATATATATAGATATAGTAAACTAGTAATATTGGGTTGCGCAGCAAATTTGCTGCGCAACCCAATATTACTAGTTTACTGCCTAACTAGTCAGCAACGACTACCCTCTATATATATATATATATATATATATATATATATATATATATATATATATATATATATATATATATATATATATATATATGTAAAAAGTGGATGTTTGGATGATTTTTGAATAAGTTTAGGTCATTACCCGGAGTTCCCGGGTTACCATCCCCCCCTCCCCCAAAAAAGTTTTGTAAAGACGCCCTTGGTTTTAAAGTTACTTTGAAATTGGCGACCCACAAAGATATCATAATACAATTAGAAACACCACATTTGTATTAACATTTTTTTGATTGGTACAATTTTTGTACTAACCTGTGCAGCTCCTAAACGAAGAAAGACAAATAGAATTTTGGAATAGCATGGTTAGTAGTCTACCAAAATCTGCATTGGTGAAGTGGCAAGTGTTTAAAAATAATGTTATTTTTAGGGTGCAGTATATTGATTAAAAAGCAACTATGACAAATAAAAGTGGTTTAAAACACTACAAAAATTAAATTAATAGTCATGACATGCAGAAAGGTGAACATTTGTGGTAAGTCAGTGCCACACATATACAGTGTCTAGTTAAGTTCTCTACATGTGACAAACTTTTTTATTATTAATTTTACGAAAAAAAGTTATTCTTTATTAACAGTTCTGCTTCCTAAAAAAATAATATTAGACTATTAAAACTTGAAATAGCATGTACAAAGTGGTCAGAAAATAGAAAAATTTATAATTGACCCAAGAAAGAATTACCCTTAATTTGTTTTAGAGCAAAATGGAATGTTAGAATTGAAAATATCTAAGTTAAAGTCCATTGCCTTCTTATTTTTCTTTTTTTCTTTTTTCTTTCTTTTTTTCTTTCTTTCTTTCTTTCTTGGTCTCCAGATTATGGAACAAATTGCTTGCAGATGTTTTCCCGTCCCGTCCCAACCTCCAATCCTTCAAATCCCGTGTCAATAGACTCAATTTCCCTTCCCTTCAGACGCCCACGGTACGTTAGTACTTAGACTTGAAGTCTACGTGGGATGTCTTAGATAAAAAAAAATTAAAAATAAATTTAAAAATTTAAATATGTTAATTCTTAATGGCACCACCAATGTCTTGCCACCTAGATACAAGCAAAATTTCCTAATGATTATTAACTTGAGTTTTATATTTACATGTATTTTTTAGTTACTTGAAAAATAATTTACATAGGTATTTAAATAGCTAATATTATTTTTCTGTAGAAAGCAGTGGATTTAAGCTTAGATATAATTTTTAATTCTAAGTGACAATTTTTAAGTTCATTTTGCTCTAAAATAAAAATTAAGGGTACTTCTCTCTGATTTTTATAGAACTTAAGTATATACTTTATACACCCTCTCATCTCACTTAAAATATAATGTTCCCTTCAAAATTGGAAGTAGAAAGTAAAGTTACAAGTTGTGGCTATATCACTGGTGTGTTTTACAATATAAATTGACTCAAATTTAAAAATAATACTAGGACTTTATCTAAAAAAAAATTATAGATACAATATTTCTGTTTAGCGCCCATAAAACCATTCTCTGAAGTTTTATCCAACAATCTGCAGAACTGTAACATAATATTTATATTATTTCTGCTGCCTGTACTTTGTATTGTAAATTTGTAAAGACCAATAAATATATAACATGAACTGAAAATTTGATTTGAAGAAAAAATCATACATACTTATATTTGTGTCTTAAATGTACTTGTAAATGTACTTTTCAAATAGTAAAATAAATAATTAGCTGCAGTACATTTTCTAAAGATAGAAGATACAAAAAATTCTGAAGTCTAAGGTAAAAATTTTGTATGTATTCCATTCCAATTAGGAAGGTTTGTTTAAAAAACAAGGCATAAAAACTCTTACTTTTAACACAAGCTATCTAGTTTTAAACTTTTGTCTTTTGCATCGAAGTGGTTTTTAAAATTTCAAAATTCATTTTCAATTATGTTTTTAGCCCAAGATTTTCCTAAATTTTAATCTAATTTTAACTTCTTAAAACAGTATCTCAATGAAAAAATAAATTTGTGTAAGACTGAATCCATAATTATTGTTGAATTTTTATTTATTAATCAAATTTAAAGCAAAAATCCGCATTTTAAATATGAAATAAGTGTGTAGGTGAGATAGGAAAATATTGAGAACAAGACAGTAAATCTAATCTAATAAATCTCTCCTGGAGATTTAACATTTTCTTTTCTTTAAGAGAACTCTTCTTGATGAAAAGTCAGTAACATAAACAGAGGCCAACATTTTAAGCGCCCAGAGGTAACAATGATACAGGCTATTTGGGAAAATGCGAAGTTTTCCAACTTTATGACACTGTCACATTTGCCTTTTTACCCCAAAAATTCGCTGATGTAAGTTAGGACTAGCTGTGATTTTATTCTACAAGCGAGTCCCAGAAGACTTTCCTGCTGCGTCGGAGTTTTTTTTAGACTGCCTTAGATTAGGTACAGTTGTATTTATAAAAAAACGTACAAGTGAGACTGGACTTAATGGCAATGGTGAAATTTCAAAGTTGAATATCTCAGTTCATACTTACAGGACGCGTACCAAATTTAGGGGTTTTAATAGTGAGCATACTGAGAATTTTTTGATAAAGAAAAAAAACGTTTTGTAATTTGCGAAAAAAAGTTGAACTATTGCTCAGGTTCCACTGGGAAAAAATAAACACGTTTATGTATTTTGTTTATTGTTTTTTCTAAACAAATTTCACAACATTTTGTCAATAATTATTAAATTTTAAGAGAGAAACGTGTCAGTAGAAAGTTATAGTAATTTGAATTTTATTAAACCTAAAATATAATTTAAAAAAACATCAAATAACTACATACATTTATTTTTCTTAAAATTTATAAATGCTCAACAAAATGATGTAAAATTTGTTTAGAAAAACTAATAAATAAAATACGTGTTCATTTTTTCCCAGTGGAAGCTGAGCAAAAATTCAACTTTTTTTCGCAAATTACAAAATGTTTTTTTTCTTTATGAAAACATTTCCAGTGGGCTCACTATTGAAACCCATAAATTTTGAATAGGTCCTGTAAGTAAATAGGAACAGAGATATACAATACAACTTTGAAACTGCCTAATGGTTATATGTTATATATTATGCTAAATTAGTACTTACCTAGTACAGTCTTTAAATTCGTGTGATGGTAAAATATTTAGGTATATATGTAAATAAAATTTATTATTTCTGTTGGTATTATTTCTCAACTAATTTTAATGACAGTTTTTATATTAAGAGTAAGTATAGTTATTCACAGGTGGATTCTCAAACTATTGAATCAAGTAATACATTTAATTAACATTTACCCACTTTTGACAATGGTATTAACATATTGGCTGTCACATTACAAGTGTTTAGTTATAATCCTCGTCAATTATAAAGGTACATATCCACGATGTGATATTTTCCCGAGATTGTTGTCTCATGATTTTTTTGTTATACGTATCATGTATGATAAAAAATCAGGAGACAAAAATCTCGGGAAAATATATCATCGTGAATTTGTACCTTAAGTCATGTTGTTACCATTTATATAAAATAATGCATGTCCGAGCAAAAAAGCGCCAGCCGAGATACGAATTTTAGTCCGGGTGCATATATTAAATGAATTATATTTTTCGATTATTGTATTGGTTTAATTTTTCTTGCAAGTTCAAAAGGCCTGAAAAAAGGTGTAAGCTAATTTAAATACACTGTTTACAATAAATTTAAACAATAATTTTGTACAAATAACGAATTTATTATTTATTTAAACGGTTTAGAAAACCTATTCGCCTGGACTAAACTCTGGCAATATCTTGGACAGTAGGCATATCCAAACAAAAAAAAAACAGGAGTTTATTCCTCGTACAAGCGGATTTATTTTTCCCTAACTGCTTAGCAGATTATTGGTAAACCAGGCCTTAAAGGAATAAGCAATTTTATATTCGGTTAAAATCGGTGTGCTAGTGAGTTTTTTAACTGGTGATGAATAAAATACTACATAATTATTACTGATTTATTTCACTAACGAAATACCAACTCTAAGATATTTTAAGAATTGGGAATACACATTAATAAATAAAAGAGATGTTAGAAATTACATTATTTATTGAAATTGTATTATTATAATATAATAAAATAGTATAAAATTTACGGTTTGGCTGAAAGGTTCTAATATTTTTATCATGTTATGTAAAATTTGCGATCTTTCCAAAATAAAAAACTTCTGTTTCAATAATTTGTCGTTAAACTTGTGCTTTCATTGAGCTATCTCAGAATTATGTCCAGATTAAGTCATGTTTTTAACAATTAATTTTTCAATAAAATATTTATGCAGAGACTGTTACTAAAATGTAACCAACTTTATTGTTAAGAATTTTGCCTCTTTTTAACCTTCCTAATATTTTTAGTTTCTTATTTTGTAATAAAAATAGCTTACCAAAAGCCAATATACCTAACTCTATCAATATATTCTTTCTGTAATTGCCACTAGTATCATAACATATCTGAAAATAATAAAGACATTACCATTTAGAAAGGAAAAAGTTACTTTTTGAATGAAGTATCTTTGTCAGCTCTAACGTTAGTATTAAAAAATCTGCAAAAGTCTTCAATAACAAGTCAAATTAAATGAGCTGTGCCAAATGTTAAAACAAACACTTTGTGTTTTATGAATTTGACACAGATTCGACATTTTATCTATTGTTGAAACATGATTCCTTTTTTAGCAATAAAAAATGGAAACTATCTATAACTTAGTTGCTCTAAATTTAATTAAGAACCAAACCATCTATTTCCTTGTTCTGTAAAACGATGGTAGTTATTTAAAAACGCCGAGTGCTCTTCCCAAAACGTTATAACTTGTCGATAAGCAGATAGGTGTCTCAAAGTGCTTATCATTTTGAAGTTAACAAATATGGGCCTAAATAATCTAAGTTGCATATATTTATCTCAAATATTTTCCCAGCAATTCATTCCACTATATGATATTAACCAAGGGGTGTCTCACTTCTGGCAATACATGTACTTTAGGTTGGCATTACAATTGGAGGTACTTGGCAGTACATGTAAGTACTTGGTAGTACATGGAAGTACATGGCAGTACATGGAAGTACTTGGCATTACCGAGGCAATACTTGAAGGTATATGTCATTATATTAGGTACTAGGGCAATACATGGCATTCTCTTGGAAGTCTTTAATAATTATCATCCTGTTTCATGTATCTTTCCATGTAACGTTTGGAAGCAAAAAGTTAATTCGAAAGTAGTTGGTATTCCATGGAAATACATGCACAGACGCAGTACTTGGGAGTACCTGGCATTACCGACGCAGTACTTGGAAGTACCTAGCATTACTGGGGCAGTACGTGGAAGTACTTGACTTTACGCTAGTTTTGGCTATATGCTCAAAAAGCAAGTGGGACACCCCTCGATATTATCCCATGGTTGGTTTTTCAGTTACCGGATAAATATATCATATATCTACAATAAATTTTAAAAATCATTGTAGCCTCTAATGTTAGCTACTAATAATTAACAATCCTGCTATTTCATTTTTTTTAAATTGTTACTCAGTTATTCTCTATAAAAAAACCAATGCCAATGACGACATAAAAAAGGCATATATATTTTATCAAACCAAAAATTCGATAAACGTATCGATGTTTTGCATGTTAAGTTTTTAAGGGAAAAGTAGATAATAATATTTTGACTTCTTTGATGATTTTTATATTTTTTTATGTATCAACCCAGGAAAGTTATTGTTTTTTTTTATTGCAAATAACTAAGCAGCAATAACGTTAAAAAGTCAACATAGTAGGGATGTTAGCTGATTACTAGAAATTCCAATCCCGGACGTATATTTGGATCCCGGGATTTTCGGAATCCAAGAAACAAAATCCCGGGATCCCGGGATTGATCCCGAAAAATCGTAACATTAATAAAGGTCAATTGTTTTTATTTACATTAATGTAATTTTAAAATACAAACCATACAAAGTTTATGTACAGGACACATAAAAGTATAAGAAGTAAAAATAATTTGAATTCTTTTACTAGTACTAGTACTATCTAGTACTTAAATTAATCTTCCAGGGATGCCATATGACACGTTAAACATTATTCTTAGGAAAAATACTGCGATGATGCTTTAAGCGTTAATTTAATTCGTTTTTTTACATATTTCATAATTTATTTATTTCGGGACTTAAGTGCCCAATTCCGGGATTTTTCGGGACTGAATTTTTAACGGGATCCCAGGATTTCGAGATCCCGAGATTGCCCTACTGATTACTTTCTTAGATATATAACAAAATAAAAAACATCAAAAATTGCAGATTAAATATCGATTGTCTCAAAACTTAAAATTTTACTCCATTTATGGATACTGAAAAGAGAATACAATCTAACATTCCATTTCCACAATGGCCGCATGTCAAGTGAAGTAGTTATGTACCCCTAACAGAACTATACTATGTAAAGTGCCTTTTAAAATTGAAACAAAAATAGTCCGTGTGGTCCATCAAGCGCGCAACAAATGGGAAATTTTTTTATTAGTTGCGCAAATGAAATATAAATAACGCCCAAAGTTGCATGTCCGATAACCATATCAGGTGCACTTAGAATGGCTTCAAGTCTAACAGCATACAGGGCAGGCCAAAAAATATAATAATCGTTCAAGTGTAAAGTACCCTTATTTCGAAAAATACAGAAAACCGTTATTAAGAAAAGTTGTTTAGAATTAAAAGATATGTCCTAATACAAAGTTATAATCTTCTATTCAAAGAAAATATATTTTTTTTGAAAGTTTTAAATTACCCCCGTATAATGATTTTTTTTTATATTCAACTATAACACATTTTCAAATTAAACACAATCAAATCACTTCTACATAATCTTCATCAAATTGAAGCAAATGTGTAAAATTTAGATTTATTTATATTTTTTTAAGTAACCAAAAACTTCATGTCTGTTGAAACGATATTACACACGTTTCGAATTTCGCAAATAATCTTTAAAATAAGGCAAATACTTTTCTAATAATAATGTGCATGTATTTGCCTTATTTTTAAGATTATTTGCGATATTCGAAACTTGTGTGTAATATCGTTTCAACAGACATGAAGTTTTTAGTTACTTCAAAAAAATATAAATCTTAGTAAATTTTACATATTTGCTTTAATTTGATAATGTTATGTCGAAGTGATTTGATTGTGGTTAATTTGAAAATGTATTATAGTTGTATATAATTTTCATTAAAATATGTTTTCATATATATATATTGTAGCGTTTCGCTACAACGTTACGTAAATTGAATTATAAATTAGCATATTAATTTAAAACATTTAATTTTAAGTTAATATTTGGGTACTATTGAGTTATCTAGCGCATTCGCCAGATATATATATATATATATATATATATATATATATATATATATATATATATATATATATATATATATATATATATATATATATATAAGTTAGTACCGTACTTCTGAAATGATTTATATGACGTCAAAATATCTTGAAAAATTAATATATTGGAGTTTGCGTATCTGTTCTTTGGCAGAAATTTGGTCGTTTAGGTAAATATGCATATACAATGTAGTTTTTGAATGCTATCCTTTTTTAACTTGGAATAAATCAACATCAAGGTACTATTTCAGAGTGTTCTGAGCGGAATGTTCAGAAAGACTTCTTTCCCGTTACTAAGAAGGACACTTCCTGCAAGTCCGTGTGTGGAGTGAGGTATTTTACACACGTAAACCATTCCTTAACCCAATTTGGGCTTTTGTATCTTAAGTTTCCTATTATAGAATGGTTCTTTAATGTCTTAAGGGTTTATATTACCTAATTAACAGTTTTTTGGACACTGTGCTAATGCTGAATGATGAAGATTGTATATTAGTCGTATTCCTCCATGCCTCCATTCTTCATTCAGGTATGTTAATTATAATCCAGTTTTTTCATGATCATCTTTTGAAAATTCGTTTCTTATTTCAGTTCATTCATTAGAATATACCTTTATCTACCTTCAAGTTCCTGTATTTTCGACAAGAAATGCCTATTTTGATTCAAAAACTCTCAAAAATATTTTGAGGTAAGATACCTTCAACAACGTGTAATATGCCATTACTTATTGTTTTTTATTATTATTCTAGAGTTTTTTCCTTGGGGTACACACTGGTGTACAATATTCAAGTACATCTTTCCTCCTACCTACTTACGTTTCCTGCCTGGATAACACGTATTTCATGGTAAGTTCCTGAGAAATTCCCAACAAACTTTTGTGGATCATTTCCTGCCAAAGAAATATGCTTATAGCAAAGGCCAGTATATTCCATGAATTTGCATAATTTAACATCAGTCTAATATGATCTGCAATGCGTTAAATATTTATTTTTATGGTTTTTATGCGTATTAATACCTAATTTAAAATGATATTAATTTCATAACTTTCGCTTATGTAAAACTTTTCTGATTTGTTAGTGTTATATTTTTTTGTGCGTGTCAATTTGATTGATCAATCAACCATTCGAATGCGTTAATGCGTGATTAAGTTGGGGTGGGGGTATTTGGGAATTTATTTTCTGCAATCAGAAATGTTATTTTTTTAATTATTGAGCAATAACTTATTTTTTTAATTAAAATAAGTATTAATATACTTGTTAAATTTAGTCAATGGTAATCTGCTTTTTATTTTAACATCTTCTTTTCTAAGAATTCATCTCCCAGTCTGGGGGTTCTTTTTCACTTAAAGCAAATTATACAGACTGGGTGGCGCCTTGTTAGAAAAGTGAACCACACTACTAACTCATAACCTAGTGCTCACCGATGAACAGCTGCCGTCGCTGGAACGTTCAGGAATATTATATATTGTATATTACTATACAATATATTTTATTTTTGTGAAAAATAACGTGACAATAAGATTTGGCGCCCAAGTGCGTGGGGCTTGAGTGTGTTTCACTATTTCTAATTTTCTAATTTTTATTATTATTTTTCATAAATTTGATTATATTATGCAGACTATAAATTTATTATAACTAACCCCTACTAACTTATATATTTTTTTATTGTCTACGCAATATTAATAAGTAGTTGTCTTTCAAATTGATTTTTCTGGTTAAATATTATTATATAGATTTTGTCTTTCTCTGTCAAAAGTTAAATGGGGTATTCTGGTTTTAAACAGTTTTTTTAACTTTGGTCTAAATAATCGGTACAATTTCAATATTAATATCGTGATATTTCTTTATTTGTTTTACTGGTCTCCTCAAATCAGTAGTAGCTTTTTGTAAACAATCAACTAAAAAATTTTATTTTAATAACTAGTCCGTTCATTTTGTTTACTAAGTTTTTTTAGCAGAAACTGAAAGTGATAAATAAATACTTTTGTTATTTGTCTGACAATAACATGATGAGATTTTTAAATTGGTAAACTTTAATTTCTTTCCTGTAAAACCATTTTTCATATTTGCAAATTTTTGTGATAGTTCGCATACTGTAGTATAAATAATTGCTATCTTGTTTATTTGTTTATACATATTTTTGAAGAATCTTTATATAAAAATAGTTACGTGCACTTTAATTAATTTTTTTATGGGTTTGAGTTAATTCAAAATGGATCTTTCTTTTCATTGCAATCACCTTTTGGATTTCGAACTTGACTATGAACTTCCGATACGTTCAGTAATTTCTACACGTAATGTTAGCGATAACCGAAAAATTTTAGGAAAACTTTTAAAAAAAGAGGCAACTTCTGGTAAACCAGGAAGCCAAATTTGCATGGAAGCTTATGCTAGCGATTTTAAAAATGAAGAGAAAGAAATTAATAAAAGTATTCTTTCTATTTCTGATGCTATAGCAGATTTTGAGGGAACAGTAACTGATTCCGCTTTCTTACGCATTAAATCCAGAATTAACCATCTTATTGGTCGCGTAAAACGAATTCCAATACCAAACGCCGATCCGGACGAAGTGATTAAATTTAAAAATGAAACTTATGCATCATGTCTAAAGTTAGAAGCTGACTTAGATGATAAAGTCACGGCTGATCCTTTAGCACAAGCAAGTACTTCCTTCTTTCCTCAGCCTTCTTCGCCCGTGGTTAATTTAAATCCGGTAATAACTTGTTCGGCTAATAAGCAACCTATATCTTCGTGGGGTGTCAAATTTAATGGAGATCCGAAAAGGGTATTTTATTTTATAGAACGCGTAACTGATTTGGCGCATGCGCGAGAGGTTACTGATGATCAATTATTCAACTCGGCCGTGGAATTTTTTATTGGTGATGCTTTTATTTGGTATAGAAATATTAAATCGTCGGTTACAAACTGGGATTCGTTAATTCAACAATTAAAAAAAGATTTTTTACCTCCATTTTCTGATGATCAAATATGGGAAAGTATAAGACAAACAAGACAGAGAAAACAAGAATCTGTTACTATCTTTATAGCACAATTAGAGAATCTTTTTAGTCGTTTATCTACGCGTCCTGCAGAAGTCACCAGACTTAAATATATTAAAAAGAATCTTTTACCTGATTATGTTCATCAACTTGCCTTACATACTACCGACTCAGTTATGGAGTTAACTGCTTTGTGTAGGAAACTTGAAGAAGCTGCCTCGCGTAAATCTACCCCTCAACTTTCTTACCTTAGTAATTCCCATCCTTCTAAATTTATTCAGAGAAAAGAAAAAGATAATAAACCTTCATTTAGATCAGCCCAGTCACGATCGATAGACGAGGCTAATCAAATTAACGTAATGAATGAAATTAAAAACGATTTACCTGATACCAGCAAAAGTGAAGTCATTTGTTTCAACTGTCATCTACCTAATCATACATATAATGTTTGTAAGAAAAAAAAAAGCATTTTTTGTTATAAACGTGGGGAGCCTAATGTAAAAATTTCTTCCTGTCCAAAGTGTACAAAAAACTAAGTCCTTCAATGCCTGTTAGTGGTCGAGGCATTGATCGGTCTAAACAACAGACCACACTAAATCATTCGTTTGGCTAAAATTTGTTTCTGACTTTTATAAACAAAAACACAATAAAATTTCTGAAGCTTTACCTTTATTTGTAAATAAAGAATCTGATAACAGACCCTATCTTTTAGTAAGATTATATGATCGTAACATTAGTGTTTTATTTGATTCCGGGGCTAATTTTTCTATAGTGGGAGCTGAAGGATTAAAAATTTTAAAGTGCTTTAACGTTAAAATATATCCAGCAACAATTAAGAATATTTTTACAGCTGATGGCACTTCTCAGAAAATAAGCGGTGTTGCCGACTTGCCAATTTTTATTGATAATTCCTGCCAAATTATTAAAGTTTTAGTTGTACCTTCTGTTACTCATTCCTTTATATTCGGAAGCGACTTTGCTAGACAATTTAATTTGCTAATAGATTTTAAAGAAAATAGTTGGTTTATACGTAAAGATGATACAGTTATTTCAACAGTTTCGGGCAATAATTTTAATTTCTCTTTTCCAAAACTTTTCTCTCTAGATGAATTGTCATCAAAACAGAAAGCTGAAGCTTTTAAAGTTATAGAGGCTTTTAAAGCCATAGATAGCAAAGATAGATTGGGTAGAACAGATAAAATTAAATTGACGATAGATACCGGTGATAATAAACCTTTTAAAGTAAAACCATATCTTCTCTCACCTTATTTACAAGACATTTTAAACAAAGAATTAGATTCGATGTTAAAGTTAGGCGTTGTGGAAGAGTCACAAAGTCCTTGGAGTAGTCCAACTTTATTAGTTAAAAAATCGAATGGAGAATATCGGTATTGTTTTGATGGACGTTTCCTGAATAAATTTACGAAACACGATTCCTATCCCTTACCTCATATTGATCGTATACTTAATAATCTTCGAAATGCAAAATTTATCTCATCTATTGATTTAAGAAAGGCCTTCTGGCCTCTTGACTCTGCTTCTAAGGAAAAGACAGCTTTTTCTGTTATTGGTAGAGGTCAATTTCAATTCACTGTTATGCCTTTTGGGTTATGTAATTCGGCTCAAACACAACAAAGATTGGTTGACGCTAACTTTGGACCAAAATATGAGCCTCATATCTTCTCCTATCTCGACGACATTTTAGTGTGTTCTCCTGATTTTAATCATCACGTTGAACTTTTGACTACAGTAAAAAATATTTTGAAAGATGCAGGGCTAACTATTAATTTAGAAAAATGCAACTTCTTTAAAACTTCACTTAAGTACCTTGGTTTCATAGTAGGTAATAATTCACTAACTACGGATCCTTCGAAAGTTGATTTTATGGTTAATTATCCTCGTCCTCGTAATACTACTGAGATTAAACGTTTTTTGGGAATGTGTTCTTGGTACAGACGTTTTATCCAAAAATTTCTCATCTCTTATCGCACCCCTTAATGTTTTGCTTAAAGGCAAAAAGAAGAAACAGCCTGTCTCATGGAATGACGAAGCCGAAGCCGCGTTCGTTAATATCAAGTAAAAGTTGGTTTCTGCGCCGATTTTATCCCAACCTAATTTTTCTCAGCCATTTACAGTACAGTCTGATGCTTCCGACGTAGATTTAGGAGGTGTATTTACTCAGCTTATTGATGGAGAGGAGAAGGTGATATCGTATGCAAGCCGGGCATTATCGAGAGCAGAAAGAAATTACTCTGTGACAGAAAGGGAGTGTTTAGCAGTTATTTTTAGTATTGAAAAGTTTAGACCGTGGATTGAAGGTGCTTGTTTTACTGTCATCACAGATCACTACAGTTTGCTTTGGTTAAATAACCTTAAAAACCCTTCAGGTCGACTTTCCCGTTGGATTCTTAAACTTAGACAATATTCCTTTGATTTGCAGCATCGCAAAGGTTCGTTGAACGTTGTTCCTGATGCATTAAGTAGAATTCCTTATTCTGATATACCTGATGATCCTGTCGACTGTTCTTCATGTCCTATGCCTATATCTAAAGACGAAGTGTCTTTGTTATCTGTAGATTTAAATTCTCTTGATCCTTGGTATTCTTCTTTGCGTGAAAAAATACTTTCTTTTCCTGATAAATATCCGCAATGGAAGGTCGAGAATGGTACAGTTTACAAGCTTATTCCTTGCCAATCAACATATGTGTTTAATTCGACGGAATGGAAATTGCTAGTTCCAAAATCACAAAGAACTAAAATTCTTGAATCTTGTCATAATCCCCCTACATATGCACATTTCGGATTTCGCAAAACATTGTTTCGAGCACAAGAATCATACTATTGGCCTCATATGAGATCTGACGTGCTAAAATTTGTACGCAAATGTTTGGTATGTGGCGCTCAAAAACATTCAAATACCGCCAGGATTGGTACCATGGGGAAAGAAAAAATTGTTGATCGTCCATTTCAGATTTTGTCTATTGATCTTGTTGGTCCATTTCCTAGAAGTAAAAAAGGTCATAAGTGGCTTTTAGTTATTTCAGACTGGTTTTCTAAATACACCCTCATTTTTCCTCTTAAACATTCGAAGTCTCCCGTTATAGTTAATCATTTGGAGAATGATGTATTTCTTATCTTTGGAGTTCCTCAATATATTATTTGTGACAATGCTACTAACTTTATTAGTCGCAACTTTAAAGATCTTTGTGCCAAATATAAAGTTAAACATTGGTATACTCCCTTCTATTCACCACAATGTAATTTTGTGGAGAGAACAAATAAGACCATCACTACTGCTATTCGTTGTTATGTTGACAAGCACGATGATTGGGATCTGCACAAAATTTTTTGACAAATATTGCTTTATTTTCGTTAATTTGGGAAATTGGTATTGTCTAATCTTTAGGCCTTTGGGGGGAGGGGACCCCAAAACCCCCCCGTGGCTGCTCCACTGTAAATGCATAAAATATGTTTTAGCCGGAGTTTAACACCTTTCAAAAATATCTAATGGCTTTGAAAATGCGTAATACATCCTTTCTCCTCTTAAAATAATGTTTGGATCTGGGGCTAATCCAATGATGTCTTCCAATGGAACGTCACCCATGTCTGAATCTACCAGTGAAAAGGTTTTTTTTACTTTTGTCCGAACATCTCAAAGCAATGACCCTGCATTCACCCTCCTCATCTACGTTATCAAGCACACATAATTATATTTACATAAGTAATGCGGATACAAAACTATTAAACAATTAAACTATACACAGGTAACAAAATAACCAAAATAGTTAGGTAATCACTCAAATTACACGAATGAAAAGTTATAACCGCAAAATACAATGTTATAAAATTTGGAAGGTTAAATACAATCAGTCAAAACAGAAATATAATTTCCGCATTACTACTACTAAACACATACATCAAAATATGATAACGTAGCTTAATATTTATGAATATAAAATAACCATACAGTATCTGTAAGCGTAACCCAAGAATCAACAAATGCCACCGTGAGTAGTTAACGGTACTATCCTTCACCCACCCTGAAATTTTGCAACCAAATATCATAATTAAGAATCAGCCTTGTCAATGTCATACCCAATATTAATTAAAAGCTAGTTAACACAAAAAAAAAATCTGAGAAATGTGAAAATTACTACTACTGACTGTCAGAAATTTTTAACATTTGCTCAAATTACTAAAGTACAGATCCACTGACAGCCAAAATATAAAACATTTAATTTGAACAACCTGGCTATTATTAATTTTTAACTTATATTGATTATTAACATAATTAGTTGATAAAAAAAAATCATTAACTTCAAATTCACGGATATACACCAATAACCAGCTCACGATGGTTTTGCATGCAAAATAACCAAATAAAATTTTGCCTTGGGTCACCCAGTACAGTCTTAGCCAACATTATCAAAGAGCAAAGTAAATCAAGCTTGAATAGCTGACAAAAAAAAACCCGTATTAAAAAAAAACTCGCAAGAATTTGACCTACGTGAAGGGCAAATATCAACCCATTCAATTCTTAACAAAAAAAAAACCCATCTGTACATAATTTACAGATTTTTCTTACCACGAAATGTAGCGATCTACTCGTATTTAGAAAATCTTTAATTACAGAAAAACTAATTAAAAACGTGGACGTCAAAAAAAAAATAGAATCAAAAGGAAATCAACGAAAATTAATTAAAATAGCAGTTTAATGAGTCATTCGACTCATCAATGACCCAGCCCTCACAAGAAAACTCCCTTCTGTCGCTTATTGCCGCGCTGTTGGGGATATGTCCCCTTTCTACTGATATTCTCACGAATTTTACTCGGAAGAACTAACCGCTATCATTCACCTCTTGACTGTTCCTAACAGAATAACAGGAGGTGCGTTACGTATGCATCCATTTAGTGCCCAGCTACAAAATCCTAGAACATTCCACTTCTGTCGCTCATTCGTATCCAGAGTCTCCAGATTATGGAACAAACTGCCTACAGATATTTATGCGGTACTTCTGAACCACCTTGTACTTCAGGTTGATTTGGATTTTAAACATATTCCCTATTGGGAAAAATTTTGGCCCCATCTTTTCTTAAGATTTTAATGTTTAAATGACTTTGTTATATGCCCTATTAGAGGAGATACGCAAATGTAAAACATGGTTTCACATTAGACGAAAAAAAAAACAGGGTCGAAACAATATTATTAGGGATTACCTGAAATAATTTTTCTTTTTTCCATTGCGACACTAAATACAGATTGTTTGATATAACCAAAGAAAATAATAGCTACGCATCACTATTATTTTCTTTGATATAACGTAGTTGCTGTATGTCCGCCGGCGGTAGGTTACAGTTAGGCTTAGAATTCCGCCGCAAGGCGGACTCGTGCAAATAATAAGAACTTATCCGCCGTAAAAATTATAGTGCGGCGGAACGCAATGGTTGATAATTTATTTTCCGCCTTTCGACGGATTTTACTGCATAGTAGCTAAGATTCGCCGCCAAATTTTGGCAAGCTTTATAATTTATATATCTATATAAATAATACTCCAAATTTACAAGTTGTTTTTCCCACCAATTTTTAAATCAGCATTAAAAGGTGAGGTGAGGAGTTGTGAAATACGTTCTCGGACAGGTTTGCTCAGTTTTAGGTTTCAGCAGTATTTTTTCAAAATTTTTGATCTATCTGTGTTAGGTTTTTTACTGCGACTGCACGATTCGTGTTGGTATACAATTTTATCAACACCGCATCCAACTGACTTTTTATTAAATAAGATACTGATGAAACCGAAAACTGAGCAAACCTGTCCGAGAACGTTATTACTACATGACAAGGAAGTAGACCTTCTGCGTTATTACTACCTGACAGTAAAAAACAGGGCACAAAAGTGATCCCGAGCAGTATATTAAAATTATTTTCCACTTTGAAATTTTATCGCTAGATGACGTATTTTGAACGATTTTGGACTCTCTATAGCACTCTAAAAATTATTTATATAACATTGTAGCCCATCTCTTCAAATAAGGGGCGGGGGAGGGTGAAATTGTATTTCAGAAAAAGTTGGATAACTTTCGGCTACGTTAACCAATTTTAGCAAACTTGGTCTTGTTTTAAAGCCATTTGATAGCCGAATCACAGCCAATAATAATACTTAAGTTTTTGTTTAATCCTGAACCGCCAGATGGCGTATTCTGGTTGCTTCAGGAGTTTACCCAATTTTCCATAAAAAGGTAAATGGAAGGCTATATTTTTTATCTTACTTTCTTATTACTTGTAAAATTACCTAAACAATGGCAGAAACCGGAAGTCGCTATCGTTTTTCAAAGTTAAGTCATGAGCGAAAATCTTTTCAGGAAATATTATTTTTAAATGTCAAAGTGAAATTCGAAAATTTTTCGCAAATAACCAGTACTAATCGACCTAAAACTTAAAAAATATTGTCATCATAATGTAGTAACACTTGTTGATCTGAAGTTCTGGAAAAAAAATCGACTGATACTTTTTCATTTGTATTTTAATTGTATTTGTATTGTATTTCTTTTTAAATTAATATTAATTAACATTTGACTTGCAAACATCATTGCTTTTTTAGCAAATGCTCAAAATGTCCACCATTATTGGCAATGCAACTTTGAAGTATTCGCCGTGTTCCATTAAAAGCAGTTTCGATTACTTCAACAGAAATACTTAGCTATCGCACTTCGGATTCTAAGACTCATGTCTTCTCGTGTGGTTGGCCGGGTCTGGTAGACAATATCTTTAAGCCTTCCCCATAAATAAAAGTCCAAATCGGTTAAATCAGGAGAGCTGGGTGGCCAAGAAAATAAACTACCCCTTCCTATCCATTTAGTGGGAAACTGGATATTCAAATATTCTCTCACGTTGAGAGCATTATGAGCAGGACAACCATCGTGTTGAAATCACACGTTTACACGAGCTTCTAAAGTCATTTCTTTCAAAAAAATTAGCAAATGGTTTCTTAAAAACTCTAAATACCTTACTTCATTAAGCGTGTCTTCAAACATAAAAACAATAACTTTACCTTCAATAATGCCGTATTTACGCTAAATTGATTTTGATGATCGATTTCTATCATCCAATCCGGATTATGTGCCGACCAATAATGCATGTTATGTAAGTTTACTTGACCTCTACTAGTAAAGGTAACCTCATCTGTCCATAAAATTTGAGGCAAAAAATTTGGATTTTCTCTGGTCATTTCAAGCATCCAGTGGCAGAAATCTAACCTTCGGTCAAAATCAAGTGATTTGAGCGCCCTCAATTAAGTTTGGCCTAGGGTCCAGTAAACTGTTAATCCGTTGTTTGCACAGATAAATTCAAGCATTTTTGTAAATAGGAAGCCAGAAACCTCCTTCTAAAACATAAAAACTCAACTTTTATTTTAAATACCGGAAATGATAAAGCATAAATCGACAAATTTTAAATACTTAACGGAAATCCATTAAAATCAGATGGTCAACCAGGCAGGGAAATATACCACTCAATCTATTACATACATAAATAACCTCCGCAATACAAATTAAAAACATAAAAAATCCCGGAGGGCTTCTATCAAAACTTCCCGGGTATTTAATTTATGGAGGGTGTAAATGGCCATCTGCCGGGGAATCTATCTAATAATTATTTACTCGCAAAACCGTTACGGATCGTGGGTGAACTCAACCGGTGGCAGACTGATTATATTATTAGTCACCTTTAAATTTGTCTAATAATCCTGGGTAATAGATTTATTTTTAAGGTTTCAGTTAAAGGAAATTTTTACTGAGTCGAGTCAAAAAAGAGAAACAGGCTATTGTGGTTAAGGGGTATGATCGTTTGTTCGTTTGTACCCTTGGAACTCCACAACGACAGAACCAATTTTTAAAAAATTAGCCAGCAAAACTTTCTCACCAGTCTCGCAAGTAGGCTGTATTAAATTTTAATAAAAGCAAAATGGCGCATACCAGGCACCCCATTGTTTAAACTGAAGAACTAAAAGTTGTTAAAATTTGTCAAATGAGGTATCAAAATTAATGACATGAAAAAATATCGAAAAAAGTTTCAGCAACCAAACTTCCTTTGTTTCGAATGCACATACCTACACAGTGGTAAATCAAAGTTTTAGATTTCTCGTTTTTATTGTTGTTCTTGAATCTTTAATATTTCGTGCCCTCACCAATTTATTTTTTAGGGCCTTTATGTCATTTCTTAAAAGCACATTAAGTCCTGAATACCGCTATGTACAACAATTAATATTTTAATAAAAGATCTAACAACAAATTTCCATAAGACACAATGAGTAAGAGAAATATGGATATAACGATTTTTTAATGTAAAACCTTCTACCTTCTATTTTCACCAAGTTTGATATAAAAATTTACAAAATCAGTAAGCTGCAATAAAAAAACATACACAAAACCCGACTTCGCAAAATAACAACTGAAAAATTAATAAAAAGAAGTCGCGTGTATGTATATGGGATTTAGATTCTTAGTTGTATTACATTTTTTTATATACTACAAATTGTCTGTCATTGTCTTATCTACTTATAAGAAAAAGCATATGTCATAAAACAGGCGTAGTCACACGTCGTCAAATACCTAAGTATTATCATACTTCAGAACCTAAGATTTTTACTACTTTCCACTTCTATATTTAAAATTAAGCTAACAAAGTAGTTTTAGTTAATGATGCTATTAGATAAGGATATAATTAATGACGACGGGCGACAACGCATGTTCTGTGAATCTTATTTCTTATGAATAGTCATGACATTTTGTAGTAGGTATATAAAAATTTCTCAGACAACGATGTATAAATATATCGTTAAATAAATATATATAGGTAAAATAACTATACCGGCGATGTAACATCCTTTGCGGATGATATATTGTTGTTTGTTGAGGGAAAGTCTTGGAGGGGGGAGTTATTTAGGATAAAATTAATTATAACTTGCTAAAAATTGTAAGATGGACATCAATACTATTTTTAAAAAACGCATCCACATGCTCTACAATATAAATCAAACCAATATTACAGGCCTGTCAGAAAAAATAAACAACACTGTCAAAAATCACAATATAATAGTAGAGGTGGTTGATGCTCCCCGAGTCTCCGCATGCGCAGTAGGGTCGACCTTGAACGCCCAGGTGTGCTATTGTTATTTGGCCTTGATATGCGCAGGTGTTATTCCGAGGTCAAGGTCAATAACTTGGCCTTGAACGCGAGCAGATGTTTCTTTGTTTGGTGGTGGTGACCAGGTGGACGACGCTTATTTCAAGGTTACATTTGCTTGGTCTTGAACGCGAGCAGATGTTTCTTTGTTTGGTGATGACCAGGTGTACGACGCTTATTTCAAGGTTACATTTGCGGTGCATATTTTCAATGAATGCGAGCAGCTGTTTCTTTGTTTGGTGATGACCAGGTGTACGACGCTTATTTCAAGGTTACATTTGTGATGTTAGTTTACCTTGAGTTGTTACTGGGGTGTAACATGTTTTGGTATGAAGGTCGAGTGGGTTGGGTCTAAATGTGGATCGGTATATATGAGGGTAGGGGGGGTTAAATTTTAGTATAGAACATTGTGTTGAGTAAAACGGTTCAAGCAAGTTAATTTGAAAGTCATGGCGTACGTGTGTGAAAATTGTGGTAAATCATTTACTCGGAGTTATAATGTAATACGACATAAAAGAGAATCGTGCGTAGCACGATTTGCAAATATACATGGTGGAAATCAGCGAAAAGTTGACGATGGGGCATCAACATCCGAGGTGCGTACTTGCACTTGCTGCAATATAACCATACCAGCAAATCGAATGGCAGCTCATCAAAGAACAATACACCATAAAAGTAATGCATGTTCACCTATATCAGCTGGTGTTGAACTCGTGTCCAGTGCTTTTAGGAATAGGATTGCAACATACCGTATATCAAGTGATAATGAACATACTGACTATTCATTATTTTTTGATGAAATTAAAGTAAAAGTGTTAGAGGTAGTAAGTGACCTAGTAAGAGTGCGTTGTGCTTTGAAAGTTAATATGGTGGTTGTTGGTCGGTATCTGTTACCAACACAAGATAATATGTACAGTGACAAGTCATTTAATACACGCAATGAAATTGTTACTTCAGGAACCGATTTGGAAGAAATATATCAATCATTAGTTTAAGCCATGAAGACTCAATCGACTGAGTTTCAGGAAAAAGATTCAGGTATGTTATAAATTAACGACTAAAAATAAAATAAATACTTATGTCATTCTTTTTGTGTTTTCGTAGGTTGGGCTCCGGAAAAAATTCTATACCTGGAAGTAAATGTCAATGAGTATAAACCTTTTGGTGGATCTTCATATATAAAGTTACCCCGTTTCATCGAATTGAAAAAAGCCATCATCAATGTGATTAATCAAGATGAGTGTTGTTTTGCGTGGTCAATCGTGTCTGCTTTGTGCCCCACCACTAGAATGGCATCACAGATTCGATCTTATCCACACTATTCAAGAGTGCTGAATTTTACAGGTATAGACTTTCCAGTAAAGTTGCGTGATATATCAAAATTTGAAGAAATGAATAATATTTCAGTTAACGTTTATGGTTTGCAAAAAATTTTCGAAAATAATATGTTAAAGTACGAAGTTGTCGGTCCATTAAGGTATCCGGGTAGAAAACTTAACAGGCATGTCAACTTGTTGTTAATAACAAAGGATTGTAGTATTAAAGATGATGATGAACATATTTGTGATACGCGTTGTTCTAAAAGTCATTATTGTTGGATAAAAGACTTATCGAAATTATGTTCCAGTCAAATTACATCGCGTAGAGATAAAATGTATTTTTGTGATGGTTGTTTGATATATTTTAGTTCACAATCATCTTTGATATTACACCAAAAAAATGACTGTAACCTCAAATATTCATTAACACCATCACTAAATTTAAAAATAGATAAATTTGGAAGGAGTGTAAGTGAAAATATATTAAAATTTGAAAACATAGAAAAGCAAATGCGTGTACCGTTTGTTGTTTACGCGGATTTTGAATCGGTGCTTAAACCACTGGATACAGTGGAACCAAATCCCACAAATTCTTACTTAGTCAAAAGCATCAAACATGAACCGTATTCTTTTGCGTATTTAATAAAGTACTCCTTTGACGATTCGATTTCAAAATTTGAGCTCTATCGGGGAAACGACGCAGCCCAGGTTTTCGTTTCGCGACTTGAAAGTGATTTAAGATCTCTTTACAATACCTACTTAAGAGATATAAAAGCAATGGAAACTTTAACGGTGGACCAAATAGTGGAGTTCAATAATGCAACAAAATGTGGTATATGTGAACGACCTTTTGAAAATAATAATTGTAAAGTAAAGGACCACTGTCACATAACTGGGAAAAAAAGACCTGGTGCTGCTCATTCGATTTGCAATTTAAATTATAAGTTACCCAATTTTATTCCAATTATATTTCATAACTTGAGCGGGTACGATTGCCACATGTTTATTAAAGAGTTGTGTCGTCACGGAGACAAGATCGATGTTTTAGCTCAAAGCAAGGAAAAGTATATTTCGTTTACGAAAAGTATTTACGTTCACGATTATGTCGATAATAAAAGTGGGACAACAAAGAAAAAATATTTGAAATTGCGATTCATCGAGAGTTTTAAATTTCTATCAACTTCGCTGGAAAATTTGGGTTATGGATTAGCTGTGGGTAGTTTCACGGAAACAGGAAAATATTTTTCTGATAATGAGCAGTTTAATTTAATGCGCAATAAAGGTGTTTTTCCCTATAGTTTTGTCGATTCAATGGAGAAAATGAACCATCCAACTTTACCCACAAAAAATCAGTTTTATGATAGTTTGTCAGAGGAGCACATTAGCGATGAAGATTATGATAGAGCTAAAAAGGTGTGGGACACATTTAATTGTAAGAATTTGGGGGACTATTCGGATTTATATTTGAAATCTGATGTTTTATTATTAACCGATGTTTTTGAACAGTTTCGCGATACTTGTTTAGAAACGTATAAACTGGATCCAGCACAGTACCATACCATTCCAAGTTATTCGTTTGATTGTATGTTGCGTATTTCTAAGGTAGAGTTAGAGCTATTGACTGATATCGACATGGTTCATTTTTTCAAAAAAGGTATTCGAGGCGGTATAAGTCAGTGTTCAGAAAGGATGCACGCTGCCAACAACATATATGTACCAAACTACGATCCTAACGAACCATCATCTTTCATTGTTTATCTTGATGCAACAAATCTGTACGGTCATAGTATGTCGCAAGCATTACCATTTGGCGGCTTTAGATGGTTATCAGAGCATGAAATTTTAAATTTAAATATTATGGATGTGGACGATAATGGTCCAGAAGGATACGTTTTGGAAGTTGACGTTCATTATCCGGATACGCTATATGATGACCATTCCGACTTACCCTTTTTAGTTGAAAATATTGTACCACCCACGGAATCGGCAAAATTTTCAAAGTTAATTCCGAATTTAAACGATAAAAAGAAATATATCATTCATTACCGAACATTAAAGCAAGCAATCAATAACGGCCTAATGGTAATGCAAACACACAGAATTTTAAAATTTAATCAATCGCCGTGGTTAAAGACATATATCGAATTAAATACAGATTTGCGCAATAGAGCAACAACAAAGTTTGGTAAAGACACTTTTAAATTAATCATTAATGCTGTTTTTGGCAAGACCATGGAAAATGTGGAGAATCGTAATGATATAAAACTAGTTACCCGATGGGAAAATGACAGGAGTAAAATTGGGGCACGAGCATTAATTTCACGTCCTTATTTTAAAAGTTCAACGGTTTTTAATAAAGAATTCGTTGCCATTCATATGGATCAATTAAAGGTAACTTATAATAAACCAATTTATATAGGATTTTCCATACTGGACATGTCGAAAACAGAAATTTATGATTTTTTCTACTCATTCATTAAAGGAAAATTTGGCAAAAATGCTTCTTTACTGTATACCGACACAGATTCGTTAATATTAAAAGTTTACACCGACAATTTTTATCGCATAATTGCAGAAAATCCGGATAAATTCGATACATCCAATTATACCGAAGGAAATATTTTTAACATAAAAAAAAGTGAGTCAGTAGTAGGTAGAATGAAGGATGAATTTCCAGGTGATCCAATAATAAGTTTTTATGGTACCGGAGCCAAAGCTTATTACATAAACTCAATCAGTAGCAAAATTAAAAAAGCGAAAGGTATAAAAAAACGTGTAATTGAAAAACAGCTTCACCTGGTAGATTATCGGAATATCGTAGAACGTGGTGGTCAGATATTTCGAAAAATGAAAACCTTTCGAAGTTATAAACACGACGTTTATACCGAAATAATTAATAAAGTTGCTTTATCTCACCAAGACGATAAACGTTATATTATACCATCAACAACAAAAACTCTACCTTGGGGACACCCAGACATAAAGTTTTATGAAACAAACCCTGAAGATAACCTAAATATGTTAATACAAGCTATGCAAAGTTTTTTACCCGAAAATATTAGTTATAATTAGAAATATGTTGGAAAGTCTGTGTTTTAGAAAAATAAAAAAATATTAACTCCAATGTCGCGTAGTTTTATTAACCACTATAGTAATAGCAATAGTTGAAATTGTATAACGAAGGATAGTAAAATACATAGATAACTGTTTCAATAATATGTTGTTTTATTTTACAATATAGTAATAAAGTTACAAAATAAAAATTAATTAAAGTCTTGCTTGTAAACTTCTCGTAGCATCCATTATCTTCTCAGCATATGAGATCTGCTAATCGGCCCTCGTCGACACATCAGCGTTCCACAGTAATGACACTTAACAATCCTCACTCTCAACAATTCAATGTAACTGTAAGATTGCATGTGGTCGGTCCAAATATATACTTCTCTTTTACAATTATAGCAAACAGCAGAAATTATTATTTGTGCTCCTGAAAAAGCCTCAGCTGGACGATTGTTATCTTCATCTGCGGGCAACATTATAGTTTCTGATAATAGTCATCGAAGGAAAGAGAGTGTCTATAAATATGGGTTGTCTGGATCATATAACCTTGAGAGCACAAACAATAACAGAAGTAAGGACACACGATTACCTTGAAAATATGTCCTTGAATCGCTGTCTAGCCGTTGAACACAACCTTGTAAGTTGAATGAACTTGTTTGGCCTCCAAAGCATCAACCGTCAGATAGAGTGGGGGAGTTTATGGTGGGGTGATAAGTATAAATTTGGTTTGCTAGGCAGAGCATTTAATAGTTCGCTAGAACAGTTCGCCAAGTAAATACATTTGTCAGTTTAGTGCAGTGAGTTAGTTAGAAAAATGAATTCCGGTAGTGAGTCGTTGTTAAATGCGTTTAACTTGGATGGAAGTATCCAAGCAGAGTTGATGGGGCAGGAAGTGATTGACCTGCTGACCCCAGGTGTCTTCGAAGAATGGCACAATGACGACGTGCTGAACACTGCGTTTGTGGAAGAAGAAGTGGACGCGAACAAGGAGACAGTTACTTCGGCGGTTGACTACGTCAACAAGTGGACTGAGGAGGATGGAGGCCGAATTAATATTATAAGTGATGTGGTGATCAAAAAGGCGAGGCGGGGGCCAACATCGAAACTACAAAAACTTCTGACCAAACCCAAGACGGCCACCATTAATAAAGGTGAATTCTATGCGGCTGCCGAGGGCGAGAAGAAGAAGAGGAAATTTCAGTTTAGGCGCCCCACAGTGCCAGTGGAACTACCTGATTTTCTGAAGTCTCCGCCACCACCGAAGCCTCTGTCTCCAATCGTTGTGGTGAATAACGGTCCAGACTCGGCCACACCTGACAATTCACAGGTTGTCGACAAAGGGACAATTGCAACGGAGGCACCACTATCGCCAGCAATAGGACGTGGGAAGAGCCGCAAACCGGTCAAGATGCGATGCAAGCGATCGTACGAGGAATCGCACCAGTCAGCAACAACTGCTGAGGAGCCGGACTGGTTGAACGAGTTTTCGGCGAGCCAAAAGTGCGTCTTCTCCGCGGCATATAGGTATAGGGAAAAACTACTGCGCGAACTAAAAAAATGTGATAGTGATGAGGCGGACTTTGAAAGACAGATTAATGAACTGCGGGTGAAAGTGGAGCAAACTAAAAGGACAAGGGAGAAGTGCGTTAAAAGACTGGAAGTAATGAATAATTTAGCGTATAAGAAGTAGCTTTATAATTTTATTGTAAATATAGAGTTAAGTTATTTTTGTAATAGTAATGTATATATAAGTAAAAGAAAATGTTTTTGTATATATGATAATAAAAAAAGTTAAATGAAACAATATTTTTTATTTCTAAAATAAGTATACGGAAGTTACACACAAAAATAGTGTAAAAATGCAAAATAGAAAAAACGAATAGACGGAAAATGTAGGGCCGTAACTTTAGGTGTGTAATCGTTAGATGCACACAACTTAAGTATGCGATAAAGTGTTATCTGTGAAGAGAGGCTACCCGTTACAATGCGTGAGAACATGCATCTTATTTGTAATAAAATTTGAAAAAATAAGAAATAAAGATTTTTGATTTTTTTCGCCATTTTCATAAATTTTTTTAAGGCATTTCCCGACCATCTACGACAAAAGTGGAAAGCATAAAAGATTTTGATTCATTTAAACTATTTTTTGGCATTTTGTAAATTTGAAAAAAAAATTAAACAAAGATTTGCAATTTTTTTACCATTTTCATCAATTTTTTTAAGGCATTTCCCGACATTTTACAGCAAAAGTGTAAAGCATAAAATATTTGCATTCCTTGAGGCCCAACCGAATCAAACGCTGTAGCGTACGTAGACTGTAATTAATCATATGGGTCTGAACACCTGTCTGGCATATGGTCGGGTGGTCTGAACTAGCGCAATATCTACTGCACTATTTTTGCGAATTTTAAAGAAATGACCTCGGAAGTTGGTTAAGGGCTGTAAAAGAAACGTTTTAGTCTAATACAATTTTTGCATAAAGTGTTGGGACATGCCTAAAAAAAATTTATGAAATTGCTAAAAAAATTTTAAATTTTTATTTCTGATATCATTCAAATTTAAAAAATGCCAAAAAATGGTTTAAATTAATCCAAATCTTTTAGCATTTTTTAAATTTGAAAAAATAAGAAATAAAGATTTTTGATTTTTTTCGCCATTTTCATAAATTTTTTTAAGGCATTTCCCGACCATCTACGACAAAAGTGGAAAGCATAAAAGATTTTGATTCATTTAAACTATTTTTTGGCATTTTGTAAATTTGAATGGGAAATGCCTTAAAAAAATTTATGAAATTGCTAAAAAAAATTAAAATTTTTATTTCTGATTCCATTCAAATTTAAAAAATGCCAAAAAATGGTTCAAATTAATCCAAATCTTTTAGCATTTTTTAAATTTGAAAAAATAAGAAATAAAAATTTTTGATTTTTTTCGCCATTTTCATAAATTTTTTTAAGGCATTTCCCGACCATCTACGACAAAAGTGGAAAGCATAAAAGATTTTGATTCATTTAAACTATTTTTTGTAAATTTGAAAAAAAATTTAAATAAAGATTTGCAATTTTTTTACCATTTTCATAAATTTTTTTAAGGCATTTCCCGACATTTTACAGCAAAAGTGTAAGGCATAAAATATTTGCATTCCTTGAGGCCCAACCGAATCAAACGCTGTAGCGTACGTAGACTATAATTAATCATATGGGTCTGACACAATTTTTCCATCGAGAAATATCTTCTTTAGGAAACATTGTGTTTAACTACAAACTACGATCAAATATTTTGTAGTCCTGAAAAGGACTGATTTTGTCAGGGGGCAGGCAGGGTTGTCGTATGAGGAGCTTTATTTGTAATACGAATTTAAGTCCTATTGCAAATAAGGCATGCGCGCCGGTGAGCGATGGAAAACAGTCTATCCCGACACCGACGACACCTCGAGTGGTTCCGCAGCCATTCACTTCGTGCCCCGACTGTATAATGGCCCGATATGAACCTCGCACCTACCTGTCGCCTAAATCCTGTGTAGCAGTACATACACAAGGGGGGGAAGGGACCACATTTTACGTAGTTGAACAAGATGCAATATCTAGGTCTCAACCTACGCATGCGGCGTACACCCCTATGTTGTGCATTATGTACCACTGCCTGGTCGTCATCGCTGGAATAACCATTATCTGAACTTGACGACATCTTGGCTTCGAGTGAATTCCATTTTCGACATCACGTCTTATATACTTTCTTTTCCCCACCCCTCTCCTAAATTTCTCTCTATTTTTCGCCTCATAACCTTATTTACCAAAGCCCCACATTTCAAGTATTAAAATAAGCCAATAGTAAAATTAAAACGCAAATATGTCCTTTATAAGTTGATTTTCAATATGTAAAATACATAATTTGGAGAATTACATAACTTCAAACTAATGTATTGATTTGTTAGTAACAGAACCATTAAGTATACTGTAGCTAAAAAATGCATCGTGAATAACTAACGCGTACACTTTAATGTCTTTAGGAAATTTACTTTTGCGTGTTTTGAACTCCAATTTCACGTCCACTGTGGACGTCCTGACGGCTTCTGGTTGGTGACTGCAATCTATTACGAATAACGGATTTTTAAGATAGTCGGCAAAACTCATCATAGGATCGCTCAGTTCTCGCTGGTAGTAGCTAGCTTGAAAATTCTCATAATTATAATAGGCTGCGCCATACAGTTTCTTTGAAAAATCTAAATTCCATCGTTCGTACGGAAATAGATAGAGATAGAGCCTAATATCACTTATATCGGCCGTTATAAATTGTGTGCTATCTTTTGCTCTGTTGTCGGTAAAGCTAGTTGTCTGAAAACCGATAATCAAATATCTAGGTTTTTCGAGACTCGTGCTAGTTCTTAAGGCCCATACGTCTGACGATGTTTCTCTCAAAGAAGGTAGCTCGTAAAGATCCCATTTACGGTAAGCCATTGGAACTTTTGCGTTACTGCCACCTTTATTCATGCGTGATAATATCTTTAACTTCTGTCGATCGTCTGGAATAATGTGACGAATTTTCCATTCAATTTTTTCAATTGAAATGTCTGCATCTACTTCCCCGATATAGCAATTGTTGAAAGTGCGGGCGATAATTAAAATCAACTCTTGCTTGACGTTAAAAATACCCTTTGAATAATCCTCTGCGAAACCCATGAGATATTTTAGAGGAAGCTTGCCGGAGAACAAATTACTTGTGGAATCTAGTATACCTTGATTTGCTTCGTCTAGACCCCATCCACATGCCATGAGAGCTCTATTTTGTGCGGCACCCAATGACACCATAGTTTTCATCGTTGTAGTAATTCCGGGTTTCCGAACGACGGCAACTTGCTCCCCTCCCATTTCATAACGACATTCGTCGAATAGAAAGGCGATGGCATTATTTGATAGATAACATTTTTTAGTAACGTCTTTGGGTTTGAATGTTCCTTCGATGTAAATGTAACTATCCGATATATCCAAAATGATATCTTGAAAGTGTACAGGTATACGAATTTCATCGGAATTGCGGAATGTTGGAGAACCGTAAGGTTTATATGTGTGTTCTTGAAAACTAATAATGGAGTTATCAAAAGTGGGTTCGGTAAAAACTTCGATTTTGTCACTGCTAGCGGCGATCATTTTCTAATTTTTCTCACTTTCAAACCGATCGATTGTAGAAATTTGCAATATTTCACGGAGAGCTGGCGATTGCTGTGCGGATGTGTTTTCGATCGTCCGTCTGACTTGCGAATGAACCTTGACTGTGTTGTCTGCTTACTTTTATGTCGTTTAACTGAATCTTGGATTGTTGACAGCTTATGCAGTTGACGGTTAAAGCAAAAACCCATTATCCGATTTTTTTCAACTCTAGTTTAACTATAATTTTCTCACCTCGAAAATCGATCAAATCACCGCTATCGTCCAAGATGCGTAGAGTAATGTTGTCGATAAACTGACGACCATCCGGCATTATCGGCATATAAATATTATTTTGCGGTTCTTTGGAGATTTTGTAACCGGGTTCGACGTCAATATCAAATTCAAATAACGTATGACTTTCCAAAGAATTCAGGTATGCTCCGGAAATTATATTACAATCCACACGTACGATGCGCACTTTCATTATGTCCACGATGGTACTTGATTCGTGTCTTTGTCCACCTTGCAGCAATACAGAGCCAAATCCGAGCACTTTGCCGATACTGTTGCTACCTCGAAAATCGATGCTATATTTTGACTTTAGCTCACATTTTAACGTATTATTATTGGCTGTTAATGAAAATAAATCGGTACCAACTTCATTGCATGACTCTTTTAAAGCGGTGTACATGGCTTTTGCTATTTCATTAATTTCGTAAGCTCCTGGTGGAATCCCTAAATGCTTTGGTATCACTGTTTTCAAATGGCTGAATGAATTATTGCTGTCGTCGATATTAAAAATCGAATTATATGTGTAAAATCCCAGTAGTGCAACTCCATATTTGCCTGTTGTATTTAACTCGATGGGTGGGTAAAAATCCGCACTTAAGACACTTTTATGTCCTGTTAGAGTGAATGTGTAAGACATGACTGACGACGAAACTATTTGTGTAGCTATTTTATTGCTGTTTGCAACAGTTAAATGGATTTAAGCTGAAGCGTTGCTTTATTCCTTTGGGCGTTTTTAAACTGTTTTCTGCCTTTATATTCACATCGTTAATTTTGCAATAACAACAAAATATTTTTTTTGGTATCGGTCCATCGCCCTCATCCGAATCTGAATTACTGCTATTATAATGTTCGAAACAGTATTGATATTTCAATATATCGACGTCACTTTTTAGGTGATTAGGTAACCTATCCCAAACTAGTGCTATTTCATTTGGAGCTAATGCGATCAACACTTCTTTGGGCGTATTTTCTAACTGTTCAGCTGTCATTTTTTGTAATCCTCCGACTTCACGATATGGTTTAAGTGATAGCAACATTTTGGTGTGGTTGTCAAGTTCCATTTGGGGTGTCAAAGACATACTTTTTACGATTGTAAAAGAAACTTCAAACACAAATGTCCACACCAGACTGTTCCAAGTTCTTGTTGACGGTCGTATGTATAGTAAATTTTCTTCGTCGCTTCGGAACCCATCTGCAGATATCGTACCAATTCCATAGGTGGGGGTAAATCACCGAAACTATCGTAGTATGTTACATCAGAATTGCTTTTTCTATATGCTACCCAATGAGTCCCTACACCCGACATACTATCCAAATTTATAATGGCGGCCTCATAACGTTTGGGACCGCGTACAGGTAATGAATCTCTCATATATACGCCTCGAAAGTGTGGTATTTTCATTTTTAAGGCGTACTTTTCTATATCAATATTGGATAGTGGTCTTTGAGGTAGGGATTCTATTAGTTTTTTGATTTCTTATTTTTGCCGTTGTTTATATATAATCCCAAACCTGTGCGATATGGTTTCAAATATAATCCATTTCCTCTTGAACTTAGATGTAAGCCGGTACCTATTTTTTCTGCAGTCGACTTTTTTACTGCTTTTACGGCACGCACGATGCCAGCTACACCACCAGCTAATGAACCTAAGGCCGATAGTCCTGCAAATATTGGTATTAACGGTAATATCCCCCAGTCTTTGGAATTGGAATGATTCTAGGCGTGTGAATTTTTCGTTTACCACCTGCCATTCTTAGGGATTTACGTGCAGCTACTGCAGCTATTTTCGATGCTTTCATGATATTTTTCTCGATAAGTTTTTTCCCACCAGCTTCTAACAATTCTGATCGAACGGGTCGTCTAATAGATGATCCAAAAGCTACTTTGTGTACTCGCTTATGTTTACCAACGCCTTTACCTTTAGTGTGGCGGCGGCGGCGCTGGAAGCGACGTTTACCTCTAGTGGATTCTTTTCTCGATTTTGATGATGATGATGATACACCCATACCAAAACGTTGTTTCGCTTTCATAATGTTGGTTACCAACCAAGCTGCAGCTTTTTCACTAGCGCTAGAGTCTTTAGATTTTACTCTTTTCCACGCGCTTTGCTCGAGCTCGTGATCTGCTTGGTGGCGAGCACTTAAATTTTCACTATTACGCAAATAGGCTAAATCGTGTTTTTTGCATGCGACATCCAGAGAATTAATTCCTTAATCTCCTCTTGCCACACGTTTTACTACTTTCGTCCCGGGCCCGCAATACTGATAGCCGGGAATGTGTAACTCGAACGGTAGCCTATTAATTACTGAATTAACAATACCGCTTCCAGTCTTACTTGATAAACGAGACCGTCTACTTCGTCTGACGAGCGACATCTGAATGATAGTTTACGTGAAAGTTCAGTATAAAATATAGATTTTGTTAAGATGCGTATCGTCAATCTTAAACAAAAACTTCCCGTCGATAATCTCGATGTAAAGGTCGGATCTGGACTAGAACAAAAATTATTTAAAAGACATGGTCCTTTGCTACAGTCATCTATTCGTGGATTATTAATAGGACCTTCAAACTGTGGAAAAACAAATGTTATGATTTCGCTGCTTACTCGCCCCTCGGGACTGCGTTTCGAAAATGTTTATATCTACTCAAAGTCGCTCTATCAACCAAAACATGAATATTTAAAGAAAATTTTATCACCAATCAAAGGTCTTGGCTACTACGCTTTTAGCGACGCAAATAACATTGTGGAACCGTCGGATGCTAAACCTAATTCAATATTTATTTTTGATGACGTTATGTGTGAGAAACAGGACGTTATAAGATCGCATTTTAGCATGAGACGTCACAAAAATGTGGATGCCTTTTACTTGGCGCAAACGTATTCTCGTGTTCCTAAGCAGCTCGTCCGGGATAATGCCAACTTCATTATTATGTTTAAACAAGATGAGATGAATATGAAACATATATTTTCCGATCACGTTTCACCCGACCTGACGTTTACACAATTTCAAGAGATGTGTGCTAAATGTTGGGATAATAAATATGGTTTTTTAGTTATTGACAAGGATAGTGATGTAAATTCGGGCAGATACCGCAAGGGATTCGATAGTTATATATTCCTATAATAATAACTTGGATAATCATTTCATCGTTGAACGGTGCTTTGAAAGCATCATGAATGAAGAAATCGAATTAAAACGAAAGCTATTGGAAACTACAAATGCGGTTAGAAAAAAATTTAAACAAATTAAAGCAGCTAAAGTGCAGAATTTTTTTTTTTTTTTTTTTTTTATTGATAAAGCCTGCGGCGTTTACTGTTATTAAAACTGGTCTGCAAGACCAACCATTAATTTCTCTCTAAATTCTTAAAAACTAAAATCCTTATATACTAAAGTTCACCCAATGGAGTCCTAAAGGTTTATCTGTTGTGACTCATGGCCATGGCACTTAGCACTCACACACTTGCGCACTGTACTATGTTTTCAAAAGTCTATACTAGTTCAAAGGGCTTGGTCCTCTTCAGCCTTCTAACTAGGTCCTGGTTGTCAAGAAGCCTAATGGCTTCGACGTTAACGTGCTGATGGAGTCGAGACTCGTGCTTGATGGCAAATCTTCTAATTTCACTAGCGACATACGGGATACCAAGATCGCGATGTAGGTCACTATTTCGTATGTACCACGGTGCACTAACTATGTTCCGTAATACTTTATTTTGGAAGGTTTGGATGCGTTTGATGTGGCTCTCCTTGGCACAGCCCCATAACTGGATGCCATAAACCCAGACTGGTTTTAAAATCTGGTTGTATATCATGATTTTACAGTGTATTGACAGCTTAGATTTTCGTCCCAAGAGCCAATACAACTGTCTATATTTGAGCCCTAGTTCAGTGCGTTTAGTTCTGATATGTTCCTTCCATCTTAGTTTCGCATCTAAGGTCATCCCCAGGTATTTGGCAGTATTTGCATAGGGAACTATGATACCATTTATGTTAATTGGTTGATGATTGCCTATTCTTTTGTTGGTAAAGTTGACACAAATAGATTTTTGCTCATTAAGCTTAATCTTCCAGTCTGTGGTCCAATTGTAAATCTGGTCGCTAGCATGTTGGAGTTGTCTGGTTACTGCATCTAGGTCTGTTCCTACTGCTAATACAGCAGTGTCATCAGCGAATGTAGCCACAGTTACATTTTCTGTTTGTGGGAGATCACAAGTGTACAGTAAATAAAGGACGGGTCCCAAGACGCTTCCTTGAGGCACACCTGCTTTAACTTCCTTCAGTTTGGAGTATTCATCCTCCTGTTTAATTCTGAACACTCTATCTGTAATGTAGGAGGTTAGCAACTCTACATATTGTTTTGGTAACATTCTGTTTAATTTGTTAATTAGCCCTTTGTGCCAAACTTTATCAAAAGCTTGAGCTACGTCAAGGAAGATAGTTGAGCAGATTAGCTTTTCTTCTAGTGCCCTTTCTATGATGTCTGTTATTCGATGGACTTGGTCTATCGTGGAGTGCTTGCATCTAAAGCCAAATTGATGATTTGGGATTAGGTTACTGTTCTCTATTATAATCTTAAGTCGTTTTAAGAAAAGCTTTTCAAATAATTTTGAAATAATTGGTAGTAGTGATATGGGCCTGTAAGATTTGGCTTCATTCGGTGGTTTGCCTGGTTTTGGTAGCATAATGACTTCAGCCACTTTCCAGACGCTAGGGACGTGTTTTAATCTAAGTGCTGCATTAATTAGGTAAGTCAGCATAACTATACCTTTTTTTGGTAGTTGTTTTAAAATTTCTCCTGTTATAAGGTCAAACCCAGGGGCTTTTTTGGCGCTTAAATTGTTTTTGATTTCGTTCGCTACTTCTTTAGGAGTGACTAGTGCTATTTCATTCTCTTGGATATTCACAGACTCTTCCATATTGACATTGGACTGGATATCATTTGGCTGAAAAATTTCGGCTAGATGTTCTGCAAATGCTTCAGCCTTTTCCTTATTATCTCTTGCCCAAGTACCATCCCTTAATTTGATGGGTGGCATTTGGGTGATTGGCCTTTTGAGTTTTTTCGTTGCCTTCCATAAGGAGAAATCCTTGTCTTCATCAGCTGATAAATTTTCTAGGTAGCTGTTTATAGATTCTTCTCTAAGTTTTTGTATTTCTCGTTTAAGTTGTTGAGTTTTGTTGTTAAGAATATTTTTGTCCGATGGATCCCTAGTGTGTTGCCATCTCCTTCTGGCTCTTCTCTTTTCTTTGACAAGTTCTCTTATTTCCATTGGATAGTTGTTTCCCATTGTTTTTTGAGTGTACGCCTTTGTGTTGTCCCAGGCTATTTTTTGTATGATGTTGTTGAACTTTTCAGCTGCTACTTCTAATTGTTCTTTGGTTCTTAATTGGATTTTAAGGATAATTTTATTTTCCAGTTCATTTCTAAAGCTTTTCCAATCAGTAGTTTTATTAACCAAAGTTGGCCTATTTTCTTTTCTAATTATTTTCTCGCTCAAAGTTAAGATCACAGCTGAGTGATCGGAGTCTAGGTCAAAATTATCTTGAATATCAATAAAATTGGGTGACACTTTTCTTGATATAAAAAAATCTAATAGATCTGGAATTTTATTAGTATCTGTAGGCCAGTATGTTGGTTTACCAGTAGTGTGAAAGTTGCATCCGGTTTCCCTTATAGCTTCCCTAAGTTCTTTACCTTTTGTAGTTGTTAATCTGGATCCCCAATCCATGTGTTTCGAATTGTAGTCACCTCCCACGATGAATCTGTCTCCCAGATGCTGTAGAAAGTTTTTATAATCCGTTTTCTTGAGGTTATACCTTGGTGGACAGTACACTGCAGCAACAGTCAGTCTCTGTTTGGTTGTGTTATTTGTTTTAATTCCTATTGCTGTTAACTGAACTTCTGCACTCCTAATAGGGCATTGTTCATAATGATTAATGCTATTCTTTATTATAACAGCCGTTCCCCCACGTGCCTGATTGTCGGGATGAATCGTTTGGTATACTTGGTAACCCTTTATTTTTAGGTAGGTCTCATTTGTTGAATGTGTTTCTGAGACCAGACACACATCAATACTTTGTGTGTTGAGAAATATTTCTATTTCTTGCATTCTGTTTTGGATGCCATTAGCATTCCAAGTTGCTATTCTTAGATCTTGTTGATGCATTATGGTTTTTCACGAGTTTTGGTTTCCAGTCTGTCTAACCTTTCTGTAAGTTTGTTCATAAGGTTCATCATATTTTGTAACATTAGCATCATGGACTGTTGCTCATTCGGAACTGGTGCAGGTTGAGATTTAGGGCCATGTGCTGCCTGTGCATAGGATACCTCTTTGGTAGTATTTTTAGATGTGAAATTTTTTGGTTGTCCATTTTGTGGTTTCCTTGCATTGTTTGCGTTATTTCGTCTTTTCTGCAGTTCTTTTGCTACCACGCATCCACGGTAGTTTGCGGGATGTGCCTCTCCGCAGTTTGAACATTTAGGTGGTGTTTCCCTTGGCTTGGTGCATTCGGAGGTCAGGTGATTCCCAGCGCATTTGACACAAGTGACTGCGTGTTTGCAGAATTTTTGTGTGTGCTCATATCTTTGGCATTTTTTGCACTGAGGTATCAAATTATTGCTCCTTATCGCTTCAATTTTAACTTTCATATGGCATATATACTGAATTTCGTATATTTTTTTGATATCTTCCGAGTTTTGGAAGGTTAGCATAAATAGGGGTAGGGGGATTATTTTAACCTCGTCCTTAACTTTTGTCTTTTTTATTTTGTTTACGACTTCAAGGATCTTAAAGCCTCTGCTCAATAAATCATCCTTGATGTCTTGTGGATCACACGAAGGGTGTAGGTTTCTCGCCATCACCCTTAGCGGCCTAGTCTGCTTACTTTCAAATGTATGCCATTCCATGTCGGTGCTATTCATGAAGGCAATGAGATCTCTATATTCAATTTCGGTGTCTACATTGATTTTTAGCTGGTTATTATTCATTAAATTTGCTTTAAATTTAAGATTCTTTGACTCTAGTGTCTGATTTATATTTTTATAGCTTTTCACATTGCTTAAAATCACAGGTGGTGGTTTTTGTGATTTTGGGACAACTTGTTTATTTTTGGGTGTGGCTAATTTAGGTTCGGAAATATTATCATCTTTTTCTGGCGAGCTAGTGGCTTTTCTTTTTCTTCTCTTATTTTTGGGTAGGAGCCATGCTGTCTCCTGGGCTACTACTTCTTCTTCCTCGTCTGAATTGACTGGGGAATAAGTTTTTTTGGGCTGCAAAGAAACGATTATTTCTCTAAGCTCTTTAATCTCATTAAGTGCTGCATTGAGCTGAGATTCTAAGGTTTTAATTTTTGCTGACTGTTCATTTTGAGGCGAAACAGATGGTCCTCCGCCGTCCTTCATGTTGGATTCCAACCCTAATCCTATGTTTTTATTATAACTTTTTAATTGGAGCGCATTGTCCTTATTTTGCAAATTTGCAACTTTGTCGACAGTCAATGTGAAACGACGAACGTTTGAACTTGACATAGATTTCGCGATAGCTTACGACAAGCTTGCCGCCGGTATCACTCGCGATGATGACACCACTTTTTGTTTTGATTTTCCGATCGATTTTTGAGCACGTCTGCACTGTTCGAATGTTAGCGAGTAACTAAAGTGCAGAATGAACATGATTTGGAAAAGTTTTATGAACCAGTTTCTAAACCACTAGAATCTATATCTAAAGCCGTAAAGCAGCAGCAGCAACAGTACGCAACTAAAAAATCAAGTACTACGACTAAACCACAAAGTCGGAGTAGCAGCAGCAGCTCGGTGGGAATAGAGAAAATGTTTGAAGAACATCCAACAGAAGCGGATTTTGAAACATCTACACAGATTTCGCAAAAAACACAAATTCCTACACCAAATCGTGGAAATCGTGAGTCACTGTTCGAAACCCCTTCCCCATCAACGATAACATCATCTTACACATCACCACACACATCAAGTGGTAGCAGTTCAACCGCAAAAACAATTCAAGATTATTTAAATGGATTAAAATTGGAGCCATCTCATTATGATACCGTGTATGGTGTACGCTTTGGTAAAAAAGAAAATAAATCAACAAAATATATTGGCAACTTGGTGGTTCGTTTTCTAACAAACGGAAAGATGGTGTTATACAAGAACAAAACAAACGTTGCTGAATTCGATGGAACGGCTGAGCTTTACGATTTGATTTTTCTAAAAAATCCACCAGTCCTAGATAATGAAGACGAAATTAGTCTAGATGTACTTCGAAAATACCAAACCATTTTGAAATTGACGGATGCGGCATACGACGGTTATGACAAGAAACGTGGTTTAAGGGAAACCCGATGGAGAAAATATTTACGAATCATAAAACCGCTAATTATGGGAACCAAACTGGGTGGTGGTGGTGTAGGAAGAAAAAAAGGCGACAACAAAATCCAACTACCAGTAAAAAAGCGCCTATCGTCGCGACGATAGGCGCGTCTAAATCATCTCAATATGTTTATTGGAATAAACCTAAGGAGTTAGTGGATAGATTACGATTATTGTGGGGGTCAAAAGTAGCTGGACATACCGGACATGATAATGAGATTATGTCAATTATGGAAGAGCTTCGAGAAGAAGGAATAATATATTAAGTTTTGCACGTAGTTACCATCCTCAGTGTCTGATAAGACGTGGAACCTTATAATATGGATCCTAGCCGAGAAAAAATTAAAGTCGTAAATGAATTACATAGGACAGCAAGAAAAAATTTTGTTAGAAGACGTACAGTCATAAAAGGATATCGAGATTTGTGGCAAATTGATTTGGCGGAAATGCAGCAATATGCTACTGACAATGATGGTTACCGTTACATTGTTGTATGTATAAACTGTTACTCCAAATTCGTGTACACCAAAGCGGTTAAGAATAAGACTGGTGTTACGAATGCCATGAAAAGCATCATTGAAGAAGCATCATATGCACCAAACAATTTACAGAGTGATCAAGGAAAGGAATTTTATAATAGCACCTTTCAAGCACTCATGAAAAAATATAATATAAACCATTATTCCACATATAGCACGAAAAAAGCGGCAATTGTTGAGCGTGTTATAAGAACTTTGAAAAATAAGTTATATAAACAATTCTCGGCTAGAGGTTCTTACAGATGGTTACAAATATTACCAGCTATAACGAAGACCTATAATAACACTAAACACCGCACCATTGGAATGAAGCCTAACAGTGTAAAAGAGGATACCCCTATTAAAGCATATGACTATTTGAAAATTGTTCCGAAGAAAAAAAAAATTAATTTGGGTGACATTGTTCGCATTAGCAAGTACAAAGGTGTATTTGACAAAGGATATACGCCTTCGTGGTCAACGGAACTGTTTGAAATAGCAAAAGTTAATATTACAAATCCACCTACATACTTGCTGCAATCATTAGAAGGTCAACCTATTAAAGGATGTTTTTACGAAGCAGAACTGCAAAAGACAGCTAGCCCTGGTGTTTATTTAGTTGAGAAAATTCTTAGAAAACGCAAGAAAAATCAAAACGATCAATTGTTTGTAAAATGGTTAGGTTTTCCAAATCAATTTAATTCTTGGATAGACAAATCAGATATTGTATAAATATTATCAAATAGGTTTTACGTTACGTATGTATGCATTATAAATAATATTAATAAACATTGCTTTTCATAATTATGCGATTTATTGTTAGTTTATTACATGTAACAGTATAATTATGTTTTCAAAAGAACTTCATCTAGGTTGGTTTCCATTTTGGTTTTTTTCGGATCCTTTATCTTCGTTGTGGTGTGCCGTGCAGCATGTGGGTGAATTTGATGAATTGATATATTTTTTCCTTAAGGTACGTAATTTTGTCCTCATCATCTTCAAACATTTTTTGAAAAACTGGTACTAGCACATTACTAAATATGGTATTTATCTACGAACCAAGTTGATGAACTTCCATAAGGACATATTCTTTGGTAGCAGCATCATTCTCATTTATCGGTTGGGCAACATTCCTTAATATCTTTCCCTCTATATCAAAATGTCCATCTGAAGTAAGTTTAAATCCGATTCCGGGCAACCCTCGCGATATGTTGTTACAAACAAGAGTTTTCTGTCGACCAAATTTATCAATTGTGTTGTTAACACGACCCATTTTAAAGTAAAACTAATTCACTCTCTTTATGTTCGGCCTATATATAAATAACATAACTAATAAAAATTCATTTTACAATACACCATGAAGCAAGTAAGATTTGACGAAGAAAGAAATATTATCCACCGTATGTCTGTTTGGTGTTTCGCATATAGACAAGCCCGACAAAGTAATTTTCAGCAACTAATACTTGATAGATATCGTTTTCAAAGGAGAATTGGAAAAATGGATGCAATGCTAGCAATGTTTTTAGAACGGAACCACAGAAATAATATATATCAAGAGCGATTTGTTAATTTAAATGTATGGTGAATAATAAACATATTTAGTACAAGAAGATTTTTATTATTTCATAAACAAACTAAAAAATATATAAAATTAAATTTATGGGATATATCCAAATTGTATAAGTTCGCTTCTCCTTAAACATATAGCTCGAAAACCTTGTTCTGCATCATATTCATCTTCATTATCGCCACTTATTTCACGCATATACTCTTCATCAGAAGAGTCGAATGGGGCATCCGGTAGCGACGTTCTACCTGGTGACCACTCTGACGGTAATGACGACGACGATGGCGATGATGAACCATCTCCGTTGACTTCTTCTTCTTCTGTAAAAGAGTTGAAATTTTGCTGTCGCTGCTGCTCTAACAAATCTCCTCCCCCGCTTAAAGTGATTGGGGTTTGAGTGGGTTGGGTGATATGCGATGATGATAATTGTTCTTCTTGCTGTTTTCTGTGCTCATTTTGACACCATTCACAGAAACCCATTTGTCCCACTAGCAATTCCCAATGTTCGCAATTGGCACACATCTGATGACCATTAATGGAAAATGGCGAAACCATTGCAGTTGGACGTTCTTCTTTCGACTGCATTTTAAAAAATATATTGTAGTAAACTCAAGACCAAATAATACAACTGAACTGAATTTTAAAATTTTCGAGAGAAGTTCTTATACCCAAGAGTCGACCTTCACACACCGACATAACCTTGGCATCCCCACCCCTATCTTAACGGCGTTTTAGGTTTGCCTTGGCTTTTTTTTTTGACCTTCCAAATTGCTAATTCGTTTCTCAAGGCCCCATAGGAAGCTGTGGCTTATATCTCCAAGGCTGGTGATCTTCTCATTAAGTGAATATACCTCCGTATTAATTTTAGATAATTTTTGTGTATGAATTTTATGAAGTTCATTCAGGACGTACTCACTGGTTGCCGCATCATGACTTTTTATCGGATTTGCAACATTGGACAAAGATTTGCCTTCAATGTCATATTGTCCATCATGGGTTAGTTTGAAACCAACTCCAGGTGGACCACGTAATAACTGAACTTGTACATTGGTCCCATGACGACCAAATTTATCAATTGTGTTGTTAACACGACCCATTTTGAACTTAAACTGAAGTAATTTTGCAACTTTACCAATTTATAAGAAATATTAAGACTAGTTAAAGCAAAAATAAAACAATAAATTAGGTACATAATGATTTATTTAACATCGCATATTACATTATACAATGAATAGAAATTTAGAAATTTTCTTCATCTTTTTGAACACACTCATCGCTAACAATAGCACACGCTTCCCCATCAACGTCATCGGTGTTGACTGCTTCACTCCCAAGGCCATCAACAAGGGTGTTATCATTTGTGGGAGCCAAACCATATTTTCTAGCTAATTCATCGGGTAAATGAGGCACTTCGAATAGGTAGCTTCCCAATTCTTCATTTATCATTCCAGCGCAAAATTCGTCCAGATCAATGGTCCCATATAGGTATTTCTCGCACATATGTGCTCCAGCCGTGAAATTTACAGCGTCTTTCATATACTTCCTATACTGACTTTCACTAAAATCCACATCGGATTTACCATAATTTGCAAAGTGTAGTATTTCTTCAGAAAATAATGGACATGTGATTGTGTGTGACTGTGTGTTTTTCGATATATACTTAACAAGAACTATTTTATTACATTTTAAATCAACATTAAAATAGCCTAATCAACAAATATTACAAACAACCAAAATTTAACAACGCTCTAGTATTACCTCCAGAGAATACATGTGAGCTTTGCCCCAAATAAGTTAAGGTGTACTGATCACCGGAGTTATTCATCATTTCAATAGTATCCTCTGTCAGAATTTCAGCTACGCGTGATGGTAAAAATGTTTCAAATGTTTCTTTATGTGTTGGATCAAACAATTTGACGACAATAGCTTTTCCAAAACGTGAAGTCAAAGAATTAATTTTTTTTATCATATAAATTTTGCCCACCGTTAATGTAGAGAATTTTCTACGTTCCAGAAATTGAATATCTTGGTTTATCATATTGTTAATTTCGGCTATGGTCTGCTTTGAAATGCTCATGATTTAAAATGCAATAAAAACAATTAATGTCAAGTACCTTGAATAAACACTTGTAGAACACACCACAAACACAATACTTTATATGTCAAAGCAACAGTTAACGCATACGATGTATGTGTGAATATGAAAGCTATTTTCGAAATGAGCCATATTTATAAGAAAATAATCCAAAATCAAGTATTTATTTAGGGTGGGGGGAATACATCCGGCGACCTCGAAAATATGCACCGCAAATGTAACCTTGAAATAAGCGTCGTACACTTGGTCATCACCAAACAAAGAACACCACAAATGTATCCTTGAAATAAGCGTCGTACACCTGGTCATCACCAAACAAAGAAACAGCTGCTCGCATTCATTGAAAATATGCATCGTAAATGTAACCTTGAAATAAGCGTCGTACACCTGGTCATCACCAAACAAAGAAACATCTGCTCGCGTTCAAGACCAAGCAAATGTAACCTTGAAATAAGCGTCGTCCACCTGGTCACCACCACCAAACAAAGAAACATCTGCTCGCGTTCAAGGCCAAGTTATTGACCTTGACCTTGGAATAACACCTGCGCATATCAAGGCCAAATAACAATAGCACACCTGGGCGTTCAAGGTCGACCCTACTGCGCATGCGGAGACTCGGGGAGCATCAACCACCTCTACTTATAATGATCGCACATAATAGGTGTAACCCACTAAAAAGCAATTTCAGTTATCTAATCCAAAATTTCAAAAAATAAAAAAAGTAATATAATTTTTCAAATACTTTATACAACTGTGAAGGTGTTGGATTGGTCAAACAAGCCAACTATTAAAAATCGATTAAATGGACACAAATACGATAAAAAAAACAAAACTGCACTTACCAACCATATACTAGAAAAACAGCATACATTCAATTTTGAAAATGTTAAAATCTACGTACAGAAAATCATACGAGAAAATGAGAATTCTACGAAATTATATAAATTAAAAAAAAACAAAATAGTATAAATTCTAAAACCGATACAAAACACCTAGGTAAAATCTATTACAACATAATAAAATAATTAAATAATGTCAGTTAATAACAATTAAAACTATAATGGAAAAATGTTAATAAATAATATAATATTAACAAAGTAATACGACAAAAAAAAAACACAAATTCTGCAGCGAATTCATTGTCGCTTCGTGATCTCAGTACTCCAGTAAACCTTAATGTTCGTTAGCATGACTTTGTTTTAAATAGATGTTTTACTAAATTTTTATGTTTTAACTGTGATTATGTCTGCGTCGCTAGTCTTTTATAAATGTAATTTGGGTGCTCGGCCAATGCACCACTAAAAAGTCTTTCTTTTGAAGGTAAGATACTTTTAATTGTCAGTTAATAACATTATGAATAGAGCGATTTTTTTGGATTTAAAATAAATTTCTGATTAAGGTCAAAAAAATGACCGAAACGTTATGTGAATAACAACCCCACAAGTCTATTTACATTTTCCCCTGGATCCAAAACCCAATAACCCTCTATTATATATATATATATATATATATATATATATATATATATATATATATATATATATAGTTTTTTCATTGTGGCAATGCTAAATGCTATTTATAAGTGGACGTAGTTCGCGTGGGTGGATCCTAATAAAAGTAGTAGCAAAGTTGTCACTGGAACAGATATAATATGGCCCCCTTAGTGCAACAGTTAGTTAACTTAAATTTTATGAATTTTGAGTTGTCTAGTTATATCTACTCTATTTTGTTTACTCTATTTAGTGCTACAACTAGATATCACTTATGGACACTTAAACTCAGAGTGGCAACGAACATATAACTCCCACGACAAGCAAAATGTACATTATGTAACTAGATATCTAGAGATACCTATAGCTTATGACAAACAAGATGTACATTCTTTACCTAGATATCTTGATTTCAAGATATCTAGCTATAACAAAGGGTGATTCATTTAGACCTTTTTTTTAAATTCCAAATAAAACACTTAAAATGGAATTGGATGGCGAATTTATTATGACTTGAAAGAACAATCTTTGACATTTATGTTTTGAAAATAATTTCATTTAAATGCTGGCCGCGACTATGCCGTACGTGGCCCATTCGGAAGGTCCAATTTTCGATCACTGTTTCTAGCATTGCGACCGGTATCTGCCCAATTACGCGAGTAATGTTGGCTTTTAAGTCCTGAATCGTAGCTGGCTTATCGACGAAGACTTTTGATTTAACATAACCCCAAAGAAAAAGGTCCAAGGGTGTGATATCACACGATCTAGGCGACCAGTTGACAGGTCCAAAACGCGAAATTATCTGCTCACCACAATGATTTCTCAATAAAGCTATTGTTTCGCGCGCTGTGTGTGAACCAAAATGTCGCCGACATCACGGGCTACAATTTCAGACAACAACAGGCACACGTAGCGCGCGAAACAATACATTTATTGAGAAATCATTTTGGTGAGCAGATAATTTCGCGTTTTAGATCTGTCAACTGGCCGCCTAGTTCGTGTGATATCACACCCTTGGACTATTTTCTTTGGGGATATGTTAAACCAAAAGTCTTCGTCGATAAGCCAACTACGACTCAGGACTTACTCGCGTAATTGGGCAGATACCGGTCGCAATTCTAGAAACAGTGATCGAAAATTGGACCTTCCGGATGGACCACGTACGGCGTAGTCGCGGCCAGCATTTAAATGAAATTATTTTCAAAAAATAAATGTCAAAGATTGTTCGTTCAGGCCATAATAAAGATTCCGCCATCCAATTCCATTTTGTGTTTTATTTAGAATTTAAAAAAAAGGTCTAAATGAATCACCCTTTATAAACGTATTTTACGTTTTTATTATCAGTTAATAGTTCTTTATGATATAAGTGTTAAAAGTATAATTTTACGGCACGAATTTGAAAGTTTGCAGAATGAGCGAAGCGAATTCTGCAATTCAAATGAGTGCCTTAAAAGTACTTTTAACACAAATATCATACAAAATTTTTTCTACAAACGACAATAAAAAACAAAAATACAATTACAATTTTTAGAAAGTTTAACATATTCGAAACACATAGTTTTAAGTAGCATCGTAGATATAATATAAAATTATGAAGTTGACATTTGTCAAAAAATCTAACAACCATTGTTGGCGTCGTAGTTGCCATAGTAGTACTTTTAACACTAGTGCTATAAAGTACTTTTAATACTAGTGCCATAAAGTAACATTTTTAAGGCGTCTGCGGCGTGTTAAAAAATGCATTTTTAACACGTTTGTAGAAACAAGTATTTTTAAAGTTTAAGAGAAAAAAATGTGTTAGTAGAAAGTTATAGTCATTTGAATTTTTTTAAACCTAAAATATAATTTAAAAAAAAATTCAAATTACTATAATTTTCTACTAACGCATTTTTTTCTGTTGAAATTTAAAAAATTTCGACAGAATGATGTAAAATTGGTCTAGAAAAAATAATAAATAGAATACCTAAACGTGTTCATTTTTTTTCCCAGGGTGTGCCAGGGCAAAATTCAACTTTTTTCGCAAATTTCAAAATATTTTTTTCTTCGCCAAAACATTCATAATTGGCTCACTATCAAAACCCCTGAATATGGCGTGGGTCCCGTAAGAAGCAACAGAGATATACAACTTTCAAATTTCACGGGCCGCGCCTGCTTATGCGCCGTTTAGACAGGAAAGTATTAGTGGCACTGGTACAGACGCGACAGTCAGCTATGCTGTGTAAACGCCTACTGTCCTTCAACAATGGCTGACGAGACAATTTTCATGGCAGCATTTAAGACACTTTGTTGAACTTTTTATCAAAATACAAATGGCGGAAATCAAATTTCGTGGGCAACAGCTTGCCGATTTTATTAAAAAATACCGAAAATGTGAATGTTTATGGAACATAAAAAGTAATCTTTACAAAAGACTGGTTTTAAAGCAAAAGTGTTACGAAGAGCTGAGTAAAAAAATAAAAATGACTTCAGTAGAGTCAACTGAACGTCATAAGTAGTGGGAGATGATTCGTTCACCATCAATTCCGCACTGCCCTCTGCGCAGGCGCGCGTCATCTGTCATACGTCATCTGTCATCTGTCATACGTCATCTGTCAACTGCCATCCGTCTGTCAACTGTCATACGTCATATGTCAACTGTCAAATGCCACACTCTTGGGCGATAGTTGCTTTGGTCGTAGCTACTAAGGCGTTAACTACTTGGGCTTTAACTACTTGGGCATTAACTACTTGGGCATCAACTACTTGGGCATTATCTATTTGGGACCTAACTACATCGGACATTAGTACTACTCCTTAAAAAATATTATTATTAAGTATTTTATGAAGACGACCTCAAAAACTTTTTTATTTATTTTACCGGGAAACGGGGACCTGTATGTTGGAGTATCAGCGCTCTAGCCGATCTCGCCATCGAGTTCCAATAAAATATTGAGTTCATAACATATAGGCTTGCAGCTATAAGAGCCCTAGTTTTCAATTAGAAATTTCCCTCATCAAATGCCAAAATAAAACTTTAACATACGTCACGTGGTGAGAATAACGTTATAAGACATGTGTAAAAGTATGTCAACTGTCACCTGTCATCTTCGATATGTCAACTGTCACCTGTCACTTATCAAACGCCAAAATAAAAATTTAACATACGTCACGTGTTGAGAATGACGTTATAAGACATGTGTAAAAATATGTCAACTGTCACCTGTTATCTTCGATATGTCAGCTGTCACCTGTCACTTGTCAAACGCCAAAATAAAAATTTTACATACGTCACGTGTTGAGAATGACGTTATAAGATATGTGTAAAAGTATGTCAACTGTCCCCTGTCATCTTCAATATATCAACTGTCACCTGTCATTTGTTAAATGTTAAAATTAATATTTGACATACATCGCGTATTCAACGTGAGCTAACAAGTCGTTTGGAAAAATCCCGAGGCCAATCGATCAACTCGTTCGTAAGTTATCGCTTATTAAGTCCAATGCCTTAATGGCTGAGGGTGAAAATAACTGGATGAGGGTCAAAAAGACATTTCGATTAGTTAAACTGTTTAAAAAACTACCCCCACTTAGATTACTGCTAAATCCTGTAACACTGCTAATGCCTAAACGACAAAGCATATTATGCAGTAGTTATTATCAATGATCTTTGCGTAGTAAGATCATTGGTATACCTCGTATATTCTAATATTTATATACCTCGTATACCACAATATTACATGCTATAAAGATTGCATCATCATTGGGAAAATTACTAGTCAAAGCGAGCTATTAATCGGTACGAGGCAAGGTCAGTCCAATCGTCGTTTTAATTGTTTAGACGCACTTTCAATTGCGAGATTATTAGTCTATTTCGTTCCCAAGCTTTCTTTCAGAACAGACAAGCAAACAAATAAAAATTAGTGATAGTAGGAATTCTGCGGTTGAAATTTATTGTGTCTTATTATGATTTAGCAAAAATTATTAATTTGTGTTTATAATAGTGTTAAAATATTACAACTCTGTTTATATGTAACACAGACCCATTATTAAAAAAATTATAGTTGTGTCTTTTTGTCTGCTACTTGTAAAAAAACGATTTTAATATTTCTGCAAAATAATAATTTGTTCGTTTATCTGCCACATAAACCAATAGTTCTATAAGGTTAAAAAATAATATTGTGCAATGTTATAAAATAATTAAAAAAGTATCAATCGCTGCTAGCCGCAACCCTCATCCGCAACTATATTTTTTACAGAAAATTTTTGCTTGTCAATTCTGCAACCGATCGTTTGCTAGGAAGGACAACCTCAAACGTCATGGGGACTGAAGCCTGGTAAGGCAGACTTGTGAAGCTTGTGGGGAAACTTGTAAATCAGCAGGAGCTCTACAACAACGCCAACAGAAGAAGCACAGAACTCCAAAAATGCTAACACCTTCCCCGCAAGCCGACCAAGTAAAAAGGGCTAGACTTGACCTTCAAGACAGTAAATTAAATTTTCCAGGGTTTCATTACGGGCTTGATTAATAACAAATTTGTTCTTATTTCCAGAACCGTTCACATCAGCCACAAAGTATTGTTCAACGTGTAGAATCGATGTCTCCACCAACCGCTGGGCGGAGCATCTAAAAACTCAACGTTATCGAGAACAGTGCTGCGTGGTGCAGGAGGAAGGTGTAGAACTTGTGAAAACATTCTTTAGAAGCCGAATTGCGACATACCGACTGTCACCAGATCAGGACTCTACCAACGTGAAGAACTATCTAAAACATCTACGTCCTTTATTCGTCAAGTTGGTAGAGGAAACCAGACTAAACTTTGATCATCTCAAGGTCGGTGTTGAGCTTTTCGGTCGCTTCCTTCTGCAGACGAGTGAGTCCGAAGAGATCAAGTCGTTTAACACCAAATACCAGCTGGTAAATGAAGGGACAGATCTGGAGGAATTGTACGAGCAGCTTACCAACATCCTGGACCCGAAATATTCTGAATTTGCGGGAAAAGACAGTAGTGAGTATGTCATTATAATTTTGAAATGTTTAATTCCAACGATTAATGATTTATATTTAATACTTATTGTTTTTTCTATTGTTACAGGATGGACTCTCTAACAACTCCTGCACTTAAAATTAGGAATCAACAAGATCAATCCTCTAAAGCCATCTTCCTACATTCCACTGCCAAAAGAGATTGAAGCAAAGAAAGCTGTCTGATTAAACATCCAGAACACGGATCAAAAATGTTTCATGTGGTCAGTCCTAGCCTCCTTACATCCAGTTCATTGGACTCAAAATGCAAATAGAGTCGCGAATTATTTGCCTTTTGAAAACGAGTTGGCCTTTACAGGTATGGAATTTCCGATTAAACTTACTTATATAACTAAGTTTGAGCGACTCAATAATATTTCTATCAATGTTTATGGACTTGAAATGACTTTTGACAATGGTAAAAATAGTATTGAAGTCGTGGGGTCCTTATACTTTACTGCGTCTCGTAACAAACAGAGGCATGTAAATTTGTTAGTAATCAGTGATGATTATGGGAATAGTCATTACTGCTTAATAAGAAGTTTATCTCGTCTGATCTCAAGACAGTTTTCCTCACGCCATGGTACAAAGTATTTATGTGATGGTTCTTTATCTTGTTTTTATTCAGAGCAAAAATTAAAAGAACATCGAGAACATGATGGCGGACACGTTTTAGCTAAAGTCCCAACGACAGATTTGAAAAAAAAATAAATATGGCGAAGAGATTCCCGAGAATATTTTAAAATTTATAAACTTTGAAAAGAAATTAAAAGTACGTTTCGTTGTTTATGCCGATTTTGAGACTATCCTTGAACCTATCGATACAGAGGAAAATGCTCAGAATCCCGATACGTCCTATAATTTGAGAACGCACAAGCATGTCCCGTACTCTTTCGGTTACTACATCAAATGCGACTTTGATGATACTCATTCAATTTACCAAAGTTATGGAGGGCGGGATGCACATAAAGAATTCGTAAAACGTTTAGAGACTGATTGTAAATCAATCTATAATCGCTTTATGAAGGAAGTAGTACCCATGTTACCAATTTCTGCGGAACAAGAGATTGAGCATCAAAATGCTACGGTGTGTTATATCTACGAAAAGCCATTTGATGTAGCATTAAACGATCGAATGCACGACCATAATCACACAAATGACTTATATCGTGGTCCTGCGCACTCTGTATGTAACCTTAATTACAAAATCCCTCAATTTATTCTTTATATCTTTTTTCATAATATGTCCAACTTTGATTCCTACCTGTTTGTCAAGGAATTGGCTTCCAACGAAGAAAAGCTGGATGTTATCCGCCAAAACAGGGAAAAGTATATATCATTTACTAAGCATGTTTTGGTGGATAACATCGAAAACAAGGATGGTAAACAACGACAGGTATTTTAAAAATTACGTTTCCTCGACAGTTTTCGTTGGCCATGGCCAGCGGTCTAGATAAACTTAGTCATAATTTAAACCCACAGCAATGTCGAGAAGTTAGAAAATATTTCGCGGAAGAAAATAAGTTTCAGCTTATTCGACAGAAGGGTGTCTTCCCATATAATTACGTTAATAGTTTCGCAAAATTGAACGATACAAAGCTTCCATCACATAAAGACTTTTACAACCAGAAGTCATTAGTAAAGAGGATTACATGCGTGCTTGGGCTGTGTGGAATTTATTTGAATGCAAAACTTTAGGCGAATATTCAGATATTTATTTAAAGTTCGACGTTTTATTATTAACAGATGTTTTTGAAAGTTTTAGAGACGTGTGCCTTAGCATTTACGGTCTAGATCCTGCGCAGTATTTCACAGCGCCATCTCTATCATTTGACTCGGCGCTCAAGGCCACATCAATTAACTTGGAATTACTGACGGATCTAGACATGTTACACTTCTGTAAACACGGTATTCGCGGCGGTGCCAGGCAGTGTAGCGTTGGAGAAGCTTTTGCGAATAATAAATTTATACCTCATTACGATGCATCCAAACCTACATCATGTATTCTGACGCTACCAACCTGTATGGTGCAGCCATGTCACAATATTTACCAACGGGGAATTTTAAGTAGTTAGATGAGACCGAAATTCAAAACTTAGAGTACATGAATGTCGCGAATGATTCTAAAACTGGCTGCGCATTAGAGGTAGATTTAGAATATCCGGAACAGTTGCATTATTTACACAACGAACTACCCTTTTGCCCATAATCCATTGCTTCTCCAGAATCCAAATTTAAGGATATTTAAAAATTAATTCCAAATTTTAAGTCTAAAAGTAAATATATAATTCATTATCAAAATTTGCGTCAGGCTTTAGATCATGGACTTAAGCTCACAAAAATTCATCGCGTATTAAGTTTTGATCAATCACCATGGCTTAAGAAATATATCGAAATATACACAGCGATGCGCAATAAAGCGAAAAATAAGTTTGAGAAAGATTTCTTTAAACTTATGAACAACGCTGTGTTTGGTAAAACGATGGAAAATGTGGAGAAAAGGGTAGATGTTAATCTGGTTTCTCATTGGGAAAATATTGGTAGAAGGTTGGGAGCCGAAGCGTTAATCGCGAAACCTCATTTTAAAGACCGCACTATTTTGAAAGGGGAATCTGGTAGCTATCCAGAAGAAAAAACAAAAAGTTACATAATATAACAAACCTATTTACGTAGGTTTTGGTATCTTGGAGGTATCCAAGACAATTATGTATGACTTTCAGTACGTGTATATCAAGCCAAATTATGGCAACAATGCGGTATTACCCTACACTGACACCGATTCTCTTGTTTTAAAAATTACAACCGAAAATTTCTATAATGACATGAAACAAAATTTAGATAGGTTCGATACATCCAATTACTCACAAGATAACCCACATGATGTTCCTATAAACCAATCAATTTTGGGTAAAATGAAAGACGAGGAACGCAGCAAAAATCATTTGGGATTTCTACAGCACCGGGGCGAAGGCATATTGTGTAAATGTTGAGGGAGAGTTAACTAAAAAAGCTAAGGAAGTTCCTGACTACGTCACCCAGAAAGAACTGACTCTGGACGATTACAGAGAGACAGTTGACGTAGAAGGAACTCACATTAATTGACAGATGAACACTTCCCGTTCACATTTACACGATATGTATTTCGAACTGAAAAATAAAGTAGCGCTATCACACGCGGACGATAAGCGTTATCTTATTCCCGGTGACTTGGAGAACACGCTTGCTTGCGGTCATCGAGATTATGAAAAGTATAAGGAATCATCGGAAATTCCATGAGCTAAGACTGATCACCGACAGCTAACTTTAGGTCTATCACCTTTGGTAGCCAAATGTGTAACTTTAGAGGCTCTGATATTAGGTTAGTAATTTATTTTATTTATTTAATTATTTATTGTATTTATTTTACCCTAATCTACTCTATTTACTGTATTTACCTATTTACTTTATATGTTTTGCACTTTATTAAATATTTTTTTGTGTTTAAGTTGTTGTTTTATTTCCTTAATTAAAACAAATAACCAGTATACTATTTAGTAACAGTATAATATTCAATATTAAGCTTATACATACATACATAAATATGCTTTGCAAATAGGTGTATTAGCTTCTCGATCCATCTAAATAGATACTTGTCTGTTGTGGCATCTTCAAACTTGAGACTTCTCTTATCGCCATTGAAACACTAAAGTATACTGCCAAACAAAAAATGAATGAAAATGCTAAGCTAAATGTTTTGCTATCCTTTCAGAAAAATCAGCATTCTGCCACCAGCCAAGTTGCTTTAAATTCAAATATTAGCCATATAACGCAACGGTTGAAAATATTTCGCATAAAGAAAATTATCATACGTATAAAGTAGTGCTGGTACATGAACTGAATGAAGACGGCTGTGATCGCAGAGTCGAATTTTGTAGTGTTTGAAGATATGCAGGAACGCTGGAATGCAAACCCGTTATTTGATGAAAACATTTTATTTTCCGACGGAGACACATTTCACCTAAATGGCACAGTAAACAGGCAAAACTGTAGATATTGGGCTACCAATAAATTCCCACTGGATTCAAGAGGCCCGTACTCAACACCCGCAAAAAGTGAATGTATGGGAAGCGATTTTTCGAGACAGAATTATCGGACCATATTTGATTGATGGAAATCTAACGGGGCAAATGTATTTGGAGTTTCTCAGTTTTAATTAATACCTCAACTCTACCACGACTACCAGGAGGCTGACGACAGGCTTACCCCTACAATGTGGTTTCAGTAAGATGGGGCACCGCCTTCAATTGTTGTTGGAGAATATCATAATGAAATGCTCCCTAATAGGTATATTGCAAGACGAGGTACCATTGGGTGGCCCGCAAGATCCCCTGATTTGACCCCGCTGGACTATTTTTGTGTAGATATCTCAAAAATAAAGTTTATTTTAATAGATCTACCACTACTGATGATTTGAAAATTAGAGATAAGGGAGAAAATACGTCTAATCACACCACAGATTATACGGAATGTCCAACAAGAATTTATAGATAGGCTAGAGTACTGCCAAGAAGTAAATGGCCATCATTTTCAACAGTACTTGTAAATAATTTCTTTTTGTTGTGTTCTTTTAGGGTTGGCAATAAAAATCATTATTTATTTGGGTTTATTTGTTAATAATTTTATTTAATCCTTTATTTAGCACTTGGCTAACACATTATACTATATTTAAAATATAACAAATACAACACTTTAACAAACATGTAGACAAAATTAAATATAAAAACATGTATCTGTATTACTGTCAAAAATAATTAAAAATAACTAATGCAAAAATCAGCTACCCAAAAACAACCAAAATATCAACCATGACAAAAACCACTGACCACACGATCAGTAGTTCCGATCCTTACAATTACTCTAAAAACTATCCATAAACAGTTTGTCAAGTTCAAAAAATAAGTTTAATAGTATTTATCTAAAACTATGTTCACCTAACATCATTCCCCTATAATAAATTGTTTCAACTTTACTTCAAACAATTTCAGGTTTCTCGAGTTTTTTACATCTACTGGCAAAGAATTGAATGTAATTAATCATTTATAATAAACCATGTTTTCTGAGCTACCTTTGTTATTTGAGGGTATATAGAAATTATGTCTGTTTCTTGTTGGATACTGATGTACGGATTCATTAGTAATAAGTCTTCTTGTCAAGTAATTTGGTGTCGGTCCGTTTTAAATTTTATATATAAGTACCATAGTCTGGAATTTAAGAAACTTTTCCATGGACAACCAGTTTAACCTTTCCAGCATATTTCTGATTGGGGTATCCGTTTTGCAGTTTTTGTAGCCTGTCAATTTCATTTTTATTAGCCAAATACAAGATAGAGTAACTATAAACAAAATGAGGTAAAATCAGTGTGTTATAAACTGTAATTTTCGACCATTGTGTTAAATGCACTGAAACCCTTGAGAAAAAATTTACGTTTTTTGTTATTTTGTCAATAATAGATAAAATATGCTCCTTGAAATTAAGACCATTATCGACAATGAAACCGAGGTATTTAATTTTTTAGACTGTTTCGATAACTTCGTTCTTTATTGTGATACAAAGGGTACTTTCCTCAAGTTCTCTTTGATATTTACTATTTGCTACTAACATAAATTTAGTTTATTAATGTTTAATTTAAATGTATTTTGAGGAAACCAATTGTGAAGTTCATCTAAGTCTATATTTATTATTTGCATTAAATGCTCTAAGTTTTTTGAATAAAAATAAATTAATGTATCATCTGCAAACAGTTGTATACAGCAGTTACGAACCATTTTACTTATATCATTTATATAGAGTAAAAACATCAAAGGCCCAACAGTACTCCCCTGCGGAACACCGTTCTCATTGTATATTTCTGTTGATATCTCATTATTAAACCTAGTTACCTGTCTTCTGTTATCAAGATAATCTATAAGCCATTCCAAAGCTTTATCAGTTATAGCATATCCTCCTAATTTGTCTATTAATTTTTGCCTATTTATAGTTTCAAAAGTCCGCCTTAAATCCAAGAAAACTGCCCCTATTGCATAATCATCATCCAGTAATAATTTCCAATCATGTAGTACATTTGCATTGTGGTTTCGCAACTGTGATGTTTTCGAAATCCCGACTGATTTTCAATTAAAATATTGTTTTCATTATTAAATTCTATTATTTGTTTATATACCACCTTTTCTAAGATTTTTTCAACCGTTGCTAATATATTAATTGGCCGCAAATCATTTGCCCTTACTGCCCCTTTAGTTTTTTGAATAGAGATAATTGCGGACATTTTTAGCAATGTAGGAACTCTGCCTGCTTCCAGTGAAGAGTTTATTAAATTTACTAATGGTTTCTTAATATTTTCATAAGTATTTTTTATTACAATAAAAGTTTATTTATCTATTTATCAGATGGTACTATTTCAAAAATTATTATTCAGTTTGGGTAAAAATTCTTCTATCCCTTGACACCAAAAAGTCCTCTAGTCTGGATGGCATACCAGCAATTGTTCTAAAAAATGCGCTCCAGAACTTGCACTCATCTTAACTCGTCTTTTCCAGATCCCTCATGACAAGGGTATCTTTCCAGATAGTTGGAAGACTGCTCGGGTGCAGCCTGCCCCGAAGAAAGTTTCCAAGTCCCTTCCATCCAAGTATAGACGTATCTCTCTTCTCTCTGTTGTCAGCAAAGTTATGGAGAAAGCGAGCAAATTCTAAAATATCTAGAAAAGCACAAAATCATCCATGACAGACAATACGGATTTCGTCACCAAACATCCACAGCTGATCTTCTTAGCTTTGTCACACATAACTGGAACAAGTCTCTCGAATTTCATGGCGAATCTCAGATTGTTGCTCTTGATATTTCCAAGGCCTTTGACCAAGTATGGCATGCCGCACGCCTCAACAAAAACTACCTTCTGATGGTCTTCCTACCAAACTATGTACCTGGATCGGTAGCTTCCTCTCTAATCGACGTATATCTGTCGTGGTTGACGGTCAGTCATCTAACTTCCATCCAATCAATGTGTCCCCCAAGGTTCAGTCCTGGCACCAACCCTATTTCTTATTCAGATTAATGACCTGCTCTCTTCAACTACCAATCAATCCCATCCACAGTTATTCTGACGATAGTACTCTTCACTCCAATATTCATATTTCCAGACAAGTTTCGTATAATAATAGACGCAGATCTATGTACCTATTCCTTTCCTAAAGGCCTAATACCTTATGAAAGAGAGTTGCACCAGTTTTACCGGTTGCAGCCGCCTACTGCTCTAATCATGGATTTATTAAGAAATGAGTCGATGTTCCGTATACTGTGAGCGTATCGAACTTGAAGCCTGTTTATTTGTTGTTTGTTATGAAAACATTGGAAGGTGGTAGAGGAATTCTTCCTCGACCGAGGTGGTACCACCCCACACATCCCCTTAAAGGGCTGGTGAAATACCAACGGATGTTTCCAGCTCTGGATGTGTGAGTCGATTCCCCAGTACACCCACGGTACATAGTACTTAGACTTCGGTCTTCGTGGGCTGTCAGAAGATAAAAAAAAAATCTTCCCCTAGAGGTACAGTTCACGAACTTAAGGAAATACGTAATTGAATCAAGAATAGTAGTACAAAGAGGAAAAAATAGCATTGGAGTGTTGGGGTTCAGAAGTGTTTCTGTCTCTGCTGGTTGCTTAGGAAATACGTCTAAACACTCGGTTACACGTACGTCTTTGTCTAATGAACTAGAAAAGAAAAAGTGCGACTTATAGATTTATAAATGACTCGGAGCGGCTTTGAATAAACCTTTAGAAATCATATAACCTATAAATAATACCTTCAAAACCTTTTTAATTTAAATTTATTATTATTTAGCAGAAAATAAAGTATTTTAGAGCTTTTATTACTTTTAGTAAATCTTGTAATGCTTCTAACGTATTTTTTGTACACAGATACAAGGTAAAATAAGATGTGGCCAATGTTTACAAGTAGTGTTTACAGTGTCGCTTAGAATGGTTTGTTTTGGCTTCAAAGAACGTTAAATCATCCCGTATCCATTCTTAACAAATACATGGCTCTAATGCTAATTTATTGTCGATGTCGCCCTTTTGGCACGGCCACCATCCCGGTCAATTACATTTCTTAAGAACTGATTGGATATTTGTTCAATTTCTGTTTTTGTGGCCTTTCGAGACATAGGGTTTCGTCTTGTAGCCACTAAAAGAAGAACTAAGAACATTAAATCTAGTATATTTATTTTACCACAGGTTAAAGTATTTAGCTTGTTAAAAAAGTAAAACAAATAGGAACTTGTCTGCTGTAATAACTGGTTAGGAGAATTTTTTAAATAAAAGTTTGTGTTTTAAAACCACTACAAAATTTAAAGAAGCAGAAAAATACCTACAATTTAATGTACTGCTTACACCTGCTTAAAAGTTAAGAAATATACGGGCCTGGGGATAATTATTTTGTGAAATAACCGATTTTATTTCTTACCAATAATAATTAATTATTATAGTTATTTATTTGATTTATTACATTTTGGTGGACAAAAGCAGCTATCTGTTCTTACCGAGAATTAAATTTATTATATTTTTTAGCTCCTTAAAACAATTTATTATTTTTTCCTGTCAAATTATATGAAACTGCCAAGTCGTTCGTTATCAAGATGCCCAGTAACTTTCTGGCAGTGTCAATAGCATCCACTCCACCAACGGTTTGAAAGAGTGAACCCTAAAAAATATATATATACATATATATATATATATATATATATATATATATATATATATATATATATATATATATATATATATATATATATATATATATATATATATATATATATATATATATATATATATATATATATATATATATATATATATATATATATATATATATATATATATATATATATATATATATATATATATACAGTGACCGGCAAAAAGTTCGCAACATATGGGAAAAATTTTTATTAGGTGAGTATTGGAAAAACTTTTCCGGGGGATCGGTTCTGCATGTCCGATAACCTAAAAATCGATTTTGACATACGTCACGTGACCACTGGTATAGCGTCAAATTAAAAAAAAATTGTTAATTTACAAAAAGTGAGGTTAGTTGACGAGATATCAAAAAAAGTTATTTGAAAAAATTGCTTAGAATTAAATTCTAGGTCCTTGTGCAAAATTTTAAGATTTTATTTAAAAAAATTGGAAAACTCAATTTTTTTTAAATATTTTTTTATCGATTTACAAATTTCCAGTTTTTTTCGTTTAGATAGCTTGGCTAATGTAAAGCCCATGTATCTGGATGAAAATAAACGAATGTAGTAGTTTTTTCTACAATTGACAGGACAAAATTAAAAAAAACAGGGTTTCGCCGGACGCTAGCTGTTGCAATGATTTGTATCTAGCAGCAGTGTCAAAATTTTAGAGACATTTCAATGAGATTACATTGAGAAAACCTTAATCGTCTTAAATATATCTGAAGTTCGACTTTTTGTAAAGTTAAGGGGAGTAAAATAGATAATAAACAAAAAATTACCTGTTTATTTAATCGAAATTTCATAAACGAAAACCAATGTAAGAAAAACTTAAAAGTAGTCAAATTCTGTACTAACAACATAAAAAATCATTGTTTTTCCTTGGGTGCACAAAATTTAAAACTCAGTATGACCACCATTTCTCTCCATACATACTATTGTTCTCGAGCGCAACTCTCTTGCAATACACAATTTCTAATGACATTCTCTAAATTTTGTATATTCCTAAAGGGTCGATGTTTGTACACAGAGTTCTTTAGGTATCCCCACATAAAGAAATCTAACGGAGTCAGATCTGGTGATCTCGCAGGCCACGGATTTTCAGAAAACCGTCCTATCCACTGGTTTCCAAATTCTTGATCCAGCCATCTCTAATCCCTATCTTTTAATACTTGTACAAATTTAGGTTTGTACGGATGAAATTTGTTTCTTTTTAATATCCTCCGCACAGATCTTTCGTAAATGTTAGTGATCTCCGATATTTGACTAACTGCTAATTGGGGTGTTTCTGTGATCGACAAACACACATCCAGAGAACCTTCGTCACCTGTTACCGGTTTTTCATGGGAAACTTTATACTGATTTTCTACCGATCCCGTTTCTTTAAATTTATTGACTAGACGAGATACTGTGGAATAATGGAGGGATTTATCGGGGTGCCTCTCATTAAAAATTGCTGCTGTTTCTCTATGGCTTTTGTAATTATCTCCAGAAATTAAAATAATTTCTATCTTTTCCTGAAGAAGTAGTGTGGGTGCCATTTTAAGGAATAAAATATTAATAAACTTATGTAAAATATCAAACTTAGTAAGATGCGAGACATAAACCAATGACATAGGTTGAAATCAAACAAATTATAATTTGTTTGACATTTTTCTGTTGTTTTTAACCTACTAGATTATTTGGTTGTTTTAATTTCAGAGCCTGCTTTGGTAGTTTTAAGTACAACTAAATAGACCTGGTTGTTAAATTTATGTGCGAAAAATCTTAATAAAATCTTGATACAGTCATTTCATTAGATTCAAACCATTGCAACAGCGAGCGTCCGGCGAACACCTATTTTTTCGATTTTGTCCTGTCAATTGTAGAATTGTAGATCTGACTCCGTTAGATTTTTTTATGTGGGGATACCTAAAGAACCCTGTGTACAAACATCGACCCTTCAGGAATATACAAAATTTAGAGAATGTCATTATAAATTGTGTATTGCAAATAAATCGTAAAATGCTCCGAAATGTTAATCGAGAGTTGCGCTCGAGAACAACAGTATGTATGGAGAGAAATGGTGGTCATACTGAGTTTTAAATTTTGTGCACCCAAGGAAAAACAATGATTTTTTGTGTTGTTAGTACAGAATTTGACTACTTTTAAGTTTTTCTTACATTGGTTTTCGTTTATAAAATTTCGATTAAATAAACAGGTAATTTTTTGTTTATTATCTATTTTAATCCCCTTAACTTTACAAAAAGTCGAACTTCAGATATATTTAAGACGATTAAGGGTTTCTCAATGTAATCTCATTGAAATGTCTCTAAAATTTTGACACTGCTGCTAGATACAAATCATTGCAACAGCTAGCGTCCGGCGAAACCCTGTTTTTTTTAATTTTGTCCTGTCAATTGTAGAAAAAACTACTACATTCGTTTATTTTCATCCAGATATATGGGCTTTACATTAGCCAAGCTATCTAAACGAAAAAAACCGGAAATTTGTAAATCGATAAAAAAATATTTAAAAAAAATTGAGTTTTCCAATTTTTTTAAATAAAATCTTAAAATTTTGCACAAGGACCTAGAATTTAATTCTAAGCAATTTTTTCAAATAACTTTTTTTGATATCTCGTCAACTAACCTCACTTTTTGTAAATTAACAATTTTTTTTTTAATTTGACGCTATACCAGTGGTCACGTGACGTATGTCAAAATCGATTTTTAGGTTATCGGACATGCAGAACCGATCCCCTGGGAAAGTTTTTCCGATACTCTCCTAATAAAAATTTTTCCCATATGTTGCGAACTTTTTGCCTGTCACTGTATATATATATATATATATATATATATATATATATATATATATATATATATATATATATATATATATATATATATATATATATATATATATATACATATATAAAGTAACTTTTGTTAAATATTACAAGGGTAAACAGCAAAAAAGCAGATTTGGATATCATGCCAAGGCGGAATCATCCAGAATGAAAATATAATAAAATAAAATTTTTAAAAGACACTTATTTGGATTATTGTTATTTACGTCATGACATCTAAATCTATCACTTTAAGTAGGAAAGAGAAATGATTTATTTATAAATAAGTATGTATTGTGCTGATAAAAAAATAAAGATGTTTACTATTTAAAGGGATTTTTTCACCACAACAAAGTGTGATACATGGTTGTGCTCATAACTTGAGTGGCTTTAAATATTTCGTTTACAAATACTTACAGTTGATAAAAAATTTCTTCGTCTCAAAGCGACTCTTCCAGTGCCAACATTCCTCTTTGGATGTACACGTTTTAAAGCCTTTTTTTACTTGTTCAATATCAACTGGTGTCCTCTGGCACAACATTAAATATTTTACGACCTCTGACAGCGCTTCTATTTTTTCCAACAACTTGGGCAGAAGATCTAAAATTTGAAAAATCACTTTAAATATTTACTTCTAAGGAAATATATCTTTTGGTATATAGAAAAACAACTACCTACAATTCAATTTTCTGGAAACATTTAGACCAGTTTTGAATGCCCGCTAAATTGCAAAAATAAATTTTCACCTAACCCTACAAAAATCATTAGCCTTCAGACATTAAATCGTATCTAGAATGTCAGTGACTAAATATTGATAAATTGAATTAACCTGCCAAACTGATGCAGCAAAAGTTACATTGCTTTACCTTCACAATCTAAACCTAGACAAGTTTCTACATATTTGGACTTCTAATTTGCTTGTATAAGTTTATATAGTATGTACTAATTAAAAGTATTCACATACCCTCGAACTTTTTACAACCATTGCTTAAATACAAATTATCTCCTCTTACATGTGGAAGTACGTCAGCTGTGGCTTGGTCAGTTGCATTTATGACAGTACGACCCTAGTGGCCTACCATGCTTTGACTGGATACAACTGAGAAATCAGAGTTACTGCTCTCTGGTTCTCTTATCTCTTGAGTGGCAAGGATTTCATTTAGGATGTTGGGTTTTATAGCATCCTTAGAATTTGTTGAGTTTTTGGGCGAATGATGAAGCATACTGTCAGATATGGCCATCCAGGTAAATGCAAAAGATGTCATTTTCTCTGCCGAATGCTTGTTTACTTTCGAAACAGAAGGCATGGAGTGTACATTTCTAATATGTTTTTCAAAATTATTTTCACTTTCATCCGCAACTCTATCCTCTTTGGGGTTTATGAAAGAAGCATCGGCTTCTTGTTTCCTGTTACTGCTTGCTATTTTTCCCCATATTTCCTTCTCCAATTTTTAAGACCTTTTGGCAAATCATCATCAGAAAACTCATCAGAATATATTTCATAGTAATCATTATATTTTTTCTTTAATGGCCTTCTCTTTCTAACTTCAGGTTTCCTCTTCACTTTGGATACACTGGTGTAATTTGATAACAACTTTATCTTATCAACGGCATGCTTATAGATTTCTGAAATAAAAAAAGTAAAAAATAAATAGTATAATGCCTTTAACAGTGCAGATATTTGTTGATATTTCAACAGTGACATCTTTTACGACATGCTACAGCATCTCGATGCAAGTCAGACTAAGACGGCTTGAATACCACATCTTTCATTTCCGGTAAAAAAACAAGATAGGAATGAACAAGTCACTTCACTCTAACTTGCATTATAAAGGGTGTTAAAAAGGTAATTTTTTTAAATATCAATAATCTAAAAAAGGTAGGTTCTGTGTATGGGTGGATACAAACTGCTTCGCAGAATGAAAATTAAATACAGAAAATAAAGCTTATGAAATATAACAATGTCGTGAATCTTAAATCGACACCCCACGATACTTTAAATTTTACACTTTAGCCCCTTACAACTTTTCCATTGTTTTTTTTTTGTCGCTCTAACCGTAGGTCATGATACACTGTCAAACTGTTGATACACCTATTCTATATTATAAAGTAAAAAATAAAATCAACCCATATCAACATTGTTAACAAAGGTAACACATTCTTGATTTATATTTGATATTAATGGCACACTTCATGCTTTTTTCAAAGTTGACTTCTCCATGATACTCTACAAGTTTCCTCTGCTGCATTGAGGTGGCGTATTTTGGCCAATAACAATAAAGCTTTTCATCCTCTTTCAAAATCCACGTACTAGATATTACTTCCATAGGAGTCTCTCCATTAAGCTCCTCTTCTACAAACTCGACTACAACATACCTACTGTAAGGAAATAAATTATTTCAGCGTATAAAATAAAAATAGGACACTAATTTATTTAAGACTTTCTGAATTGAGTTTACACATCAGCTGAAGATAAGCAAACTAACATTTAAATATGTGCACATGGATAAGATAAACAAAATAATATAGCTTTCAAACTTAATTATAAAGTAATAATTTTTCTAGTACTCGAGTTAATCCTCAATGTTTTCAAAGGTTAAATGATCAAGGTTATGTAATATTTTCTGTACTTTTGGTTATGAGTAGCTGGCTCGTTTCCAAGTTATCAAAATGCAACAATACCTAACACAGTAAGCACAAATTTTTACTTTACATAGACTTAGGTACTAATATAAATTTTTATTCAAAAATTGAGAATAAATTCTCTAACCACCTGAAAATTCCTTATACAATAAGGATTTCAACAAATAATGGCAAAACAGCTATTCTCCGGGCTATATGCCCCTCCTTTTTACCTTGATGATTATAGTATTCAATAATGTCGTGAAGGAACCCGAAACAAATATATTTGTCTGCATCCGTGTGCGGGTCTTTACAAGGAAGAAATACACCTGTATGCAAAATATTTTCCTTAAGCTTATGTTTTTGTTGTTCGGTTTTAAATATTCGTACTTTAAATTTAAATATTATTTCACTTGAAGATGGATATTCAAGCAGATGACGAATTACTTCTACTGGATTTCCAACACAGTAATATTGCTCCTGATCAGCAATAAACATCAACACTTTTAATATTACTCCACTTTTAAGAAATACAATTATTCCCCCATTTGCTGGGAAAAAAGTCATTGGTATATTAAATATCTTTTGTAAAATCTGTAATATTCTATGGCATCTTTACCTGTAGTTTTAATCAATAAGCTTGCTTGGGAATAAGAAATTTCATCTACAGAGCAAAAACATAAGTTTTAAACATCTCTTGAAGAATCTCCAATTTCTTGGGATCTCTTAATGACTTGAACTAATAGCATTCCGGGTTTACGAAGTAATCACTTTAAGGATCCTAAGTATAATTTCCAAATGAAAAGCAATTTATGTTATTTAATGGATCAAATATTTTTGCCAGGACTGCTAAATGTATTATGGAATGAGTATTATAGATACAAAAACTTTTACGACAAATTTGTACAGCATTTTTTACAAACAATTTTAAACTCTTTATTTAAAGCAGTATGAAGTAAAATTGACATTGCATAAGTTAATATTAGGAAGTTACCTAATATGGAATTTGGAATATTTCCTGGTAATACTACTGGATCAACGTATAGAAGAAACTGTCTTAGTTCTGTAGCTTTCCAATGTTTCACATTAGCTATTGACTGGGGCTTGCAATTAAAATCAATAGGATAATATTGCTTCAAACCGATTATTTTATCATTAATTTTCTCCAAATTTTGTATGTCCAATACCCCTCCATAAAAATAAAGCCTTTCTAACAAGACCTAGACAAACAGTGTGCATATAGTCACTAGGAAAATTAGTAACGAGTCCAATAGGTAATTTTTCCAAGGGCGACTCACCCTGAGGATGTTCAATGTTAATTCTGTTAGTAAATGATTCATCAGTTCTTAGTTCTTCATTCAACTGACAAAAAACCATTCTTCTTTCTCTCCCCTCTCTCTCCCTTTATCAAACAAAAAGCGCACCAGCCTGTTGGCCCTTCACACTTTTTATAAACAATTTTGCAGGTGTATCACAACAAAATGCTTGTACATTAAGTCTAATAAATTAGCCTGTAATAAGTAAGCCATGTTTCAAAGTTCGTAATTCGTCAACAAAATTTTCAAAAATTCCTTTAATGGGGGTTTCCTGTTGCCCAAATATAAAGCCAGAATAAAAGGAGGCTCCGTAAAAAATTCCCAACTCGACACAAGATTGGCCAAAATTGTTTTCGAGAGTTGTTGTATATAGGAATGCCATCCACATTAAAATAAAGATTCATTTCATTGTTATCTTGATTATACTTAAAATAAATGTCAGTAAGTATTTTAGTTAGACTAAAATAGTAAAACTGTCCTTCATCTCCCATCTGGATAATATTAGTTCGTCATGGCGTTTTGTAAAGTGTTCTGGCATCTACAGGAAGTTCACAAACAGAAAGATTAGTTTTCAGCCATTTTAAAACGTCATTAAATGCAATAAATGGAATATTATATCTTTTTCCCCAGTTAGTCAAAAATGTTTTAGCTTCTATATAGGAGTTGACATCTCTTAAAGTTTCTTGCATATCTTTATGGAGGTTGGACTGTAAATGTTTATGTCCATCTGGAGAAGCTGAAGTGCTTTGTGTAAAAAAAGCTGTTGGTGTACTAGTATTTAGAAGGCTGCAATCTGATGTGTCACATAAAGCATTGGCAGAAGGGTCTTGATGATGCAAATCACAATCACGCAGGACAGCATTGGTTTGCACTTCGGTTTGAATAGGTATTATATTTGTCCTGTTTTGTAGGCGGTTTTCCAGTTCCAATAAGGTTATAATCTCAGAAACGGTTTCTTTTTAATTTTGCGTTTCCTCTACCTATACGAAAAGCGCTTATGAATTGGTCGTTTTAAATAACCACAGGAAGATGACATTTTTCTTGTGAACGAACTATTTTCTGTAATCCATGCCGTAAGGGATAGAGATAAAATTTACTTTCGTAAAAAGAAGTAAGTAGTCCTATTCTATTACTAGTACGCGTAGACCGCCTAATCCCCCCCCCCCCCCCGAGGAGGCTCTATAATGTCGGCAATATCATCATTGTCATGCACTGAAAATTTCGTGTTTCTAGAGCATGTATTAAGGAAGATATCACACTCCTTCGGACTGATGATGGAGCATAGATCGCCCTTCGTAACCGTATCGCTACATACATACAAACAGAAATACAAATATACGATTTGCTGGAAAACCGACTCAATTAAGTTTATCTTCGTGCGATGACCGAGTTGGATGGTGATTGGTGATTTCTCCACACACAAGAAAGTTGTTTCCTTCTTCCCATTTCGATCGTCACCTGGCTCGTTTCAAACAGATAAGCCGTTCGTGAATTATAAGTTGTCAAGTTACACCGTCACCATGACATGACAATTTCCATTTTTCTCATTTTCACTTAATAAATAGTCCTAAAAATGTGAAAAACATCTGTATTTTTTGTTTTTAGTTATCTGTAGAAATAAGAAAGTTATCGCCCTTCAATGCTTGAGATGCTACGTTCAAATTGACGTCAGAATACACAACTCCGTCAACAGCGGAACAGGCGCCCGTTGAATCTTTAGTGTTATTTTTACCGGACAGGACACAGTTTTTGCTTTTTAACATTTTAAACTAATGCTTTCCTGTCTATCAGTTTACTCTTCTGTGGTTAATTTGTAGTTATAGCTTTCATATAGAGGATGGCGCTACTATTATTAATCGAGTATGTGTAGAAGTTGTTGTATTAGTCAGTTGTTTTGGTATATCGTAAAAGGTGGTTGTAAAATTATTGCATGATAACACTAGTTTACACGGTTTATATACCTTCGTCGAAATATGTCATTTCTCGTAGATTTAGGGGTGCTAAGTACGGGAAAAATATTTAAAAAATTCTGTGACGTCACATTAAAAAAATAATTAAATTAAAACTTGTAAAACAATGTCTTAGCAAGTAAAGCAAATATTAAAAATGATTAATTTTACTCTTTCTGTAATTTTCTGGGTCAGTTTCCCGTAAAACAGACCAGCAGTAGTCTCGTAAAGTCCGTGGCACGAGTCTAGAGCTGGCGGAAAAATGCGGACACGCCTATGCCTCCACAGCTGAAACGCCACGTTTTACGTCTTTTACCTCCCTGCCACCTCAGGCGTTGTAGCTCTAGACTCGTGCAACGGACTTTAACTAACATGCTTTCATCCCAAAAACCCTCGTGTCGATTTTCGTAAACTTTGTGCTTTTGGTGAAAACGCTTGCCCTGTTCATCACTTACACTGCCTAAGTTTTCAGGAAAAAAGTCCCTATGTCAGTGAAGGAAATGTATCTTAAGAGACATGTTCATCCATTGCATGATAGTTTTTTAATAAATTGAACTTTGAATCCAAGTAATCAGCGCGAATAGGCGAATAAAAAGCGACATTCGTAGTAGCACAATGTGACATAATAGAAAATTTTCGACTACTTTTTATATTAGTAGAAGGTAACTGAATAAGAACATTAGGGTTTCATCTGAGGTATATTAAAAATGTTAAAATTTGTAAACTAGTGTAATGATTGAACTATATTTGTAACGTTGTAACGTTTTCCAGTTTATTGCTTACATTCCTGCAGCCTTCCACTAAGAATTGTACTAAAAAATACAACAGGCTAGTTGTGTAAATATAATATTTAACAAATACAAGGTGGCTGCTCCAGAAGCGGACAGAAACCGCATTGCCGAAAGCCGCTTCCGGCCCGAAACACCGGAAACCCAGCGGATTGTAGACCGGGCATGTCTTCTTTGCCGCGGCGCGGCGCCGGCGGCCCATGGAATGTAATGCCGCTCACTGCACTGGTGGATTAGCCAAGTACAGTGGACGGCCCACGGCTAGGCGGGCTAGGTGCAGTAATGCGTGGTTTTAATACTTTAAGATGGTACGCATTGGGCATTTTAGAAAGATTTTTAGAGCAAAATAGTCACTGAAAATTAACAAAAATAATTTGCTTGCTGTTATATCAATTCTAGACCAGAACTTTTAAATATGAATTCAAAATGGTTGTCCCGAAACTTGTGGTACCTATGCCCGGCTAAAATGAAATTATTTTTGAAAATTTTAACTTATTTTTTTCTGTAAAAATGTTTCTAGAATAATCAATGTTGACCCTCTTAAATTATATACATTTGACTATACAGTTCATTTTTTTTATAAAAACGTGCTGAACATGTCTACTCCCAGTATTTATTTGCAGATTAACAAACCTTGCTCATCTTTGTTGGAAGAGATAGGTATAAATAGTAAATTTATCTCATCACTTTAAACTAATTTATATCTTCTCTAATTAATAACGTAGTAAAATGGCAGAAGATAAGGAAAAACATATTAAACTATAATAATTATTTTATTATAAAGTAGTGGATAAATTTATTTAAAAACATATTTAAATGCAAACCAAGGAACAATAAAAATGCTATCACTGAAAATGCTACAATACACATTCCAAAAAAAATATAGGCGAACAACTGAACAGTACACGGGGTGCGAAAGCTGATTTTCGCAGCTGGGCTGCCAGAATCGTTACCGCGTTCGATTCGAAACTGAATTATCGTTTCTGGTGAACCGAGTCAATGACGCTTTAGGTTGAAGGCTGGGAATTCATCGCATGGAAAAACACGCGCGTACCGTATGCAGTCAGAAAATAGCAAAAAAAGCCGCCGACTTACTGCCAGTGCCGACAGGCGGCCGACTGTTTCCCGACTGCCGTTGGTTTACTGGGTAAGCTATTGTGTTAAGGTATGGTTGGACATTCTGAACATTTTAAAAATGTTTTAAATTTTGACTCCAAGCGATTCGTAATTTGTATCCTGAGTAAATTAAGTCAAAAAAAATAGATCCACTATGACATATTTGGCATCTCGTTTACAGGTTGTTTTATTTCTAAGTCCAAAGTCAGAAACTTCTAATTCAAAAATGTCACTTTTATCAAATGGAACACCCTATATATTTTTCTGCCGTCTTATAGCTCATCAAAAACTCTTCACATTTTGTAAGGAATGTGAGTTTCTATCTTTAATAGTTTTTAAAATATGTTGATTGACATTTTGAATACAATACATAATGGGTACTGACCTTAGCGGGAGAAGCAGAAACCTGTAGATAAAACTACCTAAATACAAACACAGATATCTTTACATTTACACTAAAACGTAATGAATACATTTTTTTTGTAACTGTAACCCATCCCAAAAAAAAATTTAAATTCGAAAATTTATTCTTAATAAATGTTCGAATAGATGTTCTTCTTTTTGAATTCTTCCAATGATATTTTCCGGGACATTGGATAACATACCTGGTGTTATTGTTTGACATATATCCCTAATCCTATTCTCCATGTCTTGCCTTGTCGTAGGTGGTGTGATATACGTATACACTCTATCTTTTATGTAGTCACACAGGAAAAAATGTAACGGGGTAAGGTCACAAGACTTTAGTGCCCATGCAACAAAATCCCCGCGGCTAATCCATCTTTGAGAATAGTGCTGACCCAAATATTCTCTGGCTTCACAATAAAAGTGGAATGGGGCACCATCTTGTTGGAGCCACATATTTTGACGTTTATCAAAGTCTATTTCTCCCAATAGTCTTGGCAACTGCTGTTGCAAGAAAAATAAATAAGTAGGTCTGTTTAATTGTTCGTTGAGAAAATTTTGCCCTATAATTCTTTTGTGAAGAATGCCGCACCACACATTAACCGACCAATGGTTTTGGTGTTCTATTTGTACCTGGCTAAAGAAAAAAATGTTATAGTAAACTTTGTAAAATATCTTGGTTTAATAAAAAGAGAATTCAGCACCAGATTATATTCTCGGAAGGAAATAAATAATTTTAAGAAAAAACTAGATTCAGCAAAAATCTATTACCATCTTTACAAGAAGTACATTTGCTTACACGAAGTAAATGGATACTTACGCTAAATCAATAGATATAGGACTCGAGAAAAATTCTTGGTACGGGGAAGTTTTGTTTCTGTGTGCACAGTTTTTAATTTGTCATGATTAGAGCTAATTTTTATTACATGCAGGAAAGTGCCGAGAGCACTATGTTGCTGGACGATTGAAGCAAGATTTTTAGCTCGAAGCGGAAATAAAAAATGAAAGTCTCAACTCCAAAGAGAAAAAATACCGGCCTTTCTTGCAAATGCATTTTCGGCATTAAACTATCAATCGCAAACTCTCTCCCGAATAAAAATTATGAATAAAAATTATTGTAGTAAGCTTTATAAAATAGAAGAAAACTGTTGACCTTTTGGCCGGTATCTTTCTAGGATTTTCTGATGTCCCCAAAGTAAAAGGCCCAACCGAGCATTTGCCGGACATGCAAGAACATTACAACGTTGGCTCACATCAAATTTGCGGAGATGCATAATTGTTATAAAAACAAAGTATCTTTAGTAGTACTGACATCTAACTTTTATCCTATTAATCAATATAAGTATATAGTATGTACGTAAGCACAGGCAGTAAAGCAACAACAAAAAAAGTTATATGTCAGGTTTAAAAAATACCATTGCATCTAATAACTGGCGTAGATTACATAGCTTTAAATAGCGCCGCGCCGCCATAACGGCATGCAGGGCGATGCCCTATGGCACCAGAAACTGGGAGCGTCGGACGGCACATTTTCATAGGGATTGAATTTCAGCCCTAATAAACAAAGTTTAGTCGAGGGCGCCTTAAGAGCTTGACGGGGCCGTATTTATAAACATGCATCATATTGTAAGACCATAACACATTTTAGTTACCTACCGTATTTAAACATACTTACCTTTTCATATAGGAAATATTAAAGTGGCGGGCCACTGCTCAAATATGAAATAAGTAGAGTTAAAACCCTACGAACTCACCACAGAGCGCAGACAGGCAGTACAGTCCTGTAACCTGAAATAAGCTTCAAAAAATAAAACCCGACTACGCAAAATAACAACTGAAAAGTAATAAATAAAGAACGGAAAAATCATACGAGCTCGTCGCAAGGTCATGGGCGGCGTGGAAATATTTTTGTGTAATAAATGCAAAATGAAAACTAATCTAGACTCTATTAAAATTTATTGACATTACATGATATAATTAACATTTTTTCAAAGTTTGCTTCAGTAAAACGCGTTCGTTTATACTTAGGAATATCTCTAAGTCTAGAAAATCTTCCTTCGACATCACAACTTGTAACAGGAGCGAAACGGAAATGATTATACAAGTCAGAATTTTTAGATTTCAATTTTTCAAAAATATTTGTTATTTCTGAAAATCCTGGATTTCTTTCTAAGATGTATGGTATACACATATATATATATATATATATATATATATATATATATATATATATATATATATATATATATATATATATATATATATATATATATATATATATATATATATATATATATATATACAGGGTGGTGCAACCAAGACGGGGTGGACGATTGTGAGTAAACGGTGAGAAATTTCGAAAATTTTTTTATTCGATATTATCGATAGTCAAACACGCTATGTTTTAAAATTATAGCCATAATACAGGGTGGTCCGAAAAACTCGTGGCGAACCAAACTTGTATTTTTTAAATGGGACACCCTGTATATAATTGTTCCAATTGATTCTCCTGTTCGTTACGATCATTTTGATATAGGGTTTATTTGGTCTAAAATTTATAGTAAGGGAATGGGACGCGGTTAAAGTTGAGAAAATGCTCACAGTTCGGCCATTTCTTAAAAAATTTGAAAGAGGTATGGAATAACCAAATATTCCAAAAAGCGTTACATATCCTTGAATACATTAATCGCTTGCAATTTGTTTAAAATTATTCACTGTTATACAGGGTGGTCAAGTTTTGCAAATACGTCCTGGACTCATTTTTTTTAAATGGAACACCCTATATATTTTATTTTCATGTTAAAGATAACATTACTAGCTTTCAAAAAATACCATGCATGGTGCCTTTCTGACTAACAGTTTTTTAGTAAACTAGCCGTGAAAGCAAAGTTTCTTCATTCTAATACGATTATACTGAATTTACGTTGTTTATTATTAAATATCTAATATTAGGAGGCCATGATACTATCGTAAATGAAACAAAAGATTGATGAATTTGTCAAAGCTACTGCCGCATAATCCATTATTTACAAGTTAAGCGTAGGTGAGGTAAGAAAACTGAGACCCGAAACCTTTACATGTTTATTAGAGATATTTCAACAAACAGAAAATATTGTTTTTAGGAAATGTAAAGTAATTAATAAACCAGTTATAAACAACTTTTTGAGAAACGAGTTGCCAGTATTGCTTGAAGATTTACCTTTAATGGTAAGGGGATCCTTATGGTTTCAACATGATGGAGCGCCCCCGCATTACCATAGGAATGTAAGATATTTTGTCGATAATCGGAAGACAGATCCTTGGATTGGGAGAGGTTGACCAGTTAAGTGGCCAGCCAGATCACCCGACTTAACACCACTAGATTTTTTCTATGGGGGCATGTTAAAGAAGAAGTCTATAAAGAGGTTCCAACCACAGTGCAGTGAAAGATATGAAGACGAGAATAAGAAACAGTTTTCGCAACACTTCAGAACAGACTATGGGAAAAGTGAAACTTTCATTTATGGATAGACTCGAAATGTGCATTCAGCAAAATGGTGGTTTAGTTGAACACCTTATATGAGCTTTTTAATTGTTTATATTAAATTAGGTTGACAAGTAAGTACATAACACATAACTAAATAATATTAAAAGATGTTCTGTTTTTGCTTAATTAATTTTCTTACACTATTAATAATACTGATAACTGATTATCTTTGTTTATAACTGGTTTATTAATTACTTTACATTTTCTAAAAACAATATTTTCTGTTTTTTGAAATATCTCTAATAAACATGTAAAGGTTTCGGGTCTCAGTTTTCTTACCTCACCTACGCTTAACTTGTAAATAATGGATTATGCGGCAGTAGCTTTGACAAGTTCGTCACTCTTTTGTTTCATTTATGATAGTGTCATGGCCTCCTAATATTAGATAGGTATTTAATAATAAACAACGTAAATTCAGTATAATCGTATTAGAATGAAGAAACTTTGCTTTCACGGCTAGTTTACTAAAAATCTGTTGGTCAGAAAGGCATCATGTATGGTATTTTGTGAAAGCTAGTAATGTTATCTTTAACATGAAAATAAAATATATAGGGTGTTCCATTTAAAAAAAATGAGTCCAGGACGTATTTGCAAAACTTGACCACCCTGTATAACAGTGAATAATTTTAAAGAAATTGCAAGCGATTAATGTTTTCAAGGATATGTAACGTTTTATGGAATATTTGGTTTTTCCATACCTGTTTCAAATTTTTTTAAAAAATTGCCGAACTGTGAGCTCTTTTCAACTTTAACCGCGTCCCATTCCCTTACTATAAATTTTAGACCCAATAAACCCTATATCAAAATGATCGTAACGAACAGGAGAATCAATTGGAACAATTATATACAGGGTGTCCCATTTAAAAAAAATACAAGTTTGGTTCGCCACGAGTTTTTCGGACCACCCTGTATTATGGCTATAATTTTAAAACATTGCGTGTTTGACTATCGATAATATCGAAAAAAAAATTTTCGAAATTCCTCACCGTTTACTCACAATCGTCCACCCCATCTTGGTTGCACCACCCTGTATATATATATCGTAGACAGAATGCAAATTTAGGCTTTTTATAAACTTCCTAGGCATTTTACAAAAAGCCTGCAAAACGCGAGCATAAAATGCATTTTTCGTTATGACTAACACCAATTCAGGCAAATTGATAAAATGCCGGCAAAACAAGAACGGAAGAATGTATATCACGTTGTGACTGATTACACAACCCCACGAAAAAAAAAAGTCATGTCCACTGGACTAGATCCCCATGTCTATATGTTTTCGAGGTCGCTGAATCCGAGTCCGACATCCGTTTCACCCCATCAGGTCATTGGACCCCGTAAACCACCCCCTTAATTTCTAGGGTTGCTCAGCATCTGACTCGGGTGTCCTCTGCTCTTCTTCTTTGTTTATTCCAAAATGAGAGGTGGGGAGGGTAGAGGGTTAACATCCGATCCGGAACGCACCCCCTGAGGGGGTGAAACCACCCTTTCAGGGGGTGAAACCAGTGTTTTTCTGTGTTCGAAGGATTTTTGTCAGAATCACGACGGAGGAGGGATTTGTATATACATATACATGTACAAATATGAATTTATATATACACATATACAGGGTGTTGGCAAAAGGCCGGTACTCCCAAAAATTTCCCAGGGGGGATGTTTATTTAAGGACGTCTCACTCGTATAGCATAGGAAATTTTCCGGGGAATCGAATAACGTTGTCAGATTTGGTCCCGATATGGGCCTGGGCCCTGTGAGGCCTAAGTTTCAGTTTTCATATGGGGACCCCCGTTTTTTGCAGATTCCAAATTTTTATGGGCCATATCGGGCCCAATACTAGCATATAGCCTATAGTATATATACATATATACAGGGTGTTGGAAAAAGGCCGGTACCCCTAACAATTTCCTAGAGGAGATGTTTATTTAAGGATGTCCCACGCGTATCGCACAAGAAAGTTTCCAGGGAATTGAATAGCGTTGTCATATTTTGGGCCCGATAAGGCCCCTGAGCCCAATCGAAGCGAAGGATTTTAGGGATCTGTAACCATTTATTGCTGATTGTAGCCACAAACAGTCAATCGCTATAGATAAGCATGATCGCGTGTTTAAATTGCCCGGACTGCTCACCTCCATTCTCAAATTCCTTCCATCTGACGGTCCCATGATGATGTCACAGGCCTACCAAAATGGCTCTCTAAAGGCGAAGGCTAGTATTGGGCCCGATATGGCCCATGAAAATTTGAGATCCACGTGTCTAAACCCAAAATTTTCGGCTGAATCTGAATCTGCAAAAAACGGGGGTCCCCATATGAAAACTCAAACTTAGGCCTCACAGGGCCCAGGCCCTTATCGGGACCAAATCTTACAACGTTATTCGATTCCCCGGAAAATTTCCTATGCTATACGAGTGAGACGTCCTTAAATAAACATCCCCCCTGGGAAATTTTTGGGAGTACCGGCATTTTTCCAACACCCTGTATATATGTGTATATATAATGTATATATAAATTCATATTTGTACATGTATATGTATATACAAATCCCTCCTTCGTCGTGATTCCGACAAAAATCTTTCGAAAACAGAAAAAACTGGTTTCACCCCCTGAAAGGGTGGTTTCACCCCCTCAGGGGGTGGGTTTCGGATCGGATGTTAACCCTCTACCCTCCCCACCTCTCACTTTGGAATAAACAAAGAACAAGAGCAGAGGACACCCGAGTCAAATGCTGAGCAACCCCAGAAATTAAGGGGGTGGTTTACGGGGTCCAATGACCTGATGGGGTGAAACGGATGTCGGATTCGGATTCAGCGACCTCGAAAACATATAGACATGGGGATCTAGTCCAGTGGACATGACTTTTTTTTTTCGTGGGGTAGTGTTATTTTTAGGCATTTTACAATTTGCCAAAAACGGTGCCGTCAAAACGTGAAAATAAAATGGAAAATACTATTAAGTATTGAGAACAATATTTTCTGTCACCTAAGTTTAGTTTTGTCACTAATCTGCAATACCCTAATTATACCGACTTAGAAAAGTTTTTTATGCGAACGGTGGATCGCAGGGCACCCTAAGGTCGGAACAGGGTTAGCACCTGGTTAGGGGCCCTGACAAGTCTCTTTCCTCGCAGGCGAAGAGGGATCGGTGCGCCAGGGTGTTGGTTGGGGTCCTCTTCGGCTGTGTTGTTTGCACGTGCAAATGTCGACTAGTTTAATATTCACGTTTTGACGGCACCGTTTTTGGCAAATTGTAAAATCCCTAAAAATAATCAGTCACAACGTGATATACATTCTTCTGTTCTTGTTTTGCCGGCATTTTATCAATTTGCCAGAATTGAGGGGACCAATGCATAAACCGGTTAAGTCCATTTTTTGGGCAAAATGAGTTAAACGCTTATTCATGCACAGTTTTAAATTCTGAATCTTCCAGTGCATAAAACGGCTCAATAGGATTAAAAATGACGAAATTGGAGCGTATAATTGGTTGCCTGAACTTTAATCCTTTGCATAAACCGGCCAAGTCCAGGACTTGGCTGGTTTTAGCACAGTATTGTTAGTCAAGTTCATAACGTTTTGTTGGCGACATTGTGCTGCTGTTTTGTGTTAATAGACCTTACATTACCAAAATATGAATTTTTATGACGCCAACTAACAGTGATAGTGACCCTGATCCCTATGAGGGCACGCATACACACAGCGATGAAGATTATATGCCGGATAATGAAAAACCTAACCTCAAAATGCGGCGTTTTACAGAATCTATCTCGGATGATTCTCTTGAATCGTATGAGGCAGTTGAATTTCCTCGCACTCTCCGTCTCCGTAATATGCCAGAATTTGATGAAGAGGACCAAGAGGCTGAAAATCCTGGAACTTCTGCTAGAACGCCACATCGGGGGAAAAAGCGACTTATACGAAAGGCACTTTGGAAAAGAATCATACAGAAAACTAAACGAGTTGGTGAGCCGTATGTAAATATTGCTGGTATCCATAAAACGGGAAAACATATTGGTAACAACTGTAACTAAAGTGAAACGGAAATATCCTTTAAATGTAGCGAAACAGTATCCTTGAATTTGTTTACTTATTTTGAAATACGAGATAAGAGAAATTTACAAGCCCTGACCGTACCAAATGCTGAAAATGTATTGTATAGTGCAAGAAGAAAGCTTAAAAAAAATAAATTCGACCACGTTATGTCTCTGTCAAAAAATTATGTGCCACAATGTGATCAATGGTTTTATGAAGACATCGAAAAATATCATCAAAGCTTTTTGCCAGAAAATAAAGAAACTTCTGCATCAGAATTCAGTGACGACGAATAAATAAAAATATTATAACTTTGCATGAATTGTTTAGTTGCACTATGCTTTTGTTTATTTTTTTCAGTACAACATCAAAATAAAGATTTTCAACATTAAATTTTGTTATATTTTATTTTTTTACCCCAAAAAAATCAAAATACTTTGCATAAATCAGTCAAGTCCATCAGTTTTTTCCCTATATCTTCCTTATTTTTTGGCTTCACAAGGTGCTTTTTTAAAAAATACAATAATATAATCTTCTTCAAATGACCAACTATACAAAAATTATCAGCAGCTAATAATTTTTTTCAAAAATGTTTTTTGCCTCTCCTCAACATTTTGCCTAATGTGACTTGACTGGTTTATGCATTGACCCCCTCAATTGGTGTTAGTCATAACGAAAAATGGATTTTATGTTCGCGTTTTGCCGGATTTTTGTAAAATGCCTAGGAAGTTTATAAAAAGCCTAAATTTGCATTCTGCCTACGACATATACACTTTTAATTTTTCACCAATTTCGGTAAGACATGCTTTGAGCTTGTCTATGGTTGTCTGAAATAAATTAAAAGAAGTCAAAAGAGGAAGGTTTTGTGTCTCCAACAGTTCACGTACACCTGGAAGATATCCAAAATTTCCAGAAATAAAGTTTAAATCATTTTTGTGTCACTTATAATTTCTTTACTTCTTGTTACACTCAAAACATCATCTTTTAGACTGTCAATAACATTTTTAATTAAGTCGTAATTTGTATGATATAACGGCTGATAACCATGTTCCCCACCTTGTAATAACAGGTTGTGGGGGCAATGGGACATTAGGACACATTTTTTAAATTTGTTTATTCGCGCTGGTGATTTAAGAAAAACTTTTTTTACCTCACTAACTAAAGTATCAATAACTGGATGGAAGTCACGTATCAGTTCACATATTCTATGCAAGGCATGAGCTAAACATATAAAGTGAATAAAATTTGGAAAATATTCTTTTAACTGTCTTCCTGGTTTTAGCATATATGTATGCCGCACTATCGGCCCTTGATGTCGGTGGTTTCATCGATGCTAAACCAAAACATTTTTCTTTCAATATTGTTACGTATTTTGTAAATATTTTTTGAGTATACCTTATCCACATAACTTTTACGAAGATTATATTCGTCTGGTACTCTGTGGGGGTAGTATTTTTGGAAAATTTTTTTCATAGATAGATTATTTATTTTAAGGAGAGGAATGCCAGCTGCAACAAAGGCTTCACACAAATCCATGCAAAACTCTGCGTGTATTACATCAGGTTCTCTATATGCGGATGGCCCCGGATGAGATTGCATCTTCTCTAAATGCTTTGGACGTTTGACATGTCGCTCGATGTGATTTCGTTGTGTACAAATAAATTCAATGTTACACACTGTACACCAACTTACACCACTTCAAATAAGATAGTGGAATATGGAAGCAGCCACTCCAACTTAAGTTGTTTACTTGTACTCATTGTGGCTATTATAAATGGTCACAGATAATATGGAACAAAATAATTTCAGCACACCACTAACTTGTTTACACTGAAACTGAACCCAAAAATAAGTGATATGTCTATTTTATATCTCAAAATCTAGTTAAATTTACAAGCAATAAACTCCCCTTCAGGGTAAGAAAGAATAATTGTATGGGAATGTCAATTAGACTTTTATTATTTATTGACCATCATGCTAAAATTTGTAGGCAACCTTGTACCTGTGCAAAACATACCTCTTTTTTCCTTAGCTATTGTATATAATCAGTCTTTTAGACCCACAAGTAGGTACTACATAATTAAGAGATTACCAGCCTAATTTGCAGAGAACTGTGGTTGTGCTGTGTTAAGTATATTTTCATTTCAAATACCATAATGCAGCGTTTCTCAACCTGTGGGTCGCGCCAGCACATCAAAATGAAAAAAAAAACGATAATTACTAATAGAAAAAATTAATTCACAGAAAGAAAAGCAAAATGATATTCATCCTGACATTACAAAAAATTAAGTAAGGACAGTACACGTTTAAACTATTATACTATTTAATTATTATAAATATGATTGTATCAGTAGGTACTGTCAAAAATGCCAACTGAAACTAATAATAAACTCGTCAGTACTAAATTAAAAGTAGCTTTAATAATTATTAGTGACTCCCTTGGGCCTGTCTCGCACAGCAAAGTTTTTCAAAAGAAGGTTTCATATTACAAATAGCCACTCTCAGTTCTTTGTCTATATTCAGTCGAGACCTATATTTTGTCTTTAAAGCAGCCACCGCAGAAATTCCGGCTTCGCAAAGGTAGGATGTTGAAAATGGCAATAATATACGAAATGCTCTTGTTTTCAGTGGAAAAAACGCATCATTCACTCCTGCCCAAAATTTGAGGAGAGATTTATTACTAAATTCTCTCTTGATTTCGCCGCTTATAGTAAAGTCTATGAAGATTTCTTCTTCTACGGTTGAGATACCTTCGGGAGTACTTCGAAATGGATCCCTCACCCACTCGTAACTTCCTACCAATTTGTCGTCAGCAAGAAAATACTTTTTAAAATTCTGTGCCAACATGGCTAAATGACTTTCTACTGTTACAAAAACAACTTTCACATACTGTTCTTCTTCCTTGTATGTTTTAACAGACTCATTCACATTTGCAAACATTTCTAGGTTTTTTTGTTTTACATTTCTGCTCCACAGCTCCAACTTTCTACAAAAAGCACTAACTTTATCACTGGTATCCAACATATGTCTGTTTGCTCCTTGAAGTTGTAGATTCAGGGTATTTAATTTCTCGAATATGTCGACCAAGTAACTCAATTTCATCACAAATAAAGCATCTCGATACTTTTCGTCTTCCGGGTGGTTTTCCTCTTCTAGAAAAGTGGCAATTTCCTCTTTTAACTCGTAAACACGTTGTAAAAATTTCACACGCGATAACCATCTGGCCTCGCAATAAAATAGCAACGTCGAATGTTCTGCACCCATATCTTTGCAAAGTGCATTAAAGATTATTGATTTTAGGGGTCTCATTTTTATATAATTTACTACAGTTACAACCGTCGTTAGCACAATGTTGAGACCAGGGCTCATTTCTTTGGAAGCCAGAGCCTCTCTGTGGATCATGCAATGGGTCCAGATACATTGCGGAGATTTTTGTTTCACCAGTGCGTATATACTTTGGAATCTTCCAGACATTGTACGAGCACCATCGGTGCATATTCCAACGCAATTCTTCCACTCTATGTTTGCCTCATTAATAAAATCATTTAAAATATCAAACAAAGCGAGTGCTGTCGCTTTGAGTTTTATAGGTTTGCAGAAAAATAGTTCTTCTACTGCCGATATACTATCACAAAATCGGATATAGGCAATTAAATGAGCGCCTTTATTGCTATCTGTTGCCTCGTCAAGCGGAATCGAAAACAATTTGTCACGCAACTTTTCAACAAGCTGATGCTGTACATCTTCGGCTATACCACCAATTCGGCGGGCAAGTATCATTTGAAAGAGGTATGGATTGCAGTTGTTTGGCAAAATTATCCCCAAACATAGTTTCTACAATCTCCATCGCAGCTGGCAGAATAAGGTCTTGACCAATGGTGTGAGCCTATTTACATCTGGCTGTTTTATAATATGATACTTTGTAAGAGGCACGTAAAGCTTTTCCGTTCGCAGACAAAGTTTTTTTGAAGAATGATGTTTGCTGTTCATATGACTTTAATTTTAATTCAAAGAATTCTCGGGGCTTGTTAACGTACTCACTATGAAGTGTTTCCAAATGGCGTCTAAGTTTATTAGGTTTCATGCTGTCTGCTGCCAAAATTTTTAAACAAATGACGCACATAGGTCTTTCTTCTTCATTTATTTTAGTAATGGTAAATCCAAAATTTAGGTATTCTTGCGAATATTTTCTTGATTTTATCTTCGAAACCATGGTCGACTGTGCACTTGTTGATGCTTCACTATTGTCTAATACTCGCTTACGTCCAGTTAAAAATCTATCCATAGTTCTGTATGAATTTACTGCCGTAAAATTTACGTAAATATCTTATACTAAAACTGACCGGAATCTCTAACAGCCGCAGCATTTATACACGCTTGCTTCGCTGTCGACCAGGTCTTCCATAATATTCCAAACAAATCGAAACCACGGTCGAAACTTGTCGTAGCCACGGTAAGTAGCGAGAATGTTCGATATCCGTCGTAAATGACAGAGAGCATATGAGAAACATCGATTCTGGCTTTACGCTTTACCTATATGGGATGTAGCGGAGCGGCATTGCCAAGTTTCAATAAATTCGCCTAATCTCGGTAATTTTGAAGGTCTGTAATTAAGTTCTATATTAGGGCTCTAGGCCTAGAGTCTAGGGGTCTAGGGATAGGAGTAGGATCAAAATTTTCAACGTATAATATACGTCGTATTTTATTATTATATGAAAAAGAAAGGTAGGGGGCGCCATAAAAATTGTTATTGAAAATTGGGCCCCGAATTTGAAAGGTTGAGAAACCCTGCCATAATGGCATACCTTTACTTATACCTAGTTAATGATAGGTATGTTCGAAAAATTATTTAATCTACGTGCAAACATTTTAGCCGAGTGAGGATAACTTTGACAAAGAAATTTTCGGAGAGGACTGAGGACACATTTTCATATATTCTGTCAGCTTTCAAATGTTGATGATAATTTATGTATTATATGGGACTAAATAGGTTTCGGTTGCGGCGTTTGTAATGATAAAAAATTCTACTTTTAAAGTAAATCGTTTTACTGGCCTTACAACATTTTAGCCAAGCTTATACATTAAATTTGGATCACTTAACACAAAAATATTAGTAAATTTACAAAAATGCTGGTAATAGTAAATTAAACAATAAAATAGTACATAGTAAATGCGAAATAAAAATTGGAAAAGGAATTGAACGTCTGTCGTCAAAGTACATCAGTGCAAGCCGCGTCGTCGGCGGCGTTTGATCTAACGGTGCAAATACTTAGAAAATATCGTAGCGGGTTTAGAAGTATCACACAATTGTTAAAGTCGTTTGATGTGTCGTGAGGTAAAGATCTCCTGCAGTATGCCGTTAAGTTCATGTGTAGACTGACTTTAGTGATTGTTTAAATTTGTAAAAAAGTAAAGAAAGTATTAAAATGAGTGCGAAAAAAAGCTGAAGTTAGAATGGTTAATAGTTCATTCTGATGTTTTATTTCAAAGTGATACTGAGTAAAGAACGGAATTTTGTTTTTTCCATTAGCAAATAACTTTAAGTAAACATCTAGACCAAAAGTCGGCAACTAGTTTCTAGTAGGGTTCGGATACTTTGAAAAATTATATCGAGGTCCGCGGAAAAAAGAGAAAACCTTTTAATGGACCGCAGGTAATTGTTGTTTCTCAAAAAGGAACGTAGATCATAAAAAGTCATATTATTTGTTTTAAACTTTTATTTTTACTCATAAAAATAATATAAGATAGATAAGTATTTGTTCTTACAAATTACTTAAGTTTTTTTGGCGGTCCAGTTTTCTATATACCTTCCGCGGTCCGAATCCGGACCGCGGTTCGGCAGTTGCCGACCCCTGATCGTCCCACGTAGTGGGAAAATTATTTTTTCTACTAGCGTGCGCAATTCACCGTTTTCCCGCACTCATTTTGTCTCTGAAAGACTAAGTTTCCCGCACCGTGCGGGAAAATTTTTCCCGCACCGTGCGGGAAAATTTTTCCCGCACTGAGTGCGGGAAAATATTTTTTAATGTTTTATATTGAAATAAAATTTTGGTGATGTATGAATAATATTATTATGAAGTCTTAGAGTCATTTCCAATAAAATCAAGTGAGATAACGACTTCCAGTTGCATCTTAGAAACATCCACGTCCCTAGATATTGCACCGGGTCCCAGTAGCGTCCATGAAAGTTCAACACCTCTGTCTCTTCAAACTTCCACTATGCAGAATCAGTCAACTTCAACCTCTCTAGCTTCAGCAATTAATTTACACAGTGCATCCAATTGTACTTTTACGATAAATATATATAATAAGTAATAAGTAAACATTATATACCTGTTATTTTTTGTTTATTAAAAAATAATAAACTTTGTAAAAATGATGTTGGTTTTTTTAACGCTAGTAGAAAAAAATTTGATCCTAACTCATGCGGAAAGGCACTTTCCCGCACTCGACTGCTTACCCGAACTCCGCTTCGCGTCGTTCGGGTAACGGCAGTCGCTTGCGGGAAAGTGACTCTTTCCGCACTTGTTAGGATAATAACTATGTTAGTGTTACATTGTAGAAAAAAGTATTTTTTCTACTCATGTCAATAAAAACCTGTATTGTATGTTCAATAATAGATTCAGAACAAGGTACATTGTGGTTTACACCTTTTCATTGTGCTTCAATCACCATGGTGATTGAACTACAAAGTTCCCATTGTGTACGGGTATTTTTTACAAAGGTGGCGTTGACAGGTGCCGCGTCAAAATTTTATAATTTCATTGACATTTTTTGACATCTTAAAAAGAAAAATATTACTAATCCAATTTTATTAACAGTAACATTCGTAGAAAAAGTATAGTGTAAAACTCGCATGGAATGACCATTTCCTACTCGTATGATTTGCAGCACTCGCCTGCGGCATCGTGCTGCAGACGTCATACTCGTAGGAAATGCATGTCATTCCATGCTCGTTGTACAATATACTATTGCGGTTATTTGCATACATATGGCAGTTCTATCACCTACATGCCCTCGGGGCATACCAACTATGTTTTGTGTGGAGATCTTTTTACTGACAATTTTTTTTTTATTTTTATTTTGGTTTTACACAATATCGGCACAAGTTAATTTTTATGTTCCGAGAATGTTGTTCTAATACACCCACTTTAACAGGCGTACATAAATGTTTAGGTTGCCTTTAACATGGGAATATAATATATAGAGTGTCCCGTTTAAAAAAGTTGAATCAGAAGTCGATATGCAAAACTCGAACACCCTGTATAGTGGTAAATAATTTTAAAGCAATTGTTGGTTATTATTTATCATTATGATATAGTACATTTTCTGGCACACTTAATTTTTTAATATCCGATTCAAGTTTTCAAAAAAACTGATCGACACCGGAGCATTTTTTCAATATTAATCGCTTTTCGCTCTGTAAGTATGAGTATTAGACCCAACAAACCTGATATCAAAATCTTAGTAAACACCAGCCCTATCGATTGAGGTATTCTAATACAGAGTGTCTCATTTAAAAAAACATAGGTTTGGTTCGCCACTGACTTTTGCGACAACCTTGTATAACGAAAGTATTTTTAAAACATAGCCTATATAGCGATCCATCATATACCAATTTATTTTTCCAAAATTCCTTGCCGTTTAGGTGCAATCGTCCACCCCATCTTTGTTGCACCACCCTGTATATATGTATATACGCGTACTGTTGGAGAAATTAATGCATATCGGGGTAATTTTTTTATTTTCATTTTTTTGTCATTTAGTTTTTCTTGTTGCAGCAATTATTAAAAAACTCTACAAGAGACAAATATTGTTAATATTAACATATTACGATAGATATCTGGAAATAGATTTATTGCTTGTAGGTATGCTAAATATTATACAAAATTGTATTAAACCTAACTATTCTAAAATCACAAATAAATAATTTGATTACTTCTGTATAAACTTTGTTTAAATCAATTTAACTATTTGCTAGACTTAGCGAGATTGTTGGAAGAAAAATATTTGTTAAAAACTATTAAATGATTTATTTATTTACTTATATTTATCATTTAATTTCTAAAATTTATCGATTGCACTAACAGTCAGGCGCGGCCCGTGCAATTTTAAAGTTGTATTTCTCTGTTGCTACTTATGGAACCCATGCCAAGTTCAGGATTTTTAGTAGTGAGTCTACTAGGAATGTTTTAGTAAAGAAAAAAATATTTTGTAATTTGCGAAAAAAACTTGAATTTACCCACCTGGGAAAAAATTAACACTCTTAAGTATTTTATTTATTATCTTTTCTAAAGAAATTTTACATCATTTTGTCGACAATTCTTAAATTTAAAAAGAAAAAAATGTGTTAGTAGAAAGTTATAGTCATTTGATTTTTTTTAAATTATATTTTAGGTTTAAAAAAATTCAAATGACTACCTATAACTTTGTACTAACACTTTTTTCTCTTAAAATTTAAGAATTGTCGACAACCTGACGTAAAATTTTTTTAGAAAAAATAATAAATAAAATAGGTACCTGTGTGTAATTTTTTTTCCAGGTGGGTCAATTCAAAAATTCAACTTTTTTTCACAAATTACAATTTTTTTACAAGTATTTTAATATATTTGAGATTTCTGTGTTTTCCAAGAAGATTTTCGTCTAAAAACGTGTTGCGAAAATAAATTTAATTCGCAGTACCAGTTCCTTAAGAAAGCCTGTTGAGAACGTTCAGAGTTTAGACTATAAATTAGATGTACGATTTTATTTACCACGACTAATAATTAAATACATTTTGATTCATAAATTAAAAAAAATTATAAGACACAACTAAATTAGTTGATGTTTTCTTAGACTTATTAATTTAAACCCCAAACTGTCAAATTAGATTGGCTTCATGAAAAATTAATTAGTTTATTCCTTGGAATATTTTCAGGTAGACATTGATTTCGAAATACAGTATGAAAATTAACAGAATACATAAAAAGTGGTAAGAGTGCATCAAGGATAATCCCATAGTTTCGGATTAATATAAATGATAAATGCAGCCTGCCTAAGAAACTGAAAAGCGAAGACTTGACTGATGGTAAGAATGGTTAAATTATTAACTTGGAAAGTAGTTTTTGAAAGTCATAATCCCATATTTCGTTGCCAAGAACTTGTCTTGTCCCATATTTTCCATTTATAACTATTTTTATGTCTTTTTTTGTGGCGTTTTATTCTAATTATGTGTTTATTTTGTTTCAGATTTGCGCCATCATCAATTCAAAATTAATTCACGCGTTGTGTCCCCAAGTAGTAGTGGTAAAATCAAAGCAGAATAATTCTGGAAGATGTATACAGTATAATAATATGTAATTAATTTCATTATTTTTAGAAGTAATTTAATTTTAAGTTTAATTTTTAAGTCAATTATATTTTTTAGAATTTCTACTAACCTTGAACTTAACGTACCTTACTCTGTTTTTTCTTGTATTTGCCCGATTATTAATACAAACTAGAGAATATACAACAAATAAAAAGACAGAATGATTAGGTGAGACAGGTTATTAATTAGAAAAACAAAATTAATCAGAACGGCATTAGTGTAAACATTAAAATTATTTAGGTAAGGTTTCATAATTTTATTATACAGATATTGTTAATTTACCTTAAATACCCTAAAATCCATTTAATTATTATTTTGAATAATTTGCTTTACTTAATAAAAAAATAGAAAATATTATAATACATTATAAATATAAATACGTACAAATATTATTTCATACTTTTCAGTGCTTTTCCTTTTGTCAGGTGTCATTTTTTGTAAAAAAATTTTTTTCTTTTTATTTCACCTTTCCCCCTCCCCTGTTTATCTCACCTTTCACTCTTTAAATTTGTAAAGTTCATGTAATATTACATTTTCTAACCTTAATAACCTCGAAAATTACATATTAAATATTATTTTTTTAAAAATTCCCACCCGTCCCTTTCACCCCCTTCCCGGTCGTTAACTTTTTTTAAATTCATTACACAAAATTAGATTTTCTGACTTCAATTACCCCGAAAATGACCCATTAGTTAATATTTTTGTATAAATTGCCAGCCGCTCTTTTATTCCCCCCGCCAACTTGCTTAACATCTATTACACAAAATTAGATTTGCTGACCTCAATACCTCTGAAAATGACATATGTATTAGTTAATCTTTTTGGAGAAATTCCCAGCCGCTTCTTTTTATCCCCTCTCACCCCTCCCCTTTATTATTATTTTTTTTTGTTAAATACCAGCGAAAGCACCGGGCTGTCATGTTAAATACAGCGGAGAAAAAATTATTGAAATCCCCCTAGGCCGAATACACATAAAATTTGTCGATCTTCACGAGTTTTTTTAGTTTTTTAGGTTTCCATTCACTTTAACAAAAAACCCTTAAAATGAAACCACTCGGGAGAACTCATCTCCACTTTAAAAAAAATTCATCGAAATCGGTGTATACGTTAAAAAATTATGGATGAACTGATGTACATAAAAAAACGCACATGCGGTCGAACTGATAACCTCTAGTGAAATCGGTTAAAAAGTATCCTAAATGTGATTAATACAATAAAACAAACTGATAGCTTCAAGAAAATGTGTAGGTTATTGTGTATTTATTAAGTTTTACTCAACAGCTAGTAATCCTTATCAAATTTTAACTTAAATCAATCCATTTTTTTCTTTACACAATCATATACTGCTAAATTTAATTAAATATCAGTATGATATTAATGGCATTTGTGCTAAAGTTTATTAAACCTGTTTTCTTAAATTTATCTAATAATGATAAACTTTAACTTAGATACCAAGTTAATCAAATAATTAAATGATATTAATTCAATTTGCGATAGAGGCGCTTTATCAATCCTAGAGATCTGTTTGATTTGGTACGTTATTGAGTTGATTTTATCCAAGATTTCTGTCTGTGTAAAGCGAAAATAAAACAAAATTCATCATAAAAGGATAAAAAAGGAATAAGTACCCGATAAAAATAATTTCAGGATTACTAGAATGTTTAGAGCTTTAGCCAGCTGAAGATGTCTTGGGATATGATAAGTGCAGAGCCACAAAACTTTTCAAAAATATTTTCTTATGCCATCTTTTTTTGACTATTTTGTTGGTTTACTTATAAAGGGTGATTCAAAAATAATTTGACAAACTTTGGTACGTGGTTGCAGATGTTATTTAAAGACGAAAGGTTCCAATGTGATTAATACAATAAAACAAACTGATAGCTTCAAGAAAATGTGTAGGTTATTGTGTATTTATTAAGTTTTACTCAACAGCTAGTAATCCTTATCAAATTTTAACTTAAATCAATCCATTTTTTTCTTTACACAATCATATACTGCTAAATTTAATTAAATATCAGTATGATATTAATGGCATTTGTGCTAAAGTTTATTAAACCTGTTTTCTTAAATTTATCTAATAATGATAAACTTTAACTTAGATACCAAGTTAATCAAATAATTAAATGATATTAATTCAATTTGCGATAGAGGCGCTTTATCAATCCTAGAGATCTGTTTGATTTGGTACGTTATTGAGTTGATTTTATCCAAGATTTCTGTCTGTGTAAAGCGAAAATAAAACAAAATTCATCATAAAAGGATAAAAAAGGAATAAGTACCCGATAAAAATAATTTCAGGATTACTAGAATGTTTAGAGCTTTAGCCAGCTGAAGATGTCTTGGGATATGATAAGTGCAGAGCCACAAAACTTTTCAAAAATATTTTCTTATGCCATCTTTTTTTGACTATTTTGTTGGTTTACTTATAAAGGGTGATTCAAAAATAATTTGACAAACTTTGGTACGTGGTTGCAGATGTTATTTAAAGACGAAAGGTTCCAATAATCTATTATTGAAAATAATTTCTAAACGAGTTAAGACTTTTTGTAAAAATTGGTGAATAAAGTGAACACTGAAGTACGCTTAATTTGAAAGATCAATACATTCTTGGAGTTAACCAGTGGCGTCGGTAAGAAATTATGCTCTAATATTTTTTAATGAAAATTATGCTACGACACTGATTTTTAAAAATAATTATGTTTTTATGAATCTCTACTTCAATCGCAATAAAAAAGGTATCTTGTATTTTCTTCATACAGGGTACATATAGTTTGAGAGTAAATAATTTTTGTTGGTCAAGGCTACAAAAACGATTATACTTTTATTTTAAAGTTACATTTAATAACTTAATTAAAAGATAACAAAAATCAATTTGCAATTAAATAAATTGTTGAAAGAGTCCACCTTCAGCCAAGATACAGGCATCTAACCTTCTTCGCATTGAATGTCGTACACGCCCTAAAATTACTGGTATCTGTTTCTTATCTTTTGGAAGCCGCCGACCGCCGATTATTCAGTATCTTAGGTCTTCATCATTTTCTGTTGGCGTTTTATAAACCAGTGACTTTACGTATCCCCTGAAATAAAAATCAAGAGGATTTAGGTCTGGGGACCTTAGTGGCCATGGCTGATTAGGTTCTTCAGCCCCCTACTGATCCATCGATTTCGATAAATGTCATTTAGGAACTCCCTAGCGACATCGCTTTTGTAGCCTAGGCCAACAAAAATTATTTACTCTCATAATATCCACTGTATCATAAAAATACAAGAAAACTTTTTTATTGCGATTAAAGTAAAGATTCATAAAAAATATTTTAAAAAAACTGAAAAATAAAAAATATGAGTGCATAATTCCGTACCGACGCGCCGCGACGCCACTGACTGACTCTAAGAATATATTGAACTTCCAAATTAAGCGTATTTAAGTGTTTATTTTATTCACCAAATGTCACAAAAAATCTGCGCGTTTAGAAAGATATTATTTCAAAATAACTAATTTTTCTGTATCTCCTAAACGAAGTTGTTAAGAACCATAATTTATTGAAACTTTTCTTTTTAAAATAACGTCAGCGAGCACACCCCAAAGTTTGTCAAAGTATTTTTAAATCACCCTGTATATTTTAAAATTTCACCGCTCCTTGTTTTTTTTTTAGTCTGTGGCCTTGCTAACATAAGTTTATGCTAGCAGAACCACTTAACTAAATTATTTTTCTAAATATTTTTATACTGGATTTTTTGGTTAGTTAATTGCTCCTAAAATAGGCAGAGAGGCCGAGAAAGAAACTAAATGTTAGAAAAAACGGCATTTTGCTCTCAAGGTGGGTAGGTATACACCAAAAAGGCATCCTTAGCAAAGGTTCGCAAAGGATTTTTTTTCGTTTCCACCAAACAAATATTCGACAGCAAAGGTTTGCGAACAGTTGTTTGTCATTGTTCCGACTAAAAAAACTTAAAATGATACCGAGAAGAAATCTTATTGCAGCATCTTTTAATAATTATGTGTGATTTAATTGAAAAAGGGAAGTAAAAAAGGCGTCATATTTTTTTATTTTATTTTAAAATGTATGGGTTGCTTGCCATAATTCGGGTTTATTTTTATAACATTCAATCAACTGAAGACATTTATTATCATCCCACTCTATATTTTTATAGATAGTGCCTAGTGTAGGATCTACTACTAAAAATAAATAAATTCTTTCTTTACTAGTCGTCTTGTCTCGTTAGTCTCACGCTAGCATCTGTCTCCACCACAGAAAAAAAGGTTTGTTCAGGTTTGTTTCCACTAAACGCGCACAAACATTGACGAACAACGAATTCCTTTTGATGCACCGACACTGCACGGAAAAGCAGCAAACACTAACGAATGTTAGCAAACGTTCGCGAACACGCGTAATAAATATCCGGTTGATCGGTCTTCTCGGATAAATATCTCCACAGGACGAATAACAATGTGTTTGCACACATTTACATTTGCAAACGTTCGTAAAGATTTGCGCGCTAGATGGATAGGTACCTTTACATATAAAGCAAAGAATAAGAGTATAACCACGAAATGTTAACTGTATTCAGTATTGGCGACTCAAATTAAGGAAGCCAGCTACAATCAGCTGATTTTTAACGGGGAAGAAGGGCTCACTTGACGACAAAATTGAGAAAGATACCAAATAACACGGTATTGAAGACAAAGCCGGAACGAAACCGTTCCGTGTTATAGTAGTTAGGCTGAAAATCGGCTGAAGAGGACGCCACGTTCTTAATTTGAGTCGCCAATAACCTATGACAGAGACAATGTATAGTCTCTGCCTACGAGTATATATCGGGATTTAAAGCCAATTTACTGGTAATTTATACTTTACATTAAATTTGTTTTGCTATTCGATTTTTTTAACAAGTGGCTCTGTTAGGCATGAGTTTATGCTAACAAAGTCAAGCTGAAAAACTACAAAATTATTTTATTACACCAAAATTTGCTTTATTGCTCCTGAAACATGTTTAGAGAAATAATTGAGATTCGATGTGGCTGTGTTAGCATTCTAGAAGTGTTACATGTTCTTTTAACGAGGACGTAAAAAAAATTTAAAGAATTGCAATAAAACAGCTGTAACGAAAAGAAAAAACAAAAGAGGAAATTTGAAAGGTTCTACTCATGATTGACGTAATATGAAGTGTAGAAAATTAACCAATTTATTAAATCTTCACAAAATTTGGAAGCTCTGCGCCATACTCATAAAGTACAGGTAGCACAGAATGCTTAACATTCACTTCAGCTTTCGTCACAGCCTTCATATAATCTAGGGCGTCATAGTTTGAATTAAATAATTTTGAGCCGAGAAGGGCGGTTAGAAAAGTTAACCCCGGCGGCAAAATATTTTAAACCGGCACTGCTAAATTTCCTTTGCCTTTTGAGTTCGTGTTCGTAATTTAACAATTAAAACGGTAAGTAGCATTTTCATTGCCAAATATTATATAGGATACTTTTAAACTTTAGTAGCACATTGACTTTTAAGGAAAATCGGGTTTAATTTGTATTATTCGAGTTAGATAGACTATTTTATCGATTAATATGCATATTTTAGTGTAAGTTTTTATTGTGGTATTTTGGAAAGTGTGCTGCGTCTCTCCCTACCGAAAGGATAGGATTTTGGGTGGAAGACATTGTATTTTTGTGTTTAGATGAAAGTGATAGCTAATAACCAGGCTTTTAGCACATGCAAAATAAAAAAAAGTAATGATGTTCTGTAGGTTTACAATGCCCATCAGCGTAAGGCCAGTGCCAAACCAACAGAAAAATGGACAGAAGAATTTGATTTGTTGTGTCAGAAGTGCACAATTGCTACATGAGATCTGTAGGGGACAGGTTGGTACAGTGGTCAGTCTGGAGCAGTGGCCACTTCCAAATATTTTTTTAGTTTGATAGGATATCGTCTCGCCATCTCTCAACAGAGGACGCAGTCAGAGGTGAAATAGATGGCTGATGGCTCCACATGTACAGTACGAGAGCTTGGGAGTGCTTTGGTACATTCATTTGAAATTTTGTTATTTTAAGTGCCGTGTGTAAATAAATCTGGTAAGTTTATCATTGTTTTATACATTAACAAATAAATTTTAAAAACATTTTTTATGACTAAACAACATATAAGATATATAAGTATATATAAGCATTTAATAAATAAATCGATATATTTATCTTATTTAGCATTTAATAAATAAATCGATATATTTATCTTATTTATCTTGGTAGACAATAATTTTTTTAAACCTGCGCTTTTGGTACACAGGCCAGTAGTAGCCTGGGAACAGTGGCCACGGATAATTTTCACTGGCCACTGTTCCTTATTGTTAATCTTACAGTAGGTGTATTTTTTTATTTAACTAAATATTGTCTTTAGATAGAAGCATGCCACGATCAAAGCCAAAAAATCCTGGCATTGATTGGCAAAACTCCGGATAAGGAAAGCTATTTACGCTAATGTGGATGGTGGATTGTCTAAAAAAGCCTCCGCTTTAAAATATAATGTTCTACGGACTACTTTTAGACGATATTTAAGGAAGTGTCAGAATGCTGGAGATAATATAGACTGGAGCTCAGAATATCTTCAAGGAGCACCAAGACTATCAAATTTTTACAGTAGAAGAAGGAGGAGAACTGAGCAACTGTCTGCAGACAATGACCCGATTGCATCAAGGACTTAATCCAAAAGCGCAAGAAAGCTAGCTTTCGATTTAGCAGTTGCTAATAAGAAAAAAATTCCTGCTTCTTGGAATGAAAACAGGACGGCAGGAAAATTCTGGTTTACAGGGTTTATGAAAAGAAACAGTAAGACTTTTTATGAACGGTTTCATTTACTACATATTACCCCATTTGATACCTACATCCCAAATAGCAGTGACCACTGTACCTACTTTTTGAGGCAACTGTACCAATAGGTTGCGTACAGTGGCCACATTTGCAAGGCGATATATATTTTATATAGTAAATTGTTTTTCAACTTCATTTTTGTATCTCCCGATGATAATTATTATGCAACAACCCCATTAGTTTTATTTAAACCTTAATCTGTTTTAATACTGCAATCCATATTTTGAATTTATTAAAAAAGTGGCCACTGTACCAGCCTGCCCCCTACCATGTTCCCCACCATATGCAACATACATAAAATATTATGCACACGAGAATATATGAAAAAAAGCATCTGTCCGTTATGGAAAATTTTATGAGGCATCTCTCCCTATAACCCTGGGTATCTCTCCCATATCCCAGAATCCCAGGGGAGAGACGCCTTAAAACCAAGTTTTTTAAATAATTTTTTTGTAACCTTGAATTCACTTCGTTTTTGGTTTTTTATATTTCTATTTGTTATAGATGCTTTATGTCACTTTGCTATTTTTGTAAAAAAAAAAACAGAATATGAAACTAACGATTTTACGATTTTATTTGTAAAACCGTGGCGACTGTCCCACATTTACCCTAATTTATCCAATAACGGAGGCAAAAAACTACCTGTACGCTAAAGTTATTCCACCATGATTTTTGAGTTTTACTATTGTTTTTGTTATAGTTTGTAGTTATATTTGAAAATAATTTAGCATTCCGAAATAAATTTTCAAAACGAAACTGATTATCTACAATTAAAAATTGTTCAAAATTACACAAAATGCCTACTATGCTAGTACCAAAACGGCCGATAGTTAGCGCATGACCTATTTCGATTGTTATTAATTATTACGATCAATGTTACCAAAAAAAAATTTTTTTTCTACAAACACTATTAAAAGTTTTAACGTGGCATTCTAATGTTAAAAGTGAAACATTTTTTTACTAGTGTTAAAAGTGAATTACTTTTAATAGTTACTAATGTTAAAAGTAAATTACTTTTAACTCACAATTGACAACCTTGACAAACAATAAATAAACTTGTTTCATAACCAAACTTTGGTTGCGAAGCAAATGTAAAATTGATGAAGATCACGATTGTTGGAATTAATAGTTATTTATGATATAAGTGTTAAAAGTATAATTTTACGGCACGAATTTGAAAGTTTGCAGAATGAGCGAAGCGAATTCTGCAATTCAAATGAGTGCCTTAAAAGTACTTTTAACACAAATATCATACAAAATTTTTTCTACAAACGACAATAAAAAACAAAAATACAATTACAATTTTTAGAAAGTTTAACATATTCGAAACACATAGTTTTAAGTAGCATCGTAGATATAATATAAAATTATGAAGTTGACATTTGTCAAAAAATCTAACAACCATTGTTGGCGTCGTAGTTGCCATAGTAGTACTTTTAACACTAGTGCTATAAAGTACTTTTAACACTAGTGCCATGAAGTAACATTTTTAAGGCGTCTGCGGCGTGTTAAAAAATGCATTTTTAACACGTTTGTAGAAAAAATATATTAAAGACTAATTTTTTCGTCAGTTTTATTATATTTTTTAACTAAATATACAGTGTTTGTAGAAAAAGTAGGTAGTGTATGATACATATGTTAAAAGTGATTTTATTTTGTTCTGGTGTTAAAAGTCAATAACTTTTAATACTAATGTTAAAAGTAAATTGATAGTCCATTGTCAATAATATTTTAAATAAACTGGCATTCGTTTTTAGAAATAAGTATATTTTTATTAACAAAAAATTACACTATTTGGCGATACTTATATTAAATGTACAGGGTGTCCGGATTTCGTTGAATTTGCGGGTTATCTCAGTTATTAGTAGAGATAGAGGGTTGCGGTTTGCACGTCATGGCGCTACTTTTTTGTGAATCGGAAAATGCCACAAACAGAATTTTCATAGCTTTCTTTGTTTTCGAGCTACAGGGTGATTTTGAAAATTTTCCCTCTTTGAGCACCCCTTGTATCTCGGCTATGCCGCATCATATCAAAATAGTAAAAACTGGCTTTTATGCAGAATGTTACGTAGAATACGATGACGTAGTTAGTTTTTTTCTAAACATTATACTTTTCGAGTAGGTAATGGTATAAAGTTGTACTTTTTTAAATGGGACACCCTGTATATTTATACATCGTTACATTCCGCTTATCGAGGGCTTTTTGAAAATATATAATACATGATATTTATTTTTTCGTTGGAGCCGTTAAATCACAATTTTAATAAAAATGTCAATATTTCATAGTAGGCCATGAAGTAAAACGTATATACCTACACATTACAGAGATTGTTCGCATTAATTTCCGTTATTCTGAACACAATATTGTTACATTTTTTATTCTTCTTGAAGCAATTAAAAGAATCACTGGAAGTGCTTGCAAATTTCTGAATTCCATTTCAGTAGCATTACGCAATGCTTCTATCGTTTGATGCCGGGTATGAAATATTTTATTTTCCAAAGAATCCCACAAAAAAAGTCGAGGACTGACAAATCAGGTGACCTGTGAGGCCATCTTATTGTGCGAATCCAGTGACCAGGAAACTGATTTTCGAGATAAGTTTTTATAACGTGAGAATTATGATCAGGAGGTGAAAAATATATAAAAATATTTAAAAAAAAATTTCAAAATTTTTAAACGTCTCGCTTGCAGCCATATTAATATAATGAGTGCCAACAAAAATAACAAACTATAAGTAAAGTAATAAACGATATTACAAAAATTAATTGCCAATAATAAAAAAACTGACGATAACATCAAATTGTTAAAATGGATGATATCAACAAGTTAACATACAAGATTTCTAAAATGTGTGTCAATTGTTTTGTAAGCCAAAGCCTACTATATAAAAATTGACATTTTTATTAAAAATTGTGATTTAACGGCTTCAGTGAAAAAATAAATATCATGTGTTATATATTTTCAAAAAGCCCTCGATAAGCGGAATGTAACGATGTATAAATATACAGGGTGTCCCATTTAAAAAACTACAACTTTATACCATTACTCGAAAATTATAATATTTAGAAAAAAAACTAACTACGTCATCGTATTCTACGTAACATTCTGCGTAAAGGCCAGTTTTTCCTATTTTGATACGATGCGGCATCGCCGAGATACAAGGGGTGCCCAAAAAGTGAAAATTTTCAAAATCACCCTGTAGCTCGAAAACAAAGAATGCTATGAAAATTCTGTTTATGGCATTTTCCGTTTCACAAAAAAGTAGCGCAAACCGCAACCTCCTATCTCTACTAATAACTGAGATAACCCGCAAATACAACGAAATCCGGACACCCTGTACAATTTGTACAATTTGCGATATTTATTCCTTGTGAAAAATCACTCAGAGATATAAAATATATATATATATATATATATATATATATATACATATATATATATATATATATATATATATATATATATATATATATATATATATATATATATATTTATATATATATATATATATATATATATATATATATATATATATATATATATATATATATATATATATATATATTAAAATCAATTTGTAAAAACCGACCTTTTTCTTTTTTTGGGTCTCAAATTGTAGAATATACCTAGGTATCGTACAAAACTCGCTGGAAAGTCACATAACACGGTTGTAGGTATACTTTCCGAAAGTAGGCTGACGTCCCGTACATTAATATTCAAACTCATTTGTAGGATTGTAGGTGCCACTTTCCATGCTCGTTATGTAATATAGGTAGATACTATTTATCCTGATCTAGTAACATTCAAGTTAATTACTAGTATTACCTACCAATAATTGCAAACACCACCACGTGCAAAGACAGAATACCTACATATATGTTTCGGAATTGTATTATCATGTCGAATACCTTAATTAACTACGCCTTGCGGAAGTTACAGTTTAGGATCTACCTATACAAAATATTGTGACAAAAACATAACAAAATTGCGGCGGCAGCAGCATCCCAAAAATCCGTTACAGGACTTCCAAGCATTGCCTTATGCCAATAAAGATAGATTTTAAGAACTCGGCCAATCACAATGCCTGCCTTCGCCCCACCTAGCGCAGGAGCGTTAGAATTTCAAGGCGGAGTAGCGTCGCTATTGGAAGCTTAAAACCTCATAACTTCCGCGGAAGTTTGGCTAGTAAAATGTGAGTTGCAAAGTTAGTCGGTCGTGGAATTCGGTGAGGGATGCCTCGTGTAAGCTATCCTCACCATGAGATGGAATTCGCCACGTACAGGTAGGGGTGAAATGTTTTCGGTTAATTTTTGTGTTTTATGTATGTTAAGGTGGCAAATTGGTGTATTTTAATGTTGTGCCCTTTAGTACGAGAAAGTGTAATACCTACTTGCTGAAAGGTACTGATAGTAATTATATAGTCTTTTTAGTGAATGTCGCGCGTAATTTGTCGCGGAAATTCTTTATTTGTATAAGTAAATGATTTATAACAAAATTAAGACAACTCAAAGAAGATAGGTACCTATCTGCATCTGTACATAATAAAACAAAATTTTTGCAAAAACTAGAAAAAGGTGATTTGTAGACGCAATTAGAGGTGCAAAAATTACTTTTAAAAAAATTATCATGTACCTATAACAATAAATAAAAGTAATAATGAAAAATAATATTCTGTTTAAAATATAATTGTCTGAACTAGTGAGACGACTTCGAGGCGAGAGTATGTAAGGCCAGTTGCGAGACGAGACCAAAGTTTTCATTCCGAGAGTCTCACCGAGAAGAGAAATATGCGAGAACAGACAAATCGTACTAGTATTTCCGAAAATTATTGCTAATAACTGGTAACCAAAGTCAAATGTCACAATATCACAATTAGATGATGAGATTTTGTAGCAATTTTTTTTCTTTAAAATCTTTTGACCTATTTTTTCACAGTGTCCAATTTTTCATCATAAACTTTACAGTGTCAACCTATTATGAATTGCCTTTAAAATATACAACTTTTTTAAATTTAATCAACCTCTCATCATTAGGAGATACGCAACAGCTTAGAAGTTGTCTAGATAGAACTTGTTAATACATATGTATGTACCTATATTAAGTATATTAAAAATATCCTTGTAATTTCTACCGATCACAGAAACTTCTTAATGTTTTTTAGTGTAAAATAAACAATTCACATACCTACCTAATTTACTAACTCTTAAGTAGGTAACATGATTTTTATCTAGTCTTTTAATGCGGCAAATCATTTGTTTTATTAGTACATTTAGTTCAAAATGGTGCAAAATTTTTTTTTTAACAAAAGTATGTTAGAAATATTTTACCTATGGTTTTATTAAAAATAATTTTTCTACGATTTAAATAATGTGGAAATAAAACATTAATAGTAAAAGTGAAAAATTGCTTTTGCCATGATACAGATAATGTCAGGCCGTGTAAGGTTTCCGCTCTGCACGTAGGGAACAGACGCAATATAGGTAGCGGAAATTTAATAACAACTTTAACAAAAATTCACTTGAACATGAATATTTACGAAAAACGAAAAACCTTAATACAAAAGAGTATCCTATGAGTTTTATTTAATAAGTTTTAGGCATTAGCTAATCTTCATGTTATTACGGAAATAAAGTAGGTAGGTATAGGTATTTTATCATTAGAGAGATTTCGCAAACAGAAAGAGCAGACACGCAAACCCATAAACGATTAAATTTAGAGTGATGTTTTAGAGTTTTTGCTACATTTGCTAAATGAATTTGTAAGCTTACCAGATATGTGTACCTAAAATTTTGGAATTTTTTTTGATTTTTAAGTTTTTTAAGAATTAATGATTGAAACAAGACTTTCAATTTTATCGTTTATGGGTGAGCCTGTCTGCAATTTCAATTAGCAAAATCTCCTTATGGGAAGCATTAGTTATGGGACCCACGAAGTGAAAAGCAGAAGGTGCATTATAAAAGAGCTCGTTTATTTATACAGGTTGGTTCAAAAGTAATGGTACACAGAGCAACAGTGGATTCCTGATATCATAATATTGCAATTTAGCTAAACCATCGGTACTTGCAGAACCCGTACAAAATTTAGGGGTTTTAATAGTGAGCCCATTGGGAATGTTTTGGTAAAGAAAAAAAACATTTTGTGATTTGCGAAAAAAGTTGAATTTTTGGTGTGCCCCTCCTAGGAAAAAAATGAACACGTCTAGGTAGTTTATTTATTATTTTTTCTAAACAAATTTTACATCATTCTGTCGACAGTTTTTAAGTTTTGAGAGAAAAACATGTGTTAGTAGAAAGTTATAGTCATTTGAATTTTTTGTTAATTAAGTACATATATTAATTATATTTTTAAATCCTTAAGGATTTTAGTTTTTAAGAATTTAGAGAAAAATTGATGGTTGGTCTTGCAGACCAGTTTTAATAATGGTAAACGCCGCAGCCTTTATCAATAAAAAAATATTATATTTTAGGCTTAAAAAAATTCAAATGACTATAACTTTCTACTAACACATTTTTTCTCTCAAAATTTAAAAAATGTCGACAGAATGATGTTAAATTTGTTTAGCAAAAATAATAAATAAAATACCTAAACGTGTTCATTTTTTTTCCTAGGAGGGGCACACCAAAAATTCGACTTTTTTTCGCAAATTACAAAATTATTTTTTTCTTTACCAAAACATTCCCAGTGGGCTCACTATTAAAACTCCTAAATTTGATACGGGTCCTGTAAGTAGGAACAGAGATATAAAACTTTGAAATTTCACCAGCGCCACTGCATGAAAGGTCAATCTAAGATGTGATGAGCTAAACTTGTGAAATCCTTTAATTCAATTACATCCTATGTTAAAATAGCAAATATTTTTGTTCATCGGTTCAAACTCTTGATTCTGAGAAGGCGGCATTTCCTATGAAAATTGCTGGGCTGCAGCCAAATATGACAGTTCTACCTTGACAAAGTTCATCCGGAAAGCGTTAAGAGATCACCTTATTAGAAATTATTAGGTACCTACTTCTTTGCTCCATGAAGAATTATCTTTTTTATTAATTAACCAAACGCAATTGTTTCTATATCACAACATATATCTTTAAATCGCCTGCAGAGTTTATTGAAGGAAATGACAAGCAATTTTGTTAAATACTTCGAAATTGCACTCTCTTATTTTTCTGATTAAACTTGTTCGTTTTAATACCCCTGTTGATCTAAAAGAAAAACTTGTGTTTCGCTAAGCAATAATGTACGATTGTAGCTTGCGACATTGAGATCATCTCACTATGCCGCAGCACCAGGGGGGTGGGAGGAGCATCCCCCCACCCCGTGGATGCTCGAGTTGGCTATTATAGGTACCAAACAATGGTCGACTGTTAAGTTTTGAGACAATTGGCAAAAAGGTCGACGGTTTTATTCCAGCCAACATAAAAAGAAATCGTGCACTTATAAAAAAACCTCGACAGTTTTGCTCCAAGAGAATTTGCTGCAACAAACGGTCGACAATTTTGATTTTTATTCTCAAACATAGTGCTTTCGAGACGTCCCTTTTCTCACCCTAAAGGACTCCCCTATACCTATTTTTAAGGTTAATGAGTCAAATAAACTTATTAAAGTAATGAAGAGACTTAAAGTTTAAAATCTTACTGTATATCTATTTCGCTCAAAACTTTTAATCAAATAATAAACTTATGTGACGTTTAGAGGCACCCTTAGCAATGAGATTAACATGAGTGCTGTCACATTACAAGTGTTCAAGTAGCTAATTCTTGATTAAATTATTTGTGCAACTTAACGTTAATGTTAACTTTCAGACTAAGGTAAGTTTAGGTATGCACTGTTGCTCTGCGTACCTTTACCTGTGGACCACCCTGTATAACGTATACGTATATATAGAAACATTTTATAGCCTAATGTATATGGTCTTAAAATAAAATAAAAATTGAAAGCAAGCCTATTATTTTACTGGACATCTATATTTATAAAAATAGTAATGAAGACATAGGCACCACGCATCCAATAAGATTGAAAATATAGGAACAAAATACGTAAATTCTGAACAAACCGTAGGAGATTTAAACCAGGTTTAATTAGGAGAAAGTTGTGAAATTACAAGCCCAATTTTAAGTTACGAAGAACAATGTAAAATTACCGTATGGCAATGTTGAAAAAGAAGTGGTGAAATTGCAAAAAGCTGCATTTTGGGAAATAATTTTTATGGTTTTCCTCACTTTACTTAACAAAATAAATAAAATTATTGACACTACACAATATGACATCGTATTAGTTCAAATTTGACTTCTTGCGAGACTCTCGCGAGACGAGACGAGAAATTACTCTGTGAGAAGTTAACGAGACGAGATTACTAAGGAATCTCGTCTCGGTTTACGAGACGAGACGAGAATTTTTTAAAGTGCAAAATATTTCGTCTCGTGAAAAACTAATTAACGATTTTGTTCTTTCCAGCAAAATAACATTAAATTAATAAGGTACTATAAATAAATTGAATTTAAATTTATAAAATTAAGATTACTAAATTAAATCGAGAGTCCTAACCTAATAACGCACACTTTTAAAAGGGAAGCTCAATTCCAAAGGTTGTAATACTTTACAATTAGTCAATAAATTAATAAAAATATGTTATCAATGGAAGAAATTAAAAATAGGTAACGGCAACTTTGTATTTTCTGTTATTCATGCCAATTAGAACCAATACCTAACAAACATCTTTGGCAGCTAGGATAAATTATTTGTGCTGTCCATTGTCCAAAATATATAGGTACCTGGTGACAGTTCTAACTTTCAGATGTGCATTGCATTTCCATTTAGACCTAAGAGTTAGAACTTTCACTTGGTATAAGTAGGTATATTTTAAATCTTAAAAATTTGTGTACCTACTCGTAGGTGCGAAAAGCATTCCTCCCTTTTAATTCATTTATCACCCATTACCTACTCGGTACAAATTACATTAAAACAAAAATATGTCCCATTACTTAAAATATCGTCTGATTTTATTTTAGCAAACAAAGTTTCAGTTATAAAAATATGTGTACATATAGGTAGTAGCCATTAACATTTTAAAACATTGATTTTTTACATCCCATTTATTATCGTTTTTTACCTTTTAGTATTAAATGAAGCTGTCGCACATTTTCTGACATGTAATACTTTATTGTCACAATTTTAAATTCATTTTTTAGGTATTTTTTGAAGCTTGTTGTTACATTTCGCAAATTAACATAATCTTAAGACTCTAAGATTTACCGACGTCAAGTTTTATATCTATACCTTTAATAAATCATGGGATTAAAAATTTAACATGTAAAACCCTATTGGCCGATTTAAAAAAATGCGTTACACGTACCTACATAACCTTTGAAAAAAGTATTGTGATATTTGAGCAGTTCTTTCATTTATTTCCCTCGCTAGCGGAAGTATTGTATCCGTAAAAAAAACGTAAAAAAAAACACAGTTCACGTTTTTGGTGTCCCTAGATCATGAAAAACATGGTTTTCGATTTCTGTCGGCCTGTCTGTTGGCGTGAAAACGTAAAACTTAGGTACTTGTAAAAGAAAAATTAAATTTTGAATAGCTTCACCCTAGCTCAAAATCGGCTACACTTCAGGTGAAGCATATACAGGGTAAACACCCTAAAAAACAATTTATATTTTTTGTTGCTCTAATTCACGACTATTTATTTATTTGCACACATTATATTTTGTATATAGCTAAGGCTTTTGCTTGGCTAATATAAGTGAAGGCAGTTTTAATCCCCCAAATTCCGAGTAAAAAATTGTCTATTTTTGCTCCAACTGAACCACCATTTATCTGAGAAAAATATTACTTATTCACTAATTATTTTTTAATGGAATTAGGTGCGCTGCCATGCAATTATATAGTTTTTTTGTTGCTATGTGCATTTAAATAATGTGAAAAAAATAAATAAAAATAAAATGAAATAACTTAGATAATATTATACCTACCAGTCATGTCTCAGAGCCGGATATGGCTGCTCGATCAAATATGAGTATGACATAATTCGGGCGCTAGATAATAATAATAATAAGAGTGTTATATTAATTCTCATTGAATTTTCTAAGGCTTTTGATATGGTAAATCACCAAATAGTGCTATCTATTTTAAATTACATGGGTTCTTTTAGTAATACCGCTATCAAATTTATGTCATGTTTCTTATCAAAAAGAATTCAAAATGTGATCCTTGATGTAAGTGAGTCAAATCTCATATATGTTGTGTCCGGAGTTCCTCAGGGTAGTATCATCCTTTGCTCTATATTGTGTACACTTCCCAATTTCAAAAATCCTTGAAGTATTGCAGCTGTCTCATGTATTTTTTTTTTATCTAAGACATCCCACGTAGACTTCAAGCCTAAGTACTAACGTACCGTGGGTGTCTGAAGAGAAGGGAAATGTAGTCTATTGACACGGGATTTGAAGGATTGGAGTTTGGGACGGGAAGGGAAAACATCTGCAGGTAATTTGTTCCATAATCTGGAGACCCTAGGTATGAATGAGCGAGAGAAGTGGTCTGTTCTAGGCTTTTGTAGCTGAACAGTAAAAGGATGCATACATACCGGCTAGTTCTTCAGAGCAAAATCCGTGGAAGTAGCGGTAGAAAAGGGATAAATCCCCTACAGCGCGGCGATGAGCGAGAGAAGGGAGTTTTCTCGTGAGGGCTGGGTCATTGATAAGTCGAATGGCTCTCTTTTGGATAGAATCAAGGATCTTAAGTGTCGAAGGTGATGCCGCTCTCCAGATGTGGGAGCAGTACTCTAGGTTAGGTCTTATTTGGGAAACATAGAGAGTGTATAAGTTGGAAGGGGAGATGTATTTTCTGGCTCGAAAGAGAAAACCAAGCTTTTTAGCTGCCGATGTGGCTACTGAAGTAATGTGTTTGTGCCAGCTGAGATCATGTTCGAAAGCGACGCCAACGAGATCGAATGTTTCGTTGTTTTGTAGGGCTTGGCCATTCATGTGGATGGGGTAAGCGTTGCCAGATTTTTTGCGTGAGAGAGAGAGCAAGACTGGGTTTTGGAGGCGTTGAACTGAACAAGGTTCTTGGCACCCCAGTCTAAGATTAATTGAAGATCTTGGGAAAGGGATAGGTACATAGATCTGCGTCCATTATCCAACTCCTGCATGTAGGTATGCAGATGATGCACAATTACATCTGACCTTTGATCTTTCCCAAGTAAATACTGCTAATAACTATTAATATTCATTTAAAAAATTTATGAAATGAAAGCAGAAAACATATTCTACAAATTAATCCAAATAAGTCGATTGGTGTTCTTTTCGTTAGTGATGGTATACGATACGAGAAAATATTCTGCAAAACATGGATATTAAATTGGACCCAAATAATATATTCTTTAAAAACTTAGCTAACAATTTAGGACTTATATTGGATTATAAACTAAAATTTAAAGAACACATCACCGTAAAATTGTAGGATATTCAGCTTTAAAAATGTTATTCTCCCGCGCCATATGCATTATTTAAACATTGATATTAAAAAAATGCTTTGCGAATATTTACTTTTATCCCCACTAAACTACAGTAATATAGCATGTACGGCCCGTGTCTGAATAGGTCTGTCTGATCTTAGAAGAATACACAAACTTTATAATTCATGCCTGCGTCTAATTTTTAGTATCTGCCGTAGAGAGCGAATTTCCCATAAACTCAAAGCATTATAGTACGATGTCAATCAAGCTAGCAGAGCCACAATGCCTTTTTAAATTTTTCCTGTCATAATTTTTGGCTATTTTATTGCTAATTTATTACCACATTTTTTATAACGATTTGCGCAATGCTGCATATCTCCACGAGTACCATTTGGAGGTGGAAGTATAATGGTGTGGGCTGGAGTGTACACTAACGAACGCACCGAGCTCGTTATAATTGAAAACTACTATTTGTCCACTTCAGAGGAGCGGACTTTTGCCTGATGCATTACAATGCAAAACCACATGTCGCAGGGGTGGTTCCCGAATATCTGGACGAAGTTAACATTCAGCGGTTACAGTGGCCAGCCCAGATCTTAACCCCATTAAGCATGTTTGGGACATGTTAGCGCGACGAATTCGGCAACGACAACCAGCTCCCGAAACCATCCCCAACTTGCGAATTCCTCTTTTAGAAGAATGGGACAATGTTCCTCAAGAACAAATTGCCAACTGAGTTGAAAGTTTACCACGCCGCATGCGGTATGACAGATGTGCTTCGAGTCGGTGTATTGCTCACACGCTACTAATTCGTTAAATTAATTATTAAATTAACCAATTATTGCAATATTTACAATTTTGTTTTCTGTTTTTAGATGTTATTAATTTTGTCGTTTTCTGTTTTTGTTTAAGTAATAAAAAATGTACATTTTTTTGTTTATTTATCATGCATTGCACATAAAGGCTAATAATACTTTTTTTAAAACAGAACTTTGAAAAAATCACTAAGAATAAAATTTTACACTCTTCCACAATACAATAGGTTAAAGTTATCTAATAATCATGTAAGTATAATATTTTTATAAAGTTAACATACCTGTATTCACGTTCTCCATTGCTAGAATACCACAAATATAACACTTTTAAAATACAACTGTCCACAGCTCAAACAAGATTGCAACTGATAAAATAGGTAATGCACTACCTATAAGTTACCGTTACTTCACAGTCATAAAACTGGGACGATACTAGATAATTCTAATTAGGATTTCTTGCAACCCTTAACTGAAATGTTTATTATCCTATTAACTGGTAATTACATCTATAATAAAGGTTCAATATTTACATTTTTGTCCTCGGGTCGCTGCACTGTGCGCCGGTTGCATATATTGTAATTGGCTTTCAACATACCAAATATTAGACGCATTATGATTTCTTGAAAACCCTTAACTGAAATATTTATTATCCTATTAGCTGGTAATTACATCTATAATAAAGGTTCAATATTTACATTTTGGTCCTCGGGTCGCTGCACTGTGCGCCGGTTGTATATATTGTAATTGGCTTTCAACATACTAAACATTGGACGCAAACATTTTTGAAGTTTTTGTATTATTCTAGATCAGACCTATACAGACAGGGGCTGTACGTACACGCTATCACAGTAATTTAATAAGGATAACACTAAAGATTCACAAAGCATTTTCTTAATATCCTAGTTTAAATAATTCCTATGGAAGTATAACATTTTTAAAGCTGAGTACCCTACTTTCAATTCTGCCGTGGCGTGTTTTTTAAATTTTAGTTTTCAATTCAATATACGTTTGAAATTCTTAGCTGAGTTTTTAAAGAATATATTATTTTGGTCCAATTTATTATCGATATTTTGCAGAATATTATTTTCTCTTAAACACTGCCGAAAAGAATACCAATCGACTTTGGATTATTTTTACAAGATGTTTTCTGCTTTCATTTAATACATTTTTTAAATGAGTATGAATAGAGTTAATAGCAGTATTTATTTGGAATTAATTAAATGTCAGATATAATTGCGTCTAATCTGCATACGTGCAACAGCTGCAATACTTCAAGGTTTTTTGAGATTGAGAAGTATACACAATATAGAGCAAGGGCTCAATGATACTATCCTGAGAAACTCCGTACACAACATCAAGGACATTTGAATCATTTCCATCAAAAAACACATTTTGAATTCTTTTTGATAAGATGATGAAATAAATTTGATAGCGGTATTACTAAAACCTATGTAATTTAAAATAGATGGCAGTATTTGAGGATTTAGCATATTAGGAGCCTTAAGAAAGGCAAGAAGAATCAAGATAGCAGCCATTATTATCTAGCGCCCGACTTATGTCATCTCTCACATTTGATCAGGCTGTCGTACCTACAGTTCGCAGCGTAAGGTACGCAGAGCAACAGTGCACGGAGTCCTGGATGGATATCAAGATACTGCTCTTTAGCTAGACGTTAAACACAAAGAAAGTTAACATTAACGTTTAGTTGCAAAAACAATTTAATCAAGAATTAGATAATTGAACACTTGTAATGTGACAGCACTCATGTTAATGTGATTGCTAAAGGTGACTCTAAACGTCAGTGAAATTTATTACTTGACTAAAATTTTTGAACGACAAGCTGTAAAACAGATACAGGGTGTTTAAACAAGATTTTACATTTCAATTTTTTTCAATACTTTAATAAGTTTATTTGACTCATTAACCTTAAAAGAGGCATAGGGGAGTCCTTTAGGGTGGGAAAAAACAATCCGCCACCAATATTGTCGTAACGGATAGACAGCACTTTTTTAAAGTATTAAGGATATCTATAACATGGTAGTCTTCAATCGCACATTTTTTATTTTAAAGAATACTCAAATGCCAGCCGATATCCGATGCTCCCGAAGATCCTGATATCATAGGCTCTAATTGGTTAAAGGGAAAACAAACGATTCAGCCGCGGCGTAGCCAAGCTTCAAGTTTTATCGTGAAATCTTATTTTAATCAGTTTTACTGAAATGAAAATAATCCAAAATACTTTTAATTCCATAGAGGCATTTTACTAAAAATGTGTTTTCTAATTTAATAGCAATTCTTTACTTAATATGGGGAAATATGGACAATACCACAAGTAAGTAGAGACGGTTGTGAAATAGGTTGGAATTGTAAGCAGACCGAAACAGGCTATTTTATATCGTTAATACAAAAAATTGTGACTTACCATAAGTATATTACTTTCGTTACGAATGAGATGAGTAGTATTCATACTAACTTAAGCTTTTTGCCTTTAAAAAAAGATTAAGAATTAAAACACATATATTCCGGTGATCGCACTCGATAGAGCGTCACACAGTGGCATATGTAAGGGGGGTCCAGACCCCCCCCCCCTTTCCTGAACGGTACACACTAACCCACATACTTAATAAATATATTCAGGCTGCTCCGCGCGCACAGCAGCCCGTCTCAAGGGATTAAAAACGTACCTAAGAAACAGAACAGGGAACGATAGACTAGTAGCACTCGCTTTAATGTCAGTTCATGGAATCATTGAAATTGATATTGATAAAGTTGTAGACAACCTCGCAAAAAGAAATAGAAACCTCAGTTTTCAAATGAGATAATAATTTAGCAGTTGCAAATTTTTATTTCAGTTTTTAGTGCACTTATTTCAATTTTTTATCGTTACTAATATATAACTAAGCGCAACTTTTTGTTTTTCTATGAGCCCCCCCCCCCAAATAAATTCCTATATACCTCACTGACCTTACATAAATTACTATCACACTAATTGGGCACATCGATACAGTATTATAAAATTATATCTAAAATTCTTTGATTACAGCAAGAAATTTCGCCAAAAAACCACATTATTCGGTTAAATACAAAATGCGTGCGAGGATTCCGAAAACTGCCAGAGCCTGACGCTTGTTTACGATCTTTGACGAAGACGGGCGACTAACGATCGTGGTCAGACTCGTTCTAATTAGTCAGGTCATGGCGTCGTTTTTGAAATTGTGCGAGTAATTTGGTATATCTATTTAATAATATTATAAATAAATAACTAAAGTGGGTTGTTATTACTAAATATCGATTTACATAACTAGATATGATATACGTTATTTATTTTGTTTGTTGTTAAAAACATACCAGATATTTTATTGTTTAACTTAAACTAACACTAAACATTTTTAAGTGTTATGTAACATTTTCGGGTGCAAGCAAACAATTTAGATATATCTCAACTTTAGGAAAACTCATTTAAAGAAAGAACTTTTTCAAAAATCTAAAACATTATGAGAATTTTCTTGACAAAATGGCGAATATTATGGTACTCGCTGCGCTAGAGTCTCACGCAGCACATTCAGAAAGCTGTTAGTAATATTCGCCGTTTCGTCGGTAATTTTTATATTTTTGAAAAAGGTCCCATAGATGAGTTTTTCTAAAGTCGAGATGTATCTAAACCGCTTTCTTGCAGCCGCAACCGTTACATAACGCGTAAAACTGTTTAGTGTTAAATTTAATTAATTTGAGCCCGTAACTACTACAACCCAGTTTTTTTTACTCAGCAACTAGTAACGGGGAGCCATATTTTATTGTACAATTATTAATAAAAAATAGCTTCATTCCTGCCAATTTTAATACATTAAAATATAAGAAACACAACAAAATTGAATTGAAAATTGAAAAATTGATAATATTATATTTGCAGTTTGGACTGATAGTGACAACATATTGCAGGTAAATCAGTATTTTGCAGTTAAAACTGTAATTGTTCGTTTTTCTGTTTTTTGGTAAGTATATTACAGATTCAAATCTATTTTCTATGGAAACTCCAACGATATTTGCCCCGAATATTTGAAGTTTGCGAGGAACGTGATTCCTGTCTATTCGAGAATAATAAGGACAGTATAACAAGGCCCCAATCCTTTAATAAAACTATACCTTCGAAACTAATAAAAAAAACTTAACTATTTAGAACTCCAATATTTAGTATTGCATGAAATAGCACCATAGACCAACAACGGATTCTCCTTCAAGTGGAGTCCGTTGTATATTTCACATTTAGAGCATCTACCCTTTGTACTTACTTACTTTTGCCTTGCCAATACCCTGCATTTTTTTATAGATGAAGCATTTAAAGTGTCCCTTAATGCATGATCCGAGAAATATTTTCCTCTAAGACTCTTGCTGCGTCCAGTAGTCCGACTCGTCATCCCAAGCAAATCCGAAACCCAATATGTCGCTTTTTGAATTATGAGCACTAAGTTCTTTATCGCATTCTTCAAAATTGCTTTTATCTGGATTTTCTAATGATTGTGCTACTATTTCTCCGCTACCACCAGCTTGTGTTTTATTACCTTCCAAAATCCGTCCATAAATCCTCAGACTGCACGATTTGTGCAGTTTGTTTAGGCTTTAGCTAAAACTGAAAACAGCGAGCCACAGAATATACATAGGGAGGAAAAAGCAAAGAAAACGTTTACTCTACTGAGTTCTAGAGACATGTCGGTTATAAAATACGCAAAACTAAAAATTTGACAGAGCAGCACTTGCTCAGTTAATAAACCATTTGAACATACCAACGATACCCGTGCCCAAATGGTTTGACATTAACTCTAAACTTTAAATATCATTTGGATTTCAGGGACACAGTGGTCACACTAATGGATTAAAAATAAAGTTTTTGGTATGTTTTTAGCAAGAAACAAAATAAAAAACGAATGCCATATCTAGTAACATTGATGTTTAATAAAAGCAACCTCTTTGGTTATTTATAATCTTATTAAATAGAAACGCCACCTTACCTAAATTACTCGCATAATTTCAAAAACAGCGCCCTAACCGGACCAATCAGAATTAAACATATTTATTTGTTTTACTTAATTTAAAAAATATTTTTAACACCGCGCCTACACGCCTCTAGCTAATTGGTCGAGATATATACATACAATAATCGTCGGAAGTCAGATATCATATGAATGCGAATTGCAAAATTTGTCAATTTCACATTAAAATTTTACATAATATGTACATATTATTAGTGTTAAATTTAATTTAGTTTAATTTAATTAAGTCAATTTAAGAAACGCTATAATCAAAGCACAAACTAATAAGACTAAGAAAAATATTAGTTAACAACGGATCGACGAAGACCATTTTGTGGGTAGCAAAAATAAACTACTTTATTATTTAAAACTAACTTCTAAAGAAAAAATATTGATAATATTCATATTATGCAACCCCTATACACGTGTGTTTGTATTGTTGCCCATGCAGAAATAAACAAAAACCAGACAGTGGTAAAAGTATTTCAGATATTTAGATATTTCTACGCCAGTCGCAGGAACTTGCGAATTGCAAAACTGGCGAGAAAACGATCAAAACATTAAATTGCTGAACGCTGCTATTATTTTCATACAACTTTGTCCTATTTCTTATGCAACAACAAATTGGTAGATTTTTTTTGGTTGCCTATCTTTTGTTACGTCAGGAGTAGAAGTATTTGAAAAAATTAGATAATATGTCAAATAACTTATCTAGGCGGACCGCTAGGGTTGTTGTTGTTTAATACATAAATAACTTTCTAGTTTTTCAGTAATAGTAAAAAAAATGTCGTGGATTCTTCTAAGCATTGTGTTTTAATTAGTTAGTGGACCGTTTGTTACATTAATGGCTATATTAGCCGATGTTAACCTAAACTATTTTCAAAAGAAGTGTATTTTAAAGGGATTTTACTTTAAAGGTAACAAAAACATTATTCTTATGCTGACTGGTAACATAGAAAAAATTATTGATGGAATTGGCAATTTATTCGTACTATGCGTTTCCTGTCAGTGGCGGGTACCTTCGGTTAGAGAAAGTTTAAGGGGCGATTACTAGTTTATTTATTGGGAAGCGCCATTTATTAATATTTTTCTCCAATCTGAATTCATACGAGGATTTGCGGTTTCAATATATGCAGTGAATTTCATAATACCCTGTATTTTATTACAAAACATAAATATGCTGCTGGCAGTTTTAAAATTTTAAATCCCTATTCTTTAGAAGTTCTACGAGTGCCCGTAAAATGCATTAAAAATCTTGGAGTGGGACTTCTACCCGGCGCGGCCCGTGACTTTTTTTACAGGTGGGTCAAAATTTTGTGGGCAACTAGTGATATCAATGAAACAAGCAAAATACACTTTTTTAATTAAGGAATGTTTTTTAATAATGTGCCAAGAAATTATTTACCTACAAATAAACACCGCAAAAATCATAAAATGGGTACTGCAGTATATTGAACATTACTACTCTATATGTTTATGACTTTTTTCTATATGTTTTAATACTCTAAAGTAGTAGATTTCTAGCGGTTTTCCATTTTGATATGTCTGGAATCTCCTCAATAGAGGTCGCGCCTTGTACTAAAAGCCGAGAATAAACAGAACAAAATTCTGAGCTAAAAGTATGATTATTTGTAAAATAAAATTAGCAACGCTGCCGAAACTCCGTTTTCTTTAATAAATACAATACTGGCGACTAGACCTAGTAATACCATCTTTGTCTACGCACTTGCAGGCTGCAAGCTGTAGTGTAGTAAATATGAGATTGCCAACAATTTTAAAAATATTTTGTCGAGGAACAACTTGTTGCCAATACACCTTTTAGAGCCGATCTAATTTTTTACATATATACCACAAATTAAAAAAAAAAGTTTACCCCAACACAGATTTGAACCCTCGACCTTCTGGTCAATTCGCCAAGACTCTACCACTGGACTACGCTGGTAATGTAAGAAAACCCGTCCGATGCCCGTTAAATTTATGCCTAGCGCTGGCCTGACAGAAATCGTATTTATAATTTTTTATGTTTAGCCGCTAATTAATATTATTAATACAATGCGCACATTAGCTACCTAATTAGTTTTTCTTTTTCCGAACCAAATGTTTTGAAAGAGTAAATTTTACGGGGCGGTTTGAGTGTATTTTCATAGTGGGAGTGGCCTGATATTATTGGTGGGCCGTCGACCAATTGTGTCTCTTTTTAACTTCCTAAAGCGCGTATGTCTGTTTCTCTCTCTTAGTTTTAATGAATTTATATCCTCCGTATAAACCTATGAGGTCAATTTAAAATTCGACCCAGCCCGGAGCAAGCTTGGATAATCTTTCGACGATGGCTTGGCTTTCTTGAGGAGTTTTCGCATGGAACTTTCACTTTTTGGAACAAAAGATTCTTTTTTGATTTTAAAAAATTAAAAAATAAATTATTAGGTATATCATTAAAAATTTTAGGTGGGTCATTGACCAAATGATCTTATGGACGGGCCGCACCTGGCTTCTACATGAAAAAATACTTGTAGTAGAAATTTGGAAATATCAATATTTTCCGAGCTATAGCTATTCAAATTTAAATTTTTTAAATTCTTTTTTTGTCACACTGAATTTAATCTTTCACTTATTAAAATTATTAAAATGAAATTTTGCAAACAAACTGAGTTAAGTGGAATCTATAATCCTGAAGTAAAAGTACTTCACTGCTTTGCCTCTAGAGGGCACTTTACCTAACACTCAAAATTTATTTTTATTATTATGTCAATAGTTATTGATATATTCGTATTGCAAATTACGTTTTCCGTTTGTTTAATGGAGTGACCCTTCCGCAGTTTTTTTGTTCAAAGAGTGGAAGAATAACCATATCGATGTGAAATAAAAACAAATTGTTAAAAATTAAATGACCTAATTTTTATTTCTAATCAATTTGCTCATTTTGCTTATTATCAGGAGCATATACAAGGGAAGAGGGGGGAAGGGATACTGTAGAGTCGATGTGCGATGCCGATATTTTTGTTTTGAGGAAGAGTTCGCAAATGGCCGATAGATGAATTCGGTTAGGCCTTTATTCGAAGAAAGTCGATATTATTTCTGCTGGAGATGCGTGGCAACCATCCTGTTTACGCGATCCCATACCTCATTACACCACTGACCATTCTAAATGACGCACTCACAAGAAGTTACAAATTTTCAAACAAAATTGGTAGCAATATTTATCGTTTTCGATAGGGTAGGCATGGTAATGTATAGCCAGAAAGAAAATTTGACTGGCAATCATATAAGCATGAAAATATTCCTGCACAGAATTAACCTGTGGATGCATTCTTTTCTCTAGGAGGTACAGTAAGTTCATACATCAAAATTTTATTTCAAATTAGGTTTTTTATAATACTTAGGCTAAGAGATTTTTTTGCCATGAAAATTTCGAATCACTATGTGTTGTAAAACCGGTCTCAATCACTAATATCAGGGTCTAAAGGATATTAATTTTTAAATTTTAGCAAAATGTTATTAGGAAAAAGAGGAATGCTCAAATATGAATTCATGGATTCCTATCTCAAATAATTTAGGGTAGGTAGGCACTTTACACTTCAAATTTTCAAATTTTTGTGTCCTACCCTGCATGCTATTTGACTTTTCACGATTCTGATAAAGGTTAACTTTGTTTTTAGGCATGCACCAATTTTTCGTAATATTTACATTTTAAGAAACTTATTAATAAAATAATTTTACATTTGTTGCAAACTTCTTCGACCACACTGTAGACGCGCCACAGGTCTCGCCAGCCAGATTCTGATATTAGTTACTAAGACTAGTTTCACAGCACAAGGGGCCTTGAAATTTTCGTGACAAAATTCTGTAGGTTTAGATGTCGCTACCTCTTATAGGTTTATAAGGAACATTGTACTTATTAATTAATTTAGAACAAAGAATTCTACTCTAATTTATATCTATAGCAACTAATTGACAAGTAAAATAAAGACCATTTGTCAAAACTATATAAGAAAGTCTGAGTTGGTATGTGTTAAAAGCACGATACACTTGCAAGTTAAAAGCAAATAATACGTTGTGAATTGTCTTGTAAAATATGTCACTGCTAAAAGAACATTTAACAGATTGTTCTCCCAGCTATGAAATATGCCACAGCGAAAACTGTAAGGATGTTGATTGTTCTAAGACCGTAAATGAATCCAATGAAGAAACTGAAGGCTTTGAGGAATCTTTGCCTTCTGATACCAGTGAACATCTTACTGCTAGCGACTATGATAAACCTGTAGCCTTAAGTAATACGAGCGACTTTAGGGAGAATTTACAAGCTGAGATCTCGTTTAGAAGCCAGAGGTGTGTAAAGAATATAAAGTTTTTTAAAAAAGAACTTTTCAAGTTGACTGCTGGAGATCACACTGGACTTAAAACAAAAATAAAAAAATTAAAGAAAGAATGGGAAAAAAGACTGAAATTAAATGATATTCAAAAGACACATTTGTTGGAACTTGTTTATAAAAGCTATAACGAAGATATTAAAATAGAAAAAGAAGTCTTTGAAGAAAAAAGACGTTTAATTATAGAGTCCTTAATTACTAACCTAGAAGAAGAAAAATACAAAATAGAGTTGGAACGAAACTGGATGAAAATTTCAGATAAGACAGATAATCATACATTTTTTTCATCATCTAGAAAATTGCGTAGAAAATCAATGGAAGCTTTCACTATTGAGAAATGCCCAAAAATTAATCAAATTAAGTTCTTGCTGGAAGATCATGAAATTGAGGAGGACTTAAAGAAAATTTTTGAAAATATGCCACCCACTACCGATGATGATACTACATACACGGCTACAGATTTTACTTCAAGCTCCTTGGAAGATAATGTTTCATATACCACGACAAATGACCAGGGAAGTACTTCGGTAGAGAGTAATGATTATGTTTCAAGCGACTTAGAGGATGAGAATGACACCATTTACGAATATCCATATTAAACAGCCGATTAAACCAAATTAACGATATAATAATAATGCATGATTTAAATCATATAATACAATGCATGATTTAAATCAATAAATTTAGTTAATAGTTGTTTTTTGTTAAAAATGTATAACGATGTTGGTATATGTTGTTAACAATAAAAACTAAAACAATTATACAGGCTATTAAAACTAATTACTGAACCCATTATTTAACAAGTCTATAATTCTATAAAAACATAGGTGGTTGATTCTTACGAGATGCTTAGGTTTGTTTAGGCTCATACCTACTATTTCTGTACATAAAACAAAATTTTAAATAAAACTGTTGGAATTACTAAAATACACTACTGAGGGCATTTAGTGAGGTGAGATTTTTAAAACTTACCACGAAATAAAAAAGTTAAATTTTCAAATTTTATTGGTTTCGTAAGATGTGCTTTAAATATAGTTAATGATAACCTTTCTACAAACTGTTTTTATGGTTTCTCTTAATTCCATAGTAAGCTACGGTATCAGATAAAAAAATATAAATGGTTATTCTGAAACAAGTAATTTTTTAATAATTGTAAACTTTCTTTAAAAACTCTAGGTAGTTTCCATTTTTTATCTATCTTTTTTTGGAAGGTGGTAGAGGAATTCTTCCTCGACCGAGGTGGTACCACCCCACACATCCTCTTAAAGGGCTGGTGAAATCCCTACGGATGTTTCCAGCTCTGGATGTGTTAGTCGATTCCCCGGTACACCCACGGTACATAGTACTTAGACTTCGGTCTTCGTGGGCTGTCAGAAGATTTAAAAAAAAATAGGACAGCCCACGTAGACTTCAAGCCTAAGTACTAACGTACCGTGGGCGTCTAAAGAGGAGGGAGATATAATCTATTGACACGGGATTTAAAGGATTGGAGGTCGGGAGGGGAAGGGCAATCATCTGCAAACAATTTGTTTTATAATCTAGAGACCCTAGGTATGAATGAGCAAGAGAAGTAGGATGTTCTAGGCTTTTGTAGCTGGACAGTAAAGGGGTGCATATGTAACGTGCTTCTTGTTGTTCTGTTAAGTACAGTCAAGGGAGGAATGATGCCGATTAGTTCTTCTGAGCAAAATCCGTGGAAACATCGGTGGACAAGGGACAGCACCCTACAGCGCGGCGACGAGCGAGAGAAGAAAGTCTTCTTGTGAGGACTGGGTCATTAATGAGTCGAAAGGCTCTCTTTTGGATCGAATGTCGAAGGTGATGCTGCTCCCTATATGTGGGAACAGTATTCTAAGTTAGGTCCTTTTTGGGAGACATAGAGAGTATGTAAGTTGGTAGCGGAAAAGTACTTTCTGGCTCGGAAGAGACAACCAAGTTTTTTAGCTACTGATATACCTATGGGTTAACTTTCCGTTAACTCCCATGTAATAGGTTTACTATATTATAAAAATTGTAGGTCTGTCTAACATCTTTTATAATAAAGAAATTATAGGTACTTATTGCTCAGTTTATAAAAAATTAGATACGTGTTCATATGAGAATACATAAAACATTGTGGTAGGTACCTTGCCTGTCAGACCCAGAAATCATGTTCATTGAGAAAAGTATAAGTATTTTTAAAGAGTATTACAAAATTTTTAAATAGCAACAAAAGTATTTATGTACCTACCGTCATCAGAGTTTATGAAACAATTTCGAGATTTATAATATATCTCATTCATATTTACTTGTGTAAAATTTCCAATGGGTCTTTCATTTTGTCCGTACACCCATTTTCTTAAAAAGTTCGAAATTTATAGTAAACTATTACACAAAAATATCAAGAGAACTGCGAAAACAGTCAACGAACAATATTTTATAACCCACAATGGATATTTATGAATGAAAGGCATCACAGAAGCACTAACCTAAATTCACCGAATGACGGGGGCAACAAACTACTATATGCTGAGGTTATTCCACAATGAATTTTGGATTTATTTCTGTTGTAGTTCATCGTTGATATTTAAATATACTTAAGCATTCTGAAAAAACATTCCAGATAAAGCTAAATCCATAGATAACCAATGCAGTTATGCAAGGTACTCATGGTGCGACTTTGTCGCGGAAATGGATAAGTTGCAACATTGCAGCATTTTTAAGCGTACATACTGTGTAATTAATTACTAGCAGCAATACAGTTACATGAATATAGAATATGTTCTATTTTGGTGCAACTAATTGATGCAATTTAATAACTTATTTAGTGACTTTTCTTTTGCCAACTTGTTTATACCGGTGTGGTGCCCGTCCCGTTCTTGAACATACAACACAATCACAAAAAAACATTTGAGGTTAAACGTCTTATTGAAAACACGAAATGACGGAACAAACCCATTGCATTTTTTTTGGTTGAATATAATGTATACCGGGACTCGTGCAGAAAATATGACGTAATTGCTTAATTTCTTAAAGGACTTCCCATGTATTACTTTATTTCTTAAACTCCAAAGAAAATTCTAGGAATATTTTATATAGCATAAACCCCATTTATTGTTGTCAAGATATTAGGATATTGAAATCTCTGCATTACATTTGTCATTTATCACTCTGATAATTAACTATTATCAATACTTTTCAGCTATGGTTTTATCAAGAAGGTTAGTTTTTTTATAATATTTTTTAAAGTATGTTTTGTTGCGATTTCTTTTGCGCCAATTTCGACAAAACATATGACCTTATTATTCAAAAATAACTATAATATTATATACCTACGTTACCTACGAAGGTCGCATAAATAATATTTGTTTATATTTACATTCTCACACGTCAAAATGATATAAAGAATATTGGTGGTTTAATGTATTCTTGAAATTAAATTATACTTAAAATGTTAAAAAACTGTTTTCCTTTTAGACCTCCACACCTTTACCCCCAACCAGCAATATTACAGAGACTCGGTATTGAGAGGCTAGGACTAGATTCCCATCTTTTGCAATTTCAGCACTTTATTCGTTATACAGAACCTTTTGAACTAGCTACAGCCAGTCCATTGGATTTAAGTGTAAAGGCAACGCAGGTTCCAATAACCCCTCCATGTACTCCATCGCCAAAAATAAAGACTCCTTCGAGTCCCACTCCTGACGTTCCAAGTAAAAAAACCAAGGTAAATTATTGTAATGAGTTCCACTTTTTAATCCCTTGCACAATTGAGAGTATTTTTACCCTAAGGCTGAATGCACACGGGCATCTTTTGGGTCGATACAGGCGCGATATGACTGAATTGCTTGTAAATCGCTACCTTAGGACGTATTTTGCCTCATAAAGGTACAGTAGGTCGCGACACTATCGCGTTCACATCGCGATTGTGTTGTGTTTGTATCACGACAGTATCGATACAAAAAGTATCATAATTCAAGGGCTCTAACTAGTCATATTTTCTTAAGGGTGCTTGATAGAGAAATGTTCTTAGTTTGTGTCATGTAATAAATAATATTATATAACAGTAATTGAATAAACTATTCTAATATAAATAAATGCAAGTTAGCTGAGTAAATTAAGCTATTTCAAAATACTTCGAACGACGACAGAAAGTGAGAATTGGGCAGGTAAAGATAACGAGTGGTTGAATATCGACCCGAGAAAATCAGTGTACCTACATTCAACGATTCACAGGCCTGCAAAAATATACTTTGTGAAAATTGTTTTGAATCGTTTAGGTAAACTTTGCATTTTTTCTAGTGCTGATTTCAAATATGACCTCCATTTGTGTCGATCACATAAGGTTTTTTCACAATAAGGGTAGTACAATTTTCAGAAAGTACACAAAATGAGATTTTGGTTAATTAAAGTTTTATTATTTCAAAGTGATTTAGAACTAAAACCTACTTAAATATATTCCAAAAAGTATTTAAAGTTTACAGAAAATTATTATGTCTTTATGGCATCTTTTTCGTTGACCTACAAAGCTTTTTTTGATACCTTTCCTCCTTTGTTAAATTTCTGCTCTCTATGAAAAATAAACTACTGCCTATTTAAGAAAGGCTACGACCATAAGAATTAGGTACCATTAAATTAGCTGAATTTTGTCTTAATACCGAAACAAAAGTGGTTCATTGTGAAAAAACCCTACGTGAAGTTTTTCTCTATTTTTCCACTAATCATCAGCCAAAAAACTATATAACTCACGTAGTAGATTTAAGATAATGTTGAATGAATCGCATTTCTACATTCGTCCTACTTCATAAACATTGGACCAAGATAGATACAAGAGTTGAATGGCACTGTGAAGTTACAACTCATAGATATATTCAATTTTACACTCACCCAAGACACCTATGTGAAATAAAAAAACTTTTTTATGGACTAGGGTTGTATACGTAAAACTTTGCTGGACAATCACTAAAAAAAGATCATTTTCTCCATAAGATCATCCTTATTATTTCCCTGTACTCGTTTCAGCCGTTTTACAGTTACATCAGTAGGACCGTTGTGAGCTAAGATGAATTTAAGAACATCGTCAAGATATTAAATCTCATCATTGCGATCAAAGAGTTTTTACATATGCGACCTTTACTGAGACTGAAAACGATCACTAATCGAGCAGAGCATAGACTATTATAAAATGAAGTCGGTTAACAAAGACTAATTCCAAATTTGGAAGTCGTGTACAAAAGGAAAATCGGCTAGGGGCATGAGGTTTTTTGTCGGTTCAATTTCGCCAAAGCCCGTGATGGACAAATCGATTAATTTGAATGATTCCAAACATTCGAATCAATTCACCAAACTGATAATCTTTGTTTCGGAACATCGAATCGTCATATATTAAGTAAAACTTAAAAGTAGCTAGCCCATCATTTGCTTTTCCCAATATTTCTCGTAAAGTACTGGAACTGAGTTTACGTTTTATTTTTCTGAAGCTGGTATTTACCAAGTATCAGTTAAAATATACATTACATATCTATATTAGTTGTGAATATTATACGAATTATAAATAAATAACCATACAAACGGTTTAACTAAAATATTTATTGCAAAAACAAATACAAAAATTCCTAGGTAAAATTTAGCTAACTACCAAATAACCAAAATAATCTGCAAAAGAGTAAATTAACTAAGAAAATAAGGAAAACAAATTTTACATATTATTAATTACGTGTGATTCATGCTTTAAAAAACAAACCTAGATATTGTAAAGAATAACTAATAAATAATATATTTGGCAAAATATTTAAGAAACTGAAATAACAACCTTGAGAGCTGTAAATAATTAAAATATTTAATAAAAATTAGAAATATTTTCGTCAATTCTTCATCCTCGCTATAATCATTTTTCATTTTATCGATTGGTTAAAATATATATCTCAAGGTCAAGTCAGATGTTAGCATTACATACATAAAATATTTTTAAAAACTTCCCCATGATTTCTCCTCAATATTTCGTTCTCTTTCAATCCTATTCATTCGTAAGAGAGCTTCCAAATACAAACAGAAGATGGCACCATCTGTCAATACCGTCGGTTAACTAACTATTAATACAAAAAACATGGTTAAAGCCAGCCGTCCACCGAAAGCGATGCTGTGCTGAGCGAAAGGGTGTAGGGTGGGACTATTTTGCCAATACTGGAGACGGCTCCATTTGGCCCAATGTCAATTTGACCCAATTTCCGATTGATCTCGGTTACAATCAGTTTGCGTTTTCCCTATAGTTTTGTTGATTCAGTGGAGAAAATGAAACATCCAACTCTACCCACAAAAAATCAGTTTCATGATAGTTTGTCAGAGGAGCACATTAACGATGAAGATTACGATAGAGCTAAAACGGTGTAGAGCACATTTAATTGTAAGAATTTGGGGGACTATTCGGATTTATGTTTAAAATCTGACGTTTTATTATTAAACGATGTTTCTGAACAGTTTCGCTATACTTGTTTAGAAAAGTATCCTGCACAGTACTACACCATTCCAAGTTCTTCATTTGATTGTATGTTGCGTAACTCTAAGGTAGCGTGAGAGCTATTGACTGATATCGACAAGGTTCATTTTTTCAAAAAAGGGATTCGAAGTGGTATAAGTCAGTGTTCGGAAAGGAAGCACATTGCCGATAACATATACGTATCAAACGACGGTTCCTAACGAACCGTCATCTTTTATTGCTTATCTTCATGCTACAATTCTGTATGGTCATAGTATGTCGCAGGCATTACCTTTCGGCGGCTTTACATGGTTATCAGAGCCTGAAATTTTAAATTTAAATATAATGGATGTGGACAATAGCGGCCAGGAAAGATACGTTTTGGAAGTTGACGTTCGTTATCCCGATATGCTATATGATGATCATTTCGACTTAGCTTTTTTAGTTTAAAGTATTGTACCACCCGCGGAATCAGCAAAATTATCAAAATGAATTCCAAATTTAAATGATAAAAGGAAATACATCGTTCATTACTGAACATTAAAACAAGCAATCAATAACGGCATAATGGTACTGCAAACAGAATTTTGAAATTTAATAAATCACCATTGTTAAAGACATAATATATCGACTTAAATACAGATTTGCACAACAGGGCAACAACAAAGTTTGATAAAGACAATTTTACATTAATCATTAATGCTGTTTCTGGCAAGACTATGGAAAATGTGGAGAATTGTAACGATATAAAACTAGTTACCCGATGGGCCAATGACAAGAATAAAATTGGGACAAGATTTCTCGTCCTAATTTTAAAATTTCAACGGTTTTTAATTAAGAATTGGTCGCCATTCATATGGATCAATTAAAGGTAATTTATAATAAACCAATTTATATCAGATTTTCCATACTGGGTATGTCGAAAACAGTAATTTATGATTTTTCTACTCATTCATTAAATCAAAATTTGGTAAAAATGCTTCTTTACTGTATACCGACACAGATTCGCTAATATTAAAAGTTTACAACGAAAACTTTTATCACATGATTGCAGGAAATCCGGGTAATTCGATACTTCCAATTATAGCGAAGGAAATACTTTTAACATAAAGTTTAAAAGTCAGTCAGTGCAGGCAGAATGAAGGATGAATTTCCAGGTGATCCAATAATAAGTTTTTATGGTACCGGAATCAAAGCTTATTACATAAACTCGATCAGTAGCGAAATTAAAAAATCGAAAGGTATAAAAAAACGTATAATCGAAAAACAACTTCACCTGGAAGATTATCGGAATATCCTAGAAAGTAGTGATCAGATATTTCGAAAAGAAAACCTTTCGAAGTTATAAACACGACGTTTATACTGAAATAATAAATAAAATTGCTTTGTACCACCACGACGATAAACGTTATATTATACCATTAACAAGAAAAACTCTATCTTGTGGGCACCCAGACATAAAGTTTTATGAAACAAACCCTGAAGATAGCGAGATAGCGAGCACTCGCTAGATTTTTAGAGTAAAGCAATGACAGCAAGTACTTAATTTTCTTTCCATTTCATAACCAATACAAATAATAACGATTTTATTATTATTTAATTTAATAGTATTTAAGACTTCTGAACATTTTACTTAAAATTTTATATGACCAAAATGATAGAATTCCCGGCGGCAGCAGCAACCATATTAGCCCCCATTCATTGAACAAAAACAGACCTCTTCTTGATAACCAACAAAGTTTTGAAAATTATTGAGTGGTAAGGAAAATTCACATTTGAAACGGCCATAGTTGTCTTATAATAAATTGCACTAAAAAAGAAATATTAAAAAAAGTTGGTGTTAAGTAATGGTAAAACCATTGTTATTAATTTTAATGTCTCGTGAAATTAGCAAAAAAGTTAGAGGAAAATGTGGTTTGGAATGTCCATTTTTATCGAAATCAACTTTTAAAAATTGAAACAATAGTTATGACAATTTATAAGGTTTTAAGGAAAATTTACATTTCAAACGACCATAGCTCCTTTATTATTAATCGGACAGAAAAACCGCGGGCATCAAATCTTAAGGAAATTTTACGTAGAATCCAATAAACATACAGAAACGTGTTAAATGGGGGGGGGTGCTAGTGAGCGTTTTCTTTATTTTAGTCCACACGCCCCAACCACCATTTCGCCCCCGGACACCCGCCCACCCCCTCCCCTGCGCCACACCGTGACTGTGAGAATCGTTTCCGCATGGTCCCGTTGACCTCCGATGCCGCTTTCTATGAAATATTGCATTCTCTTCTTACACAACTTTTTTATCTTTAGGAAAAAATTAAATTTTTTTTATTCTACGTAAAATTTTCCTAAGATTTGATTTCAACTTTTTTTCTGTTCGATTAATAATAAGGGAGCTATGACCGTTCCCCCAACTGTTCTAAAACCCTTTCATTTTTCACTTTTAAAAATTTTTGAAAGTGTCTAAAAAATTTTGGAACGTTAAAGATCCAAAGCTATTAAAATTTTTATTTTTCCAAAAAAATTTGTCATATAGTTCTTTACCAGAAGAATATTTTTGGTTTTATAACTTTTTATTTTTTACCCTCTTTGTTAAATTTGGCTATATATCTGCGTGGAGCTGCAGCATAAAACTATATCTTGTTGGATTTTTGAAGTTGTAAGGTCATACAAGAGACGATGTCCAATTTTGATGAAGGTATCGTTACCGATGCTGATATGACCGATCAGCATCTAGATCTTGGGGGCAAAATGCGATGGACCAGTTTTTACCGATTAGCCCCCACATTAACATATATTTTGTCACGATGACATATTTAGTAGACCGGGTGAGCGATAAACGATATTACGAATTCTGTGTTGTTGAACTTGATCTCTGGGATTCCGTTAGTCTCGAATTAATTGCGATTCATATTATCTCTGAATTGTGTAACTTTCATTCGTGTGATCATTGTGGGGTGAGATTGTATACTCTTATATCCCCAGCAGGACGTTTGATATGCAATCAAACTGCCACGGCTCTAGAATCCAAGGAATATGACTCGGATGAAGACGGAAATCAGGTTTAAGTAGACATATTTTGCATATCCTTAGAGCTGGAGTACACGATGAAATATTGGTCTTTGGCTGGTGTACTCAAACAGGAGCGTTGTTGTATGAGCTCTTGTTTCCCCAAAAAAATTTCCATCTGCTTTTCGTACCTAAAAACGCCCTTTTCAGGGTGATTAAATATTTTCATTGTAGTTTCTAAACCAATAATTAGTTTTGGGTGTTGTGCGACCCAAAAAAAGTCCTGTAAACTATGTAATGTAGCGGAAATGCCTTATTTCGTGACAATCGAATATCTTTATTGTTTTTTCATAGTATCAGAATTTCTGCATTTGCATGATAAACTCTAGTTTGATAGGGGTAAAAAGGTAGGGATGAAGTGGTGGAGGGGGTAGATTATCTCTATTTAAATGGGTGCGAGCGAGTCACATTATCATTTCATTTTTAAATCTGATAGTGACCAGATCTAATAATGAATCCTGAAAGGCCTGTAAGTCGAGGTTCGTCGGTTTGGAGCGATGAGGCGGTCGACATGAATGAAGGCGATCTTAATGGAGACAATTTTGATTAACAAGTGCTTGTTGACTTTGACAACTTCCAGGGGGCCATATTGAATGCGATGGGATGAGGATGATGAGCGGCCGTTCGAAGAAACCGAGTTCGATTGGGGCGTCTAACTGCCAAACGATGATGTTGAGTTGCCGGTTGAAGAGGTGGAGCTAAACTCCAGTACTGATAGGGTGGGTGTACCATTACCGGAAGATCATGACGGTCCGACTGATTCCACTAACTAATTCGTCTGCACCCGACGAATATAAAAACTGTCCTTTTCAGGACAACAAAATATTTGATCGTAGTTTGTAGTTGATTCATGTCATATCCCAAGTAACATGATATTTCTCAAGAATGGAATTCTCGTTGAAAATATTGTGTTACTCTGAAAAGACACATGCGTTCTTACCATACGTTAGAACTAGCTACATTTCTAGTAAGTTCTCTATGAACGCAGATGTCTCATACAGAGTATCACAATTTCTCATTCAAGAAATTCATTCTTGAATAAATATTGATAATAGGCGGATTTTGTATCAGAGTGGTTGGTCTATTATCTTACTTGTAGTAAAATTCGCATTTTATTACAAATAAGATACACATTCTCAGGCATTGTAACCAATAGCATCTCTCCAAAGACAAAACGCCTATACCCCATACTAAAGTTGTGTGTGTATTTCCTACGCGTACGAAGGAATAAACTACACAATGCCTGTGCATCGAACGATTACTTGCCTAAAATTAATTTAAATATTATTTCATTTAAATTTTTATTATCGTCATATATACAAAAACATGTCCTTTTACTTATATATATATATATATATATATATATATATATATATATATATATATATATATATATATATATATATATATATATATATATATATATATATTATAAATATATTTTCTTGGGATTTAAAGATCCTTAATAATTACTACTTTTAATGGTTTTAGGCTTTTATTAACGTTTCGGTCATTATTGTGACCTTCTTCAGAATGTGTGCTGAAAAACCGCTCTAATTAGTAACATTAGTTATAACAAAAACATATAATAGTCTACCTGTGAACGAAAATATCTTGGGGAATGCACCCTCCCAGTCAAAGGTTAAAATTGACATATAGACACTGACACATCGGACGAAACAATTTAAAATAGACATTAAACAATTTTAAAATGACGTGCAGCATCAAAACTGCGTGTCTACTACACTACTGGGATCTTTATCGGTATAAAATTTGTGGTGAACAGAATTCCGTTTTTGTATTTTGTTTAAAAGTTGTTGCCTGAGAATAATGTTTTTATTGTTAAGATAGGGGGGGAGCTGAATTTCTTTGGATACTTTCTTTTTTAATTATTAGTGGTTATGTGAATATATTTTTTTTAATTATTTTATTAGATTGTGATAAATTTTGCTTAGGTGTTTTGTGTCAGATTTTGAGTTTATGCTTTTTGGATTTTTTTGAATTTCTATCATTTCGAAAATCTCCCGTTTCTTTGTGTGGGTCTCAGTGCGTAGGACTTTTACATTTTCATAATTGAAGGTATCTTTCTTTTCTAACATGTGTTTGGTCAGTGCTGTTTTGTTTTTCTTGTCGTATTTGTGTCCGTTTAATCTGTTTTTTAAAAGTTGACTTGTTTGACCTATATAGACGCACTCACAGTTGTCACAAGGTATTTGATATACGATATTGCTTTTCATATTTTGCGGTATTTTTGATTTTAAGCAACTGAAACAACTTTTTAAAAGATTGTAGCTTTTGTGCGCGACTGTAACATTATGACCTTTGAAAGTATTGTCTATATTTTCGGACAAGCCATTAATATAAGGCAATGAAAGATATGACGTATTTCTTGTTTTTTGTTTGGGTTGGTTATGGTTATAGAAAATATGTATGCGTTTTTTAAAAATGGAATTTATTAGATTCTCGGGGTAGTTGTTTAGCTTAAGGGCTTGTTTTGCTTTCTTTATTGCGTTTTCTCTATATTCAGGGCTTGAGAGTTTTATTGCCCGGTCGGCCAAGCCGATAACTACTGATTTTTTTTGTGATATTGGGTGCTGGGAATTGTAGTTGACATATCTGGAAGACCAAGTTTCCTTAGTGTACCATTCCGTTTTTATGTCGCTATTGTTATGGTGGAGTGTAAGGTCCAAAAAGCTTATTTTATTATTTTGTTCTTTTTCTATGGTAAACTGGAGTTTGCTGTGGTAACTGTTGAAATGATTTAACGTGTCTTGTATTTTGTTTGTTGGTATAGCTGTGATGCAGTCGTCAACATATCGATAGAAAAACGGTATGTGAAAGTCAAGATTTTTTATTATATTTTCTTCAAGGTCTTCCATTACAAGTTGTGCAATGACGCTTGAGATAGATGCTCCCATGGCACAACCTTCTATTTGTTTAAAAATATTGTTGTTATAAATAAAGTAGGTTGAGTTTAATGTCAAATCTACGGCTTCCAAAAAGTCTGTCAAAGGTATGTCAGTGAATTTACTTATTTCATTCCATTTTTTCCTTACTACCTCTTTAGCTAAATTTAAGGGTATATTTGTATAAAGGGACACGACATCTAGGGATATTAGTATGTAGTTGTTTGGTAACCTTGTATTATTTATTTTGTTTTTAAAGTCGACAGAATCTTTTATGTAATATTCATTTTTGTTTATGACATTTTGTAAAATGTTTTTCAGAAATTTAGAAAGTTTTTCTAGCGGTGATTGTATACAGGATTGTATACTGCATCACAGCTATACCAACAAACAAAATACAAGACACGTTAAATCATTTCAACAGTTACCACAGCAAACTCCAGTTTACCATAGAAAAAGAACAAAATAATAAAATAAGCTTTTTGGACCTTACACTCCACCATAACAATAGCGACATAAGAACGGAATGGTACACTAAGGAAACTTGGTCTTCCAGATATGTCAACTACAATTCCCAGCACCCAATATCACAAAAAAAATCAGTAGTTATCGGCTTGGCCGACCGGGCAATAAAACTCTCAAGCCCTGAATATAGAGAAAACGCAATAAAGAAAGCAAAACAAGCCCTTAAGCTAAACAACTACCCCGAGAATCTAATAAATTCCATTTTTAAAAAACGCATACATATTTTCTATAACCATAACCAACCCAAACAAAAAACAAGAAATACGTCATATCTTTCATTGCCTGATATTAATGGCTTGTCCGAAAAAATAGACAATACTTTCAAAGGTCATAATGTTACAGTCGCGCACAAAAGCTACAATCTTTTAAAAAGTTGTTTCAGTTGCTTAAAATCAAAAATACCGCAAAATATGAAAAGCAATATCGTATATCAAATACCTTGTGATAACAACTGTGAGTGCGTCTATATAGGTCAAACAAGTCAACTTTTAAAAAACAGATTAAACGGACACAAATACGACAAGAAAAACAAAACAGCACTGACCAACCATATGCTAGAAAAGAAACATACCTTCAATTATGAAAATGTAAAAGTCCTACGCACTGAGACCCACACAAAGAAACGGGAGATTTTCGAAATGATAGAAATTCAAAAAAATCCAAAAAGCATAAACTCAAAATCTGACACAAAACACCTAAGCAAAATTTATCACAATCTAATAAAATAATTAAAAAAAATATATTCACATAACCACTAATAATTAAAAAAGAAAGTATCCAAAGAAATTCAGCTCCCCCCCTATCTTAACAATAAAAACATTATTCTCAGGCAACAACTTTTAAACAAAATACAAAAACGGAATTCTGTTCACCACAAATTTTATACCGATAAAGAGCCCAGTAGTTTAGTAGACACGCAGTTTTGATGCTGCACGTCATTTTAAAATTGTTTAATGTCTATTTTAAATTGTTTCGTCCGATGTGTCAGTGTCTATATGTCAATTTTAACCTTTGACTGGGAGGGTGCATTCCCCAAGATATTTTCGTTCACAGGTATACTATTATATGTTTTTGTTATAACTAATGTTACTAATTAGAGCGGTTTTTCAGCACACATTCTGAAGAAGGTCACAATAATGACCGAAACGTTAATAAAAGCCTAAAACCATTAAAAGTAGTAATTATTAAGGATCTTTAAATCCCAAGAAAATATATCTATAAAAAATATATAAACAAGATCCAAGAAAACAATTTCTATAAATATATATATATATATATATATATATATATATATATATATATATATATATATATATATATATATATATATATATATATATATATATATATATATATATAGTATTAATGATGGATGGTAGTAATGAGATAGTAGAAACTATTAACAGTTATGATCCGTACATACAATTCACTATAGAAACAGAGAATGATGAACAAGCTATTCCATTCCTGGATACCAAGTTTATATGTTCTCCAGAGAATAAAATCATTATTAATGTTAACTGTTAAAACAGGTGTATGGAAACATAACCTCATACTTGCACATATTAAAAATTGTAAAAATAAAACATGTAAAAATGACCAAAAGTTACAAAATAAGGTCACAAACTTGTTAACAATGTCTAAAAGTATATAAACAAAATAAAACGAATTAAATCAATTATCTTATGTATACGATGATTATTGATTTTAAAAATCATTAAAATTAATACAAAATACTAAAGGTGCTGTCAAAATTGCCGGAAGTAACATGGCTGACAACTGAACGAACAGTGACAAATGACAGAAGTGAGAGGCTGCCAACCAAAAAGTATGGAGAATAGATGTAGTTATTCAAGACAGACGTTCACAAGTTAATGTGTTATTGTTATTATTAAGTACATGTCGGTTGTGCCCTCACTCCAGTCACAGTAACGGTACCAAAATTATGAACTAAAAAGGAGTAGATACCACTTTCATTCATGTAGTAAAATTAAAACCAACCAATCCACTGTATGTGATTAATCGAACAATAAAAACATAGTAAAGTTAAAAGAAAGAGAAATGGCACACAGCACTGTCAACATTATTCTTGCTGATAAGGGGAGAATTACAGATGACTCCACTCACTTTTCCACATATCATTCTGGATATTTTTTATGTTTTGTAGACTTTTGATTAATAAGAATACTATACATTGAGCTTAAGCTGTCTACATCTTTTTTGTAATTGCGAGAGTTACTATAGCTGCTTATGTAACACATTTCAAGTATTTTTCTCTTTTGGGTACTCTTCTCTGAGTCAAGGATTATGGCATTATTATATTCGATTCTATGGTCCATTTGGTTAACATGCAAACTAAGGCTAGTAGCCTGTGGTTTATTTTTGCAGTCACTTTTATGGAGAGCTAGTCTTTTTGAGAGTTTTTGACTAGTATGTCCGATATATAACTTGTTATATATCGGACATACTAGTCAAAAACTCTCAAAAAGACTAGCTCTCCATAAAAGTGACTGCAAAAATAAACCACAGGCTACTAGCCTTAGTTTGCATGTTAACCAAATGGACCATAGAATCGAATATAATAATGCCATAATCCTTGACTCAGAGAAGAGTACCCAAAAGAGAAAAATACTTGAAATATGTTACATAAGCAGCTGTAGTAACTCTCTCAATTACAAAAAAGATGTAGACAGCTTAAGCTCAATGTATAGTTTTCTTATTAATCAAAAGTCTACAAAACATAAAAAATATCCAGAATGTTATGTGGAAAAGTGAGTGGAGTCATCTGTAATTCTCCCCTTATCAGCAAGAATAATGTTGACAGTGCTGTGTGCCATTTCTCTTTCTTTTAACTTTACTATGTTTTGATTGTTCGATTAATCACATACAGTGGATTGGTTGGTTTTAATTTTACTACATGAATGAAAGTGGTATCTACTCCTTTTTAGTTCATAATTTTGGTACCGTTACTGTGACTGGAGTGAGGGCACAACCGACTTGTACTTAATAATAACAATAACACATTAACTTGTGAACGTCTGTCTTGAATAACTACATCTATTCTCCATACTTTTTGGTTGGCAGCCTCTCACTTCTGTCATTTGTCACTGTTCGTTCAGTTGTCAGCCATGTTACTTCCGGCAATTTTGACAGCACCGTTAGTATTTTGTATTAATTTTAATGATTTTTAAAATCAATAATCATCGTATACATAAGATAATTGATTTAATTCGTTTTATTTTGTTTATATACTTTTAGACATTGTTAACAAGTTTGTGACCTTATTTTGTAATTTTTGGTCATTTTTACATGTTTTATTTTTACAATTTTTAATATGTGCAAGTATGAGGTTATGTTTCCATACACCTGTTTTAATAACCAACTGAAGGAGATTTAATGCTGTATTCTGGTAGGTGTTACTGACTGTAGCCATTAGAAAGACTTGTAAAAGAATTTTCTCTTGTTGTTTTGTAGTCCTGATGAAGTCTATAATCATAGACGAAAGCTTGAACGTGGAATAAATTACAATACTTTAGAAGCACCCAACATCTTTTATTGCTTCCTCCTTTAACCACTGGGGTATTCCCATAGTTATATAGTGAAACTTAGTTACCAGTACCCCGTTACTGTCCTTCCTCTATATATATATATATATATATATATATATATATATATATATATATATATATATATATATATATATATATATTTCAGTTTCCTGTGTTATAAAATTTCAACTATTGCTGTACTGCTTAATAAAACTATATGACATTGAGGCTAATATTTTTTAAATTTTCTAAAACATCGACTTTCCGGCATTTTTTAAATTTTAACTATTATTTTCGAGTCAAAACTTCGTATAACTTGTAGTAACATATTTAAGTTATCTTCTGGGTTGGTTTCATAAAACTTAATGTCTGGGTGCCCCCAAGGTAGAGTTTTTGTTGTTGATGGTATAATATAACGTTTATCGTCGTAGTGGGGTAGAGCAACTTTATTTATTATTTAAATATAAACGTCGTGTTTATAACTTCGAAAGGTTTTCTTTCTTAGAAATATTTGATCACCACGTTCTACGATATTCCGATAATCCTCCAGGTGAAGCTGTTTTTCGATTACACGTTTCTGTATACCTTTCATTTTTTTAATTCCGTTACTGATCGACTTTATGAAATAAGCTTTGGCTCCAGTACCTCAAAAACTTATTATTGGATCACCTAGAAATTCATCCTTCATTCTATTTACTACTGATTGGCTTTTCTTTATGTTAGAGATATTTCCTTCGCTATGATTGGATGTATCGAATTTATCAGGATTTTTTGCAATTATGCGATAAAAGTTTTCGATGTTAACTTTTAATATTAGCGAATCTGTGTCGGTATACAGTAAAGAAACATTTTTACTAAAGTTTGCGTCAATGAAAGAGTAGAAAAAATCATAAATTACTGTTTTCGACATGTCCAGTATGGAAAATCCGATATAAATTGGATTATTATAAGATATTTTTAATTGATCCATGTGAATGGCGACTAATTCTTTATTAAAAACCGTTGAACTTTTAAAATTAGGACGAGAAATTAATGCTCTTGCCCCAATTTTATTCCTGTCATTGACCCATCGGGTAACTAGTTTTATATCGTTACGATTCTCCACATTTTCCATGGTTTTACCGAAAACATAATTAATGATTAATTTAAAAGTGTCTTTACCAAGCTTTGTTGTTGCCCTGTTGCGCAAATCTGTATTTAAGTCGATATATGTCTTTAACCATGATTGAATTTTAAAATTATGTGTGTTTGCATGACCATTAGGTCGTTATTGATTGCTTGTTTTAATGTTCGGTAATGAACGATGTATTTATTTTTATCATTTAAATTTGGAATTAACTTTGATAATTTTGCCGATTCCGCGGGTGGTAAAATTCTTAACTAAAAAGGGTAAGTCGGAATGATCATCATATAGCGGATCGGGGTAATGAACGTGATCTTCCAAAATGTATCCTTCTGGGCCGTTATCGTCCACATCCATAATATTTAAATTTAAAATTTCATATGCTGATAACCACCTAAAGCCGCCAAATGATAATGCCTGCGACATACTATGACCGTAGAGATTTGTAGCATCAAGATACGCGATATAAGATGATGGTTCGTTAGGATCGTAGTTCGTGGTACATATATGTTGTTGGCAATGTGCTTCCTTTCCGAACACTGACTAATACCGCCTGAAATACCTTTTTTGAAAAAATGAACTGTGCCGATATCAGTCAATAGCTCTGACTCTTCCTTAGAAATACGCAACATACAATCGAATGAAAAACTTGGGAGTGTGTAGTACTGTGCAGGATCCAATTTATACGTTTCTAAACAAATATCGCGAAATTATCAAAAACATCGATTAATAATAGAACGTCAGTTTTCAAATATTAATCCGAATAGTCCCCCAAATTCTTACAATTAAATGTGCTCCACACTTTTTAGGTCTATCGTAATCTTCATCGCTAATGTGCTCCTCTATCATAAAACTGATTTTTTGTAGGTGGAGTTGGATGATTCATTTTCTCCCTTGAATCGACAAATTATAGGGAAAACACCTTTTTTGTCCATTAAATTAAACTGCTCATTATCAGAAAAATATGTGTTTCCCTAAAACTCTCCACGGCTAATCCGTTACCCAAATTTTCGAGCGAAGTTGATGATCCGCAATTTTAAATATTTATTCTTTATCGTCCCACTTTTATTATCGACATAATCGTTAACGTAAATATTCGTCATAAAGGAAATGTATTTTTTTGCTTTGAGCTAAAACATCGATCTTCTCTCCGTGATGTGATGACACAATTATTTAATAAACATGTGACAATCGTACCCACTCAAGTTATGAAATATATTTGGAATAAAATTGGGTATCTTATAATTTAAATTGGAAATCGAATGAGCAGCACCTGATCTTTTTTCCCAGTTATGCTACAGTGGTCCTTTACTTTACAATTATTATTTTCAAAAGGTCGTTTACATATACCACATTTTGTTGCGTTATTGAACTCCACTATTTGGTCAACCGTTAGATTTTCCATTGCTTGTATGCCTTTTAAGTATGTATTGTAAAGAGATCTTAAATCACTTTCAAGTCGAGAAATGAAAACCTGGGCTGCGTCATTTCCCCGATAGAGTTCAAATTTATAAATCGAATCGTCAAAGGAGCACCTTATTAAGTACGCAATAGAATTCAGTTCATGTTTGATGCTTTTTCTATGCTCTGACAGCCCACGAAGACCGAAGTCTAAGTACTATGTACCGTGGGTGTACTGGGGAAATCCGACTTACATATCCAGAGCTGGAAACCTCCGTAGGGACTTCACCAGCCCTTTAAGAGGATGTGTGGGGTGGTACCACCTCGGTCGAGGAAGAAATCCTCTACCACCTTCCCCTACCACCTTTTTACTAAGTACGAATTTGTGGGATTTAGTTCCACTGTATCCAATAGTTTAAGCACCGATTCAAATTCCGTGTAAAAAACAAACAGTACGCGCATTTGCTTGTCTATGTTTTCAAATTTTAATATATTTTCACTTACATTCTTTCCAAATTTATTTATTTTTAAATTTAGTGATGGTGTTAAAGAATATTTGCGGTTACAATCATTTTCCTTATGCGATATCAACGATAATGGTGAATTAAAGTATATCAGACAACCATCACAAGAATGCCTTTTATCTTCACATGATGTAATTTGACGGGAACATGATTTCGATAAATCTTTTATCCAACAGTAATGACTTTTAGAACAACCCGTATCACAAATATGCTCATCATCATCTTTAATACTTCTATCCTTTATTATTAATAACAAGTGTACATGCCTATTAAGTTTTTTACCTGAATATCTTAATGGACCGACAACTTCATCCTTGATATTATTATTTTTAAAATTTTGTTGCAAATCATAAACGTTAACTGAAAAATTATTCATTTCTTCACATTTTGATATATCATGCAACTTTACTGGAAAGTCCATACCTGTAAAATTCAGTACTCTTGAATGGTGTGGATAAGATTGGATCTGTAAAGCCATACTAGTGGCAGGACACAAAGCAGAGACGAGTGATTACGCAAAACAACACTCACCTTGATCAATGACAGTAATGATGGCTTTTTCAATTCGATGAAATGTGGTAACTTTATATATGAAGAGCCACCAAAAGGTTTATACTCGTTGATATTTCCTTCCAGGAATAGAATTTTTTTCAGAGCCCCATATACGAAAGCACAAAAAGGAAAATAAGTATTTATTTCATTTTTAGTCTTTAAATAACATACCTGAATATTTTTCCTGAAACTCAGTCAATTGAATCTTCATGGTGTCCACTAATGATTGGTATATTTCTTCCAAATCGCTTCCTGCAGTAACAGTTTCATTACATGTATTAAATGACCTATCACTGTACATATTATCTTGTGTTGGTAAAAGATACCGACTAACAACAACTATATTAACTTTCAAGGCACAACGCACTCTTACTATGTCACTTACTACCTTTAATACTGTTGCTTTAATTTCATCAAAAAATAATGAATAGTCAATATGTTCGTTATCACTTGATATACGGTATGTGTCAATCCCATTTCTAAAAGCACTGGACACAAGGTCAACACCGGGTAATAGTGATGAACATGCATTACTTTTATGGTGTACTGTTCTTTGGTGAGCTGACATTCGATTTGTTGACATGGTTATATTGCAGGAAGCGCAAGTACGCACCTCAGATGTTGATGCCCCATCGTCAACTTTACGTTGTTTTTCACCATGTATGTTTGCAAATCGTGCTACACACGATTCCCTTTTATGTCGTAACATAATATTATATTTCCTACTAAATGATTAACACAATCTTCACACACGTACACCATTAGCACAATGTTCTATGCTAAAATTTAACTCCTCCTACTCTCATATATACCAAACCACATTTAGGCCCAACCCACTCGACCTTCATACCAAACCTTGAAATAAGCATCGTACACCTGGTTATCAAGGCCAAGTCTTTGTTCAAGGTCGAGGTCTCGTCCACAGCTAATATATTGTTCAAGGTCAAACTCTCGTTCAAGGTCCAGATCTTGTCCCAGGTCAAGGTAAACCTGAGACAAATGACCTTGTAATAACACCTGCTCGTATCAAGGTCAAATAACCATATCACACATTTGCGGTCGAGGTCGATCCTACTGCGCATGCGGAGACTAAAGACCGAGTTATTTTATCTACTAATTTGCTTTATTCACTAAAATACATAGTTGCTGCAGAAGAGCAGGAGAGCCAATACCATCATGCAGAATTTTATATAATAATAAATTAAATCTGTTAAGAAAAAGATCATTGGGTAGTCCTTTTTTTGAATAAACACCATCTGTTTTTAGTGACAAATACTGTTACAATTTTTTTTTGTATTTCAATGGATAATTTATAAGTTGCATAGTAGGGACCCCACTCCAAACTTCAAAAACATATTCGAATTTTGAAAAAAGTGCAAATTATAAGACTTTTCTGAGTTTTTAATCAGTAAAATCTCTACAATTCCGTATTATGAAACCAAAAGTCCTACTGGCTTTAAGAACGACATATGATATATAAGGATTAAAGATAATTTTTTGGCAAATATAACACCAAGATCCCTGTCAGTACTAGAACGATTAAATAAAATCGTAGATATGGTGTAATCAAACTCAACTAAGTATGTCATTTTCCGGAAATTTCAAATGGCACCCTACCTTGTGATACATCGTTTTAAAGGCCGTAAAAATCCCTATATAACCACATTTAAAAAGTTGAATTTGGTTGATTCCTTTGGTAGTTAGAGTCAATAGAGTCAATAAGATAAAAAAAATTTAAAGACAGTCACGAATAATGTATTTTCAGTAACATGACAATTTTAGAAGGTTCACTTTGGTAAGTGTTCAAAATGTGCTCATTATTGGCCGAACTGTAATAATAGCATATTATGCAACGATTATGTAATGGTGGCTATTAACACACGAGCATAAAGTAACGACACGAGCCTTGACGAGTGTCGTTACGAATGCGAGTGTATTACCTAATGGCCATTACATGAGAGTTGCATACACTATTATTTCTACGGCCATTTATTAATAAATATTAAACTGAACAACATTTATTTAATTTAGCAACAGTTAAACAAATTAAATTCTTGACCATCAGTAATACCATAATATTTCTGTATTTTGGAAGGTTTGGATGCGTTTGATGTGGCTCTCCTTGGCACAGCCCCATAGCTGGATGCCATAAACCCAGACTGGTTTTAAAATCTGATTATATATCATGATTTTCCAGTGTATTAACAGCTTAGATTTTCGTCCCAAGAGCCAATAGAACTGTCTATATTTGAGCCCTAGTTCAGTCCGTTTAGTTCTGATATGCTCCTTTCATCTTAGTTTCGCATCTAAGTTCATCCCCAGGTATTTGGCAGTATTTTCACAGGGAACTATGATACCATTTATGTTGAGTGGTTGATGATTGCCGATTCTTCTGTTGGTAAAGTTGACACAAACAGATTTTTGCTCATTAAGCTTAATCTTCCAATCTGTGGTCCAATTATTAAATCTGGTCGCTATCTTGTTGGAGTTGTCTGGTTACTGCATCTAGGTCTGTTCCTACTGCTAATAAAGCAGTGCCATCAGCGAATGTGGACACAGTTGCATTTCCTGTTTATGGGAGATTACAAGTGTACAGTAAATAAAGGACGGGACCCTAGACGCTTCCTTGAGGCACACCTACTTTAACTTTTTTCAGTTTGGAGTATTCATCCTCCTGTTTAATTCTGAACACTCTATTTGTAATGGAGGAGGTTAGCAACTCTACATATTGTTTTGGTAACATTCTGTTTAATTTGTTAATTAGCCCTTTGTGCCAAACCTTATCAAAAGCTTGAGCTACGTCAAGGAAGATAGTTGAGCAGATTAGCTTTTCTTCTAGTGCAATTTCTATTATGTCTGTTATTCGATGGACTTGGTCTATCGTGGGGTGCTTACATCTAAAGTCAAATTGATGATCTGGGATTAGGTTATGTTCTCTATTATAATTTTAAGTCATTTTAAGGAAAGCTTTTCAAATAATTTTGAAATAATTGGTAGTAGTGATATGGGCCTGTAAGATTTGGCTTCATTCGGTCGTCTTTTCTGTAGTTCTTTTGCTACCACGCATCCACGGTAGTTTGCAGGATGTGCCTCTCCGCAGTTTGAACATTTAGGTGGTGTTCTCCTTGGCTTGGTGCACTCGGAGGTCAGGTGATTCCCAGCGCATCTGACACAAGTGATTGCCTGTTTGCAGAATTTTTCTGTATGCTCATATCTTTGGCATTTTTTCCACTGAGGTATCAATTTATTGCTCCTTATCGCTTCAGTTTTAACTTTCATATGGCATATATACTAAATTTCGTATATTTTTTTGACATCTTCCGAATTTTTGAAGGTTAGCATAAATAGGGGTAGGGGATTATTTTAACTTCGTCCTTAACTTTGGTATTTTTTATTTTGTTTACCACTTCAAGGATCTTAAAGCCTCTGCTCAATAAATCATCCTTGATGTCTTGTGGGTCAGATGAAGGGTGTAGGTTTCTCGCCATCACCCTTAGCTGCTTAGTCTGCTTGCTTTCAAATGTATGCCATTCCATGTCGGTGCTATTCGTGAAGGCAGTGAGGTCTCTATATTCAATTTCGGTGTCTTCATTGATTTTTAGCTGGATATTATTCATTAAATTTGCTTTAAATTTAAGATTCTTTGACTCTAGTGTCTGGTTTATATTTTTATAGCTTTTCACATTGCTTAAAATCCCAGGTGGTGGTTTTTGTGATTGTGGGGAAAGTAGTTTATTTTTGGGTGTGACTAATTTAGGTTCGGAAACATTATCATCATTTTCTGGCGAGCTACTGGCTTTTCTTTTTATTCCCTTATTTTTGGGTAGTAAAGATGTTGTCTCCTGGGCTACTACTTCTTCTTCCTCGTCCGAATTGACTGGGAAATAAGTTTTTTGGACTGCAAAGAAACGATTGTTTCTCTAAGCTCCTTAATCTCATTAAGTGCTGCATTGAGCTGAGATTCTAAGGTTTTAATTTTTGTTGACTCTTCATTTTGAGGCGAAACCGATGGTCCTCCGCCAGGCCGGGATTGGGACAGGCGAGCGAGCGAGAAAATCTCGGTGGGCCGCCTGCCCAAAGGGACCGGTGAGGCCGAAGGTCTGGGCACTTAGCCTCTATCAAACTTCGAAACTTCGAATCATAATATTCCCCAACCCCAAACATACAAAAGAAAAACCTTGAAAACTATGTAAATTATTATTTATGATTTGCATATTAATGTATACTTATTTATTTTTTATATTATATTTTTCAATATCATTTACCTCACGTGTGAAATAGAATTAAAATTAAAACTTTTTTGGAGTCATCCGCAATGTGCGCAGGCCCGGATTGGAACAGGTGAGCGCGCGGGAAAATCTCTGTGGGCCGCCGCGCCGGCCCAAAGGGGCCGGTAAGGCCGAAGGCCTAGCCACTTAGACTCTATCCCACTTCGAAACTTCGAATCAAAAGATTTCCCAACCCCAAACATAATGCCACGCTCTTTTTCGCACAGAAGAAGAATTTTACTTCTACTTACCCTTCATAAATAAAAATTCAAAGTTCGGTAAAAAAATTAAAAAAAAAAGATATTGAGAATTTACAAAATTAACTCACGTAAAGAGTTGAGTTGAATGCGAGAGGCTTGCGCATGCGTGCCAAAAAAAATGCCCTAGCTCCAATGCCGGAGAGAGGGGGGGTTTAATAAGGGCGCCACTGTTTTTAATGCCGAGTGAAAAACAGAAACCCTCCTAGATAGTATTGGGATCTCGCTTTCAGCTCACTCACTCACATATAGTTACCATATTATCCAAAAAAAAAAATCCAAGAAAGTGCGCTGTCTGGTGAGGCAAATAAAACACTACCTTTAAAAACAAATTTACTAATATATTACAGATTCGTTAGAGAAAAATTTTGAATGTCACATCGGTGTATTCTGTCAATTTGTGAAATTTGATACAATAAAATTATTAGGGATTATTATTATTATACTATTATTATAACAATTTGTAGTAAACCCTGAAGGGGGAAATAAAAAAAATAAAGAAAAGTACTAAGCCGTTTTAAAAGCAAAGATTGCTAACCATGGTTAGAGCCGAAATTGAAACAAGTGGTTATCGTGTAACAGGTGATACTGATTATAATAATAAAAAAAATAAAAGGTTGCCTGAAGGGGTTCGTCCCCTGATGATGGTGTCTTAGGTCAATGCTGACGTGTCCTAGACAGCTTAACTGACTCAGCACGATGAAGGACTGGAGATGTCTCCCAGCCCAAAAGAAGTTGCGGGGTAGCGGTGTTCCCCCAGTAAAAGATTGCTGGCTTCCAGCCAAAAGGAAAGACTGTAGGTGTATGTCTTTCAGTAAGCGGAAAGATTGCTGTATCCCAGCACAAAGACGCTTGGAGTCTCCCAGTAAACAGGATTGTTCCCAGCAAAAGAAAAGACGTGGTGGGGTCGTCTCCCAGTAAAAAGACCCTGCAGTTTTCGTGTCGGGTCTAAATTAACATGTCCGCTGTCGTCGTAAAAACCGACGAAGAGATGTCGAATTTCTTCTACAAAATCAACTAAAACGGCCTCACTGAACCAACAACGTAACGCCGAAAGGGCAAATAACAAAACAAGGTAGAAGAAGTTAATTGTACCGCATTCACAGATCCAAATTTTTGGGTGTCTTTCCAAAAGACTTTTAGAATGGCGATACTGTCGACGACGCGATCAGTTTCTGAAAAGGAACCTCTGCTCCGGTGCCACACCCAATCCTTGCCAAAAATTCCAATATCGATTTTCTTGCACAAGTGACGTCACAGGGTTGTTTCGAGGTACACTTTGGTACCCAATTATGTACAGTTCTGAAAGCTTTGATTCGATGGTATTCCCTTCCACCCCATTGGCACAATATTCTGCCAGTAAAAATTAATTTAACCAATGAACAACGGAAATATACCAACCAACAAATACATTTTTCCGTATCTATAAACCGACATTCATTAATAGTTTTTACAATTCATTATACTTTGTACAATTATTGGAAACAACTTATGATTTTCGTCAACCAGGAATACATGTAGGCGTGGATCAACATTAGAACCCTTTAAAATCAAGGGACCTAGAACTCAGAACGCAGATTCCATCGTTCCTGGCTTCGACGTTTTCCAACAACAGTCACAGAGGGCGGCTCAGGACAGAAAACTAAGATGTATGCAACAGGCTCGACAGAAAATAATTACGGCCGATTCAAATGTCAAAAATGACGTTTCACATTTGTCATTGTAAACAAATTCTAATTTATATTTATTGGAAAATATAGTTTTTAGGGTCAAATTCAGACATATTTCCTTAGGGATTAACTATACAGAAAGAGGGAAAACAAGGCTGGATCCAAGACAGACTAGTGACGGAAAATTTGTAAAAATTAAATTCGAGGTTAGGAAAAATTTTGACTAAATGGAAAACAAATCAAAATAAAACGTTCAAGGAATAAGGGAATATATTCAAAAAGGTAGGTCGAAGTCTTAAAACTCAACTAATTGTTGCAACTGCTATAATAATAATACTTTAATTTCGCATGACAAAACAAACCGTAACAACTCCCCCTCTCCTACGAAAGGAGGGAAATTTTCTCAAGAAAATTAACCGACGATAAGTACTCCAAAAATCTACGGTATTTACAAGGTAAGGCAAAAATTAACTACCGAAGCTCCGGGGGTATTCCCCTAGGAAGCAACGGACGAAAGTGAAAGATACTAGTGGATCGCTACTAACAAAATATATACTCACACAACCATAAGAAAAACTAAACCAAAAAGAAACTCTGACATGACATGACTGGTCCGAGTGTTTCTGACGGCAGTCACCATCTCCGCACAAAGTCAACTGTGCCTCAATGGTATAGTGGCCACATAGACCAACACTGGGAAGATGTGTCCCCAGCTCCGGAATATCCACCAAGGTCATAAGACACCCGTACTCATCCTATCAGCCTCCAATAAAAGAAAATAAAGAAATAAGTTACTAAAGGTATGGTCTGGGTTTGGCAAAAACATATTAAGTTAAAAAGATTAAGTTTTCAAAGAAAAGTAAGACAGAGAAAAGCCAAACCGGGTTCGTAGATCGTGGCACGCTTGACGGCAGCCAAACACTTCAGCACCAAGAAAACCAAATGTGCTTTTTATAGTGTAGGGCCACGTAGATCGGTCCGGATTTGAAATCCGAAAAACCGAAGTTTCCGCTAGGCCAAGCATCACCATGGCCGACAACCCTAGCCAACCAAAATTAACCAAGAAAAGAAATAAAATGAAAATTCAGGAACCAGTGTGGTTCCAATACAGACGAAAACAACCCAAAGGCATAATGAGGTAATTTCTCAAACTGCCTATAAAGACACCTACTAAAAATAATACCCGCAGCCTAGTGGATTACTAAACCCACTAACTCAGGTAATCGACAACCCAAAATAGTACAATAACCAAAATAATTCAAAATAAAAATTAACTTTAGTCCCCTCGCCGCTAGACACCCAGCGACCCCTCGAGGAGTTTCCGGGGTGGAATAAAACTTCAGGGTGCAGGAAGCACAGCCTGGTAACATTAACCCAAAGATGGTAAGGGGGCTAGCATTGCGTAACCCTCGAAGAAAGCGTGAGGTACCTCGTGTACTAGCCTCACTCCAGAGCGTCCCAAAACAGATAACCAACTGTCACGCGTCGAGTCAACCAAAGGGTGGAAAAACTAAAAAGAAAAGATAACTAATATACAACCAAGGTAATTTAAGAAGAAAAAGGGATAGCCCAAATGTTCCACCGAGCATAAGGAAGTGAATTATAGTAGACACTAAACTAAAAGATGCACCGAATGGGTAGTACATCAGTCCCCGTATGAAACAAAATAAATTAGGTAGGGTACTCTGAAAGGTGGCACTGCCACCGGCCTGTCGCAACTTAATAGGCCGACTTGAGCTCAGGCCGAACAAAGTAGCTTGGCCCTCCCCTGGCCAGGGGTCAGACTTCCGCCCCCCCCCTGAACAGCCCTTCCAGTCGGTCTGCTCTCCGAAGGATCAATAGTTCCAACAAAGAACGTCGAAGCGACATTCGGTAGCACCCAACACCGCGCAGCCTATAAAAGGAGATAGGGACAAATAAGTCAAAGTCGGGAAAGTTCTATTTTGTCTAGTTAAACTATAGACCAAATATAGAACGACAAACTAGGGGTCTAGGTACAAAGACCTAGGCCAGTCAAATCCAGGATAATGAAAATAGCCAGTCAAATAAGACTATAAAGAAATATCAAGGTAAAATTAAATTAATAATTGAACACAAGAAAAGATAAGATAAATCAAGGGAAGGTAAGAAACACCAAGTCAAATACTTAAATAAGACTTGAAGATATCGAGGTAAAATTAACCGAATAATTAAACCCAAGGTAAGATAAAGTAACCAAGCCAATGACTTAAATAAGGCTTGGAAGATATGAAGGTAAAATTAACTGAATAATTAAACCCAAAATAAAATAAAGTAATAAAGGTAAGGTAAGATAAGATAATCAAGGTAAGGTAAGATAATCAAGGTAAAGTAAGATAATCAAGGTAACGCAAGGTAAGATAAGAAAATCACAATAAGGACACTAAATCAGATCGAGCTAGGATAACGAAATCACTCAGCAAGATACGGATTAGTGTCATAAGTCAAATCAAGTTAAGGTAAATTAAATTATCCAAAACAAATTGTCAAGTACAATTGCAATCAGTGTATTACGAAATTCAAAGTAGGTAAGTTTAAGGTAAATTAAAATAAGGTAATTTAAGGTAAGTTCAGATAAGGTAAATTTAAGGTAAGTTCAGATAAGGTAAATTTATAGTTACTAAAAGATTAATGAATTTATGACTCAAATTAAAATATGCTAAATTTCAGGTAGTTGAGCTAACAAATAAAATAAATCATCGCCTTAAGGGAAAACAAACTAATGACCATGTGTCACGTCTACTCCCATCTCGTCTCGCGCCAAGATGGGTGTCTGCGAGACACCGCCAAAAGAAAAAAAAAACTCTAGAATTAATGTTACTAAAGCCACAAAAGTTAAAGAAATTTAAAGGTAAGGTAAAGATAGATCATACCATAAGCAAAGACGCAAAGCGATGATAGCAAGTAAAAGTAGTAAAAATGCTGAAGGCAGACTTACTACGCGCAATAGCAGCAAGTTGACTGAAGGCCTAGCTTGCCACGGCTTTCGGAGGGCTCCTACCTCCACTAGTTCACCAGTGCAGCACAATTCTAAGCGATAGTGTTCAAATCCATCAAGTCTCGCGCCCAGATGGATCCAAACACCACTGCGCCCGCCACTGCAGGGCATAAAAAAAAAGGTATTAAAGGAAAACGGAATAAGGTAACATTAAAGAAAAATATTTAAAGGTAAAACTAATCATTATCTGAACTCTCATTTGCGGTCGATGGATTATACAGTTTGAGATCTTTTACGTGCCAAACACCTTTACTTTGTCCTGCTCGATCTTGAAGTTCGTAGGTGCAGGACCCTGTTTTCTTCTTAATAATGAACGGGCCCACATAAGCCGGAGCCAGTTTGGCACTATAATAGTTCGCGGCATCGGAAAGACTTTTGTTTTTACGCCAAACCTCTTGTCCAGGTGCATACTCAACGGGTCGTCTACGTAAGTTGTATCTACGTTGATTTCTAACATGAGATGTTTTAATTTTATCCTGAACTTCGCGATATAATTTCACAAAGGCGGCTTGTCTTTTCCTGACATAATCTTGAAGGTCTGCATTGGTGTTAGCAGTCTCTTCTGCAAAGTCTTGTCCGTACAATTTATGTTCTCTCCCAAAATTAAGAAAATGCGGAGTAAATCCAGTGGTCTCGTGTCTTGATGTTCGCAAAGCACAGCCTATAGAAGCTAGGTTCTCGTCCCAGGTACGGTGGTTATTGTTCTTGATGTAAGATCGCATCATGGTCTTTATGACTCTGTTGACTCGTTCGGTCGGATCGGCTTGTGGATGATAAGATGCTGTGTAGAATAGCTTGGTTTTATAGCGTTGGCATAGGTTCTGAAATTCCTTGGACTTCATTTGTACTCCATTATCACACATTAGGAACTGTGGTGATCCAAACATTAGGAAAATACCTTCTTCAACCTGTTTGGTGAGGGATTTAGCTGTCGCTGAACGAGAAGGAAATAAAACGGAGAATTTGGTGAAATAATCGGTAACCACAAGAACGTAAGTGTTACCTGACCTCGAACGTGGAAACGGTCCAATATAATCCAGGCTGATACACTGCCAAGGTTGATTTATTACAGGACGGTCACCCATTAATCCTGCAGGAGGTTTTTGTTCTACTTTGTGCTGGGCGCAAACTCGACAAGCTTTCACATAACTAGTGACGTCACTCCTCACCTTAGGCCAATAATAGCGTTGGCATACTTTCCAGTAGGTCTTGAATACGCCCACGTGACCTGAAGCAGGTATATCATGGCAACGGGCGAGTATCTTGTGCCTTTTATCCTTAGGAACGACAATTTTCCAAGAACTGGATGGAGTACCAAGGTCCGGATGATTGGTTCTTGCATATTTATACAACATGTTGTTTTCTACACGCCAAGCAGGAAATTTGTCTGGTTGTTGTTCAAGCCTTACAAACATATTTTTATACCATCCATCAGTGGTGGAAGACATCGGAACATCACTATCGTCGGTGTCAATAGCTTCAGCGGAAACAGGAACGGATCTGGACAGAAAATCGGCAACAATGTGCTCTTTACCAGGGCGATGGATTAAGGTAAAATCATAGGGTTGCAGACGAAGCGCCCATCGCGCTAAACGACCTTGAGGGTCTTTTAGTCTGTGCAGCCATAGTAACGAATGGTGGTCAGTTACTACCGTGAAGTGTACCCCTTCCAAATAATGTCTCAACTTCTCCACACTCCAAATCACTGCCAAACACTCTTTTTCGGTGACTGTATATTTCATTTCTTGTTTAGTCAGTGAACGTGATAGGAAGCATATTACTTTCTCACCATCATCAAAAGTCTGTGTTAAAACTGCACCAAGGCCATATGCGTTTGCATCGGTTTGCAGGACAAAAGGACGGTTAAAATCAGGACAGGTAAGTATCGGTGCTGTAACCCAAGCTTCCATGATCGCTTTAAAGGCTCTATCACAGTCGGTTGTCCATGACCATCTGACATTTTTCTTAGTCAAGTTAGTTAGCGGAGCTATGGTGGATGAAAAATTCGGAACAAAGCGACGGTACCAAGATGCTGTACCAATAAATCGGCGAATTTCTGTGACATTCTTCGGTGGTATAATATTTACAATTGCCTCAACTTTTAATGGATCTGGTCGGAGTCCCTGACGGTCCACAACATATCCTAAGTACTTCAATTCTGGCAGGCAAAACTGACATTTTTCTAGTGAAACTATGAGTCCCGCTTCATGTAGTCGGTCGAAAACTAAGCCCAACAGACGTAGGTGTTCATCGAAGTCCTGAGATATGAGAATTATATCATCCAGATATACCATGACTGCTGGTTGAAGGTCTGCTCCAAGGACGGTATCTACTATGCGCTGCCAGGTTGCTGGTGAATTGGTTAAACCAAAAGGCATGGGACGGAACTGAAATAGTCCTCTTCAAGGGACGGTAAATGCAGTATATTCACGCGAAGATTCACTCAAGGGAACTGTCCAAAATGCGGATTTGATATCGATGGAACTGAGGTAAGTTGCATCTCTCAGGCGGTCCAAAATGGCAGAAATGTAGGGCAAGGGATATGCGTCTTTCTTGCTCAAACTGTTCAAAATTCTGTAATCTACACAAAATCTGTAGGAATCATCCTTCTTGCGCACTAAACATATCGGACTGGACCAAGCACTCTTCGACGGTTCGATGACTCCGTCCTCCAGCATTTGCTTAAGTTCTTCATCAATAATTTTCTGCTTAAATGGAGACACAGGGTAATATCTTTGTTTGACAGGTTTCGTACCTGGCTCCACTTCAATAACATGTTCAGCCACCTTACAACATCCCAGGCCTGTACCCATTAAAGCAAGTTTTTCTTTGACTAAGTTATCAAGAGTCATTCGCTGAGCAATAGTAAGGGTACTCTCATCCCGTATGCTAAGTACTTGAGTGGAATTCGTTTCATCTGCGAAATGCCAAACATCCTGATTCAAATCTGGTACGATCCCCATGCTCTTCCAGAAATCGACTCCCAAAATTAAGGTATGAGCCAGTGCAGGCAGGACTAACACATCTATCATGCGGGTTTTTCCCATTAAACTAAACGGTACTTGCATGTAACCAATAGCAGAGCAGCTCTCTCCATTAGCAACTGTACATCTTGTTTCTTTACCTAAAAGTTGTAGTCCCAAACTCCGTAGCAACTCATATCCAGGAAGGCCAACAAGTGTTCGAGTGGCACCAGAATCCAGAAAATCTCGTATAGGTGTGCCTATAACAGAAACTTCCAAATAAGGACGTTGATCTCCTCGTGCGTGACTAATGATGAAATCTAGAAGAATTTTGGATGAAAAATCAAAATCATTGGTCGTTACACGCTTGGTATTGGGAGAAATCGTACGACCTATTGATTCCCCCGGGAAGCGTTTCCCGAATTAGCACATTTAGGGCAAGATCTTACGGTGATATTAGGTGTTCCACAACGATAACAGTGTGTTTTTCTTGGGCTTTGACAATTTCGATTAAAATGTCCAGTTTGTTGACAATTCCAACAGACTAATTCTCTAGGACGTCTATTGGTAGTATGTGTGTTGACATGTCTCACTTCATTGACCTTAGTTGGAGGTAAGGCTTCTTGCATATCTGAGACGAAGGCGAAATCAGGTTCTACAAATCCTTGTCGTTTACGAGATGGCGGTACATAATGTTCTGCACGGTATTTCTTGGCTTCTAAAATCAGACACTGCTCCTCTAATTCTTCTAATGAGTTCACTATTGGTAACTGAGTGGTGTAGAAAGGAGCCAAATTTCTATTTATTATATCCAACTTTGCATCCTCACTGAGGGAACCATAACGCCGAAACAGAGCCAGCATGCTTGGAAGATAGTCCACTATGCTTTCTGATGGATCTTGAGTCCTCTCGAGCATTTCTTTAAAGAGTCGAGCACGATAATCTGGTGGTTCAAAGTGTCTGCAAAGCAGTTCAGCAAGTTCTCTCCAGCTGTTAAACCGGGAACGGTTGCCTCTAAACCAATTCAATGCCTTGCCTTCAAATAAATCTATGGCAGACTCAAACAGTTCTCCTTCTGATACATTACGAGCCAATCTCAGCTCTGTTACTCTCTCTAAAAATCCATGGACTGACATACTCTTGGGGTCTCCTGTAAATTTAAGGCCCCATTTTTCTATACGTAGTGCCTTGAAGTTTGACACTGGCTGTCTATTCGGGGTTGAACCATGCTGAGTTGGTCGAGGCACTTCCTCTTCTGACGAATCATCAGAATCAGAACCTCCCGAACGTGCTGCATCCAATAATACACTCAAGTTGGGATCTCGTCTGGATACTTGCTCTAGCTCGTCAAGAGCAGATAAAGTTTCTGCAATTAATATTGCTCGTGTGTCAGCGTCCTCTGACGACAGTTGGTTAACTGGTACCCGATCAATTCGGTTGAGAAGATGGACCAAGTGTGTCGGTAGACGTTCAAATTTGGTCTTGGCTTTTTCTCCAGAGACGGACTTAATCGCCAATCTAGTCTTCCTCAAGTTAGTCGCCACATAAGCTTTTTCTTCAGCAAAATCCAGATCGTAGGGAGGGTGACTTATAGACTTACTAACTTTCTCCATCTGCAACAATGGGCGTAAAGATGCACGAAGGCTTTCGACAGTTTTCGTTTCATCAGCTGGAATGCCACGAACTTGCAACTCATAAATGAGCATATCCTTTCTAAGGTAATGCACTCTCATACTGTAATCCATCGTAACTTACTACGAGTCAAATAATACACAAACAAAAATAAATTTAAAGAAAAATCAATAAAATATCAACACTGATTGCACTTGACACTGTAAAGTGCAAATAATTTGCACAACTAAATTTTCAGATAATTTTCACTAATTAAACTTCACCAAAAGATTAAAAAAAAAATAAACCGGTTAGGACAGCGATGTCCTAACAGAAAGAATAACGAAAACCCGTCAGAACAGCGAAGTTCAGATGGCTACAACAAAACAATAGGTAGGCCGCAAAAAAAAATATTGCATTATCAGCAAAAAAATCTCATCAGAGGTAAGACAACATATCAGAAGCGCAAATATCCATAAATGAAAATTTAAAAAAAAATAATTTTGATAATGTTAGTACCAAAGTGCTCTATCTGATCTCACCAAACGCAGCTTCTTTTTGTTTAAAGGCCCCACGTTGGGAGCCAAAATTTGCCACGCTCTTTTTCGCACAGAAGAAGAATTTTACTTCTACTTACCCTTCATAAATAAAAATTCAAAGTTCGGTAAAAAAATAAAAAAAAAAGATATTGAGAATTTACAAAATTAACTCACGTAAAGAGTTGAGTTGAATGCGAGAGGCTTGCGCATGCGTGCCAAAAAAATGCCCTAGCTCCAATGCCGGAGAGAGGGGGGGTTTAATAAGGGCGCCACTGTTTTTAATGCCGAGTGAAAAACAGAAACCCTCCTAGATAGTATTGGGATCTCGCTTTCAGCTCACTCACTCACATATAGTTACCATATTATCCAAAAAAAAAAATCCAAGAAAGTGCGCTGTCTGGTGAGGCAAATAAAACACTACCTTTAAAAACAAATTTACTAATATATTACAGATTCGTTAGAGAAAAATTTTGAATGTCACATCGGTGTATTCTGTCAATTTGTGAAATTTGATACAATAAAATTATTAGGGATTATTATTATTATACTATTATTATAACAATTTGTAGTAAACCCTGAAGGGGGAAATAAAAAAAATAAAGAAAAGTACTAAGCCGTTTTAAAAGCAAAGATTGCTAACCATGGTTAGAGCCGAAATTGAAACAAGTGGTTATCGTGTAACAGGTGATACTGATTATAATAATAAAAAAAATAAAAGGTTGCCTGAAGGGGTTCGTCCCCTGATGATGGTGTCTTAGGTCAATGCTGACGTGTCCTAGACAGCTTAACTGACTCAGCACGATGAAGGACTGGAGATGTCTCCCAGCCCAAAAGAAGTTGCGGGGTAGCGGTGTTCCCCCAGTAAAAGATTGCTGGCTTCCAGCCAAAAGGAAAGACTGTAGGTGTATGTCTTTCAGTAAGCGGAAAGATTGCTGTATCCCAGCACAAAGACGCTTGGAGTCTCCCAGTAAACAGGATTGTTCCCAGCAAAAGAAAAGACGTGGTGGGGTCGTCTCCCAGTAAAAAGACCCTGCAGTTTTCGTGTCGGGTCTAAATTAACATGTCCGCTGTCGTCGTAAAAACCGACGAAGAGATGTCGAATTTCTTCTACAAAATCAACTAAAACGGCCTCACTGAACCAACAACGTAACGCCGAAAGGGCAAATAACAAAACAAGGTAGAAGAAGTTAATTGTACCGCATTCACAGATCCAAATTTTTGGGTGTCTTTCCAAAAGACTTTTAGAATGGCGATACTGTCGACGACGCGATCAGTTTCTGAAAAGGAACCTCTGCTCCGGTGCCACACCCAATCCTTGCCAAAAATTCCAATATCGATTTTCTTGCACAAGTGACGTCACAGGGTTGTTTCGAGGTACACTTTGGTACCCAATTATGTACAGTTCTGAAAGCTTCGATTCGATGGTATTCCCTTCCACCCCATTGGCACAATATTCTGCCAGTAAAAATTAACTTAACCAATGAACAACGGAAATATACCAACCAACAAATACATTTTTCCGTATCCATAAACCGACATTCATTAATAGTTTGTACAATTCATTATACTTTGTACAATTATTGGAAACAACTTATGATTTTCGTCAACCAGGAATACATGTAGGCGTGGATCAACATTAGAACCCTTTAAAATCAAGGGACCTAGAACTCAGAACGCAGATTCCATCGTTCCTGGCTTCGACGTTTTCCAACAACAGTCACAGAGGGCGGCTCAGGACAGAAAACTAAGATGTATGCAACAGGCTCGACAGAAAATAATTACGGCCGATTCAAATGTCAAAAATTACGTTTCACGTTTGTCATTGTAAACAAATTCTAATTTATATTTATTGGCAAATATAGTTTTTAGGGCCAAATTCAGACATATTTCCTTAGGGATTAACTATACAGAAAGAGGGAAAACAAGGCTGGATCCAAGACAGACTAGTGACGGAAAATTTGTAAAAATTAAATTCGAGGTTAGGAAAAATTTTGACTAAATGGAAAACAAATCAAAATAAAACGTTCAAGGAATAAGGGAATATATTCAAAAAGGTAGGTCGAAGTCTTAAAACTCAACTAATTGTTGCAACTGCTATAATAATAATACTTTAATTTCGTATGACAAAACAAACCGTAACAATAAACAGGAAAAACCTTGAAAACGATGTAAATAAGGAAATGTTCACATATTTTTTTATTGCATAAATCGTTTAAGAAAGTCATTACAAACCCAAAAAAAAAATATTTTGAAGAAAATTACTAGAATAATTTAGCTTCAAAAAAAGGTTTACTTTTCGGAATAATTTATAACAATTTAAAAAGCAGCCATCTGCCCCTAATTAAAAACGACGTCAGATCAGCAAAAATAAGTGTCAATCTACATGTTAACATAAAGCTTAACCTAAAGTCGAACAGGTTTGTTTTTCTCGGAAACAATCAGAGGGAGAGAAATAGATTTTTTGCTTGATAGAGGAATACTTCAACAAGCTTCGGTAAAAAATTCAGTTATACAGGATGTTTCGTTTTGCAGCTATTAAACGTCAAAGTCGAAATTTCCACGATTTCCGTTGAAATCAGGTACAGGTCGCAAAAGTGACTTAATTCGATGTAAATTTTCGGAGGTTGTATGGGACCCGGAGCTTCAGAACTCCACTGAAAGTGGTGGGGATCAGATAATGGCAAGTTTTGAATTTTTTTAGGTCGAAAAATGCCATTTTTGGTACCTAATAACTCGAAAACAAAACGTCAGATCGAAAAACGGATTCATAAGTGCAAAATTTAACTCCTCCTACTCTCATATAATATATGAGAGTAGGTGTACGATGCTTATTTCAAGGTTTGGTATGAAGGTCGAGTGGGTTGGGCCTAAATGTGGTTTGGTATATTATACCAAACCACATTTAGGCCCAACCCACTCGACCTTCATACCAAACCTTGAAATAAGCATCGTACACCTAGATATCAAGGCCAAGTTCTTGTTCAAGCTCGAGGTCTCATCCACAGCTAATATATTGTTCAAGGTCAAACTCTCGTTCAAGGTCCAGATCTTGTCCCAGGTCAAGGTGGACCTGAGACAAATGACCTTGACATCTGCCCGTGTCAAGGTCAAATAACCATATCACACATGTGCGGTCAAGGTCGACCCTACTGCGCATGCGGAGACTAAAGATCGGGTTATTTTATCTACTAATGTGCTTTATTCACTAAAATACATAGTTGCTGCAGAAGAGCAGGTGAGCCAATACCACCATGCAGAATTTTATATAATAAAAAATTAAATCTGTTAAGAAAAAGATCATTGGGTAGTCCTTTTTTTGAATAAACACCATCTGTTTTTAGTGACAAATACTGTTACAAATTTTCTTTGTATTTCAATGGATAATTTATAAGTTGCATAGTAGGGACCCCACTCCAAACTTCAGAAACATATTCGAATTTTGAAAAAAGTGCAAATTATAAGACTTTTCTGAGTTTTTAATCAGTAAAATCTGTACAATTCCGTATTATGAAACCAAAAGTCCTACTGGGTTTAAGAACGACATATGATATATAAGGATTAAACGATAATTTTTTGGCAAGTATAATACCAAGATCCCTGTCAGTACTAGACCGATTAAATAAAGTCGTAGATATGGTGTAATCAAACTCAGCAAGTATGTCTTTTTCCGGAAATTTCAAATGGCACCCTACCTTGTGATACATCGTTTTAAAGGCCGTAAAAATCCCTATATAACCACATTTAAAAAGTTGAATTTGGTTGATTGCTTTGGTAGTTAGAGTCAATAGAGTCAATAAGATAAAAAAAATTTAAAGACAGTCACGAATAATGTATTTTCATAACATGACAATTTTAGAAGGTTCACTTTGGTAAGTGTTCAAAATGTGCTCATTATTGGCCGAACTGTAATAATAGCATATTATGCAACGATTATGTAATGGTGGCTATTAACACACGAGCATAAAGTAACGACACGAGCCTTGACGAGTGTCGTTACGAATGCGAGTGTATTACCTAATGGCCATTACATGAGAGTTGCATACACTATTTTTTCTACGGCCATTTATTAATAAATATTAAACTGAACAACATTTATTTAATTTAGAAACAGTTAAACAATCTAAATTCTTGACCATCACTAATACCATAATATTTCTTTATTTTGGAAGGTTTGGATGCGTTTGATGTGGCTCTCCTTGGCACAGCCCCATAACTGGATGCCATAAACCCTGGTTTTATAATCTGATTATATATCATGATTTTCCAGTGTATTGACAGCTTAGATTTTCGTCCCAAGAGCCAATAGAACTGTCTATATTTGAGCCCTAGTTCAGTCCGTTTAGTTCTGATATGCTCCTTTCATCTTAGTTTCGCATGAGCTGAGATCCTAAGGTTTTAATTTTTGTTGACTCTTCATTTTGAGGCGAAACAGATGGTCCTCCTCCCAACCCAAAGGGGCCGGTGAGGCCGAAGGTCTGGGCACTTAGCCTCTATCCCACTTCGAAACTTCGAATCATAATATTTCCCAACCCCAAACATACAAATGAAAAACCTTGAAAACTATGTAAATTATTATTTATGATTTGCATATTAATGTATACTTATTTATTTTTTATATTATATTTGTCAGTATCATTTACCTCACGTGTGAAATAGAATTAAAATTAAAACTTTTTTGGAGTCATCCGCAATGTGCGCAGGCCCGGATTGGAACAGGAGAGCGAGCGAGAAAATCTCTGTGGGCCGCCGGCCCAAAGGGGCCGGTAAGGCCGAAGGCCTAGCCACTTAGACTCTATCCCACTTCGAAACTTCGAATCATAAGATTTCCCAACCACAAACATAAAGAGGAAAAACCTTGAAAACGATGTAAATAAGGAAATATTCACATATTTTTTATTGCATAAATCGTTTAAGGAAGTCATTACAAACCCAAAAAAAAATATTTTGAAGAAAATTGCTAGGATAATTTAGCTTCAAAAAAAGGTTTACTTTTCGGAATAATTTATAACGATAATAACAATTTAAAAAGCAGCCATCTGTCCCTAATTAAAAATGACGTCAGATCAGCAAAAATAAGAGTCAATCTACATGTTAACGTAAAGCTTAACCTAAAGTCGAACAGGTTTGTTTTTCTCGGAAACAATCAGAGGGAGAAAAATCGATTTTTTTGCTTGATAGAGGAATAGTTCAACTAGCTTCGGTAAAAAGTTCAGTTATACAGGATGTTTCGTTTTGCAGCTATTAAACGTCAAAGTCGAAATTTCCACGATTTCCGTGGAAATCGGGTACAGGTCGCAAAAGTGAATTAATTCGATGTAAATTTTCGGAGGTTGTATGGGACCCGGAGCTTCAGAACTCCACTGAAACTGGTGAGGATCAGAAAATGGCAAGTTTTGAATTTTTTTAGGTCGAAAAATGCCATCTTTGGTACCTAATAACTCGAAAACAAAACGTCAGATGGAAAAACGGATTCATAAGTGAAACTTTAGAATCTCAAATACTTTTTTTTTCATACATTTACCTAAAAGAATCACTGAAAAATGGAAATATTTGGAAAAAACTGGAAATTTAGATTTTTGACCCAAATTTTTCACGGTTTTTAATTTTTGTGGGGTCAAAATGGTTCAAATTAAAATCCCATATACGTCGTCGCAAAGAGCTCGTCGAAGTATATAGTATCTATTACTTTTTAGTTTCTTCATTCTCTATAAGAAGTGGGCAATCGCCGATTAAATTCCGATTTTTTTTTTTGCCCTCGACATCGGTACATTTGAATCACTCTGTATTTTTTCCTATCTAATTTTTCCCAATTTTTCAACACTATCTTATAAAGGGATAATCACACTTTAAAATGAATACTGAATGGGTCATCCAGGAGCGTATTTAAGGGGTAGAAATAGAATTTTCTTGATTTTTTCCGACAAATCCTATTTTTAACCGATATTACTCCACACTGTTTACCTTATTCAGTGATTTTTTTGGGTTTATTTTATCCGTTAATTATCTAAGAATACCTCCCACTAATTCAAATTGCTCATTTTTTCGTTAAAGTTATAAATAAATAGGTTTATTTGCATCGGGGACATCTAAAATTTAAAAATTTTTGAATTTTCGAAGATTGCCATGAAAACAAAGAATTTCAGTTTATTTACTCGAAATTATTAAGATGATATGTCAAAATTTCGCAGAAATGACAATTTTTGTTGCAAAATTGAAAGGTTCCTGGACCGATTTCGGCTTGAAGTATACATGAATAAGATTTTAGGAACCTTCTACTTTAAATGCAGGGATATTTCATTGGACGAGTTACGCATTAAATGACATTTGGCCAACTTTGGATTCCTGCATGTGCGACATTACTAAAAAAATATTCTTTTTTTTTGCAATAGTCGGACAAAGTTGGATGAGATGTTTGGATATTCCTAATGTATAATAGTTGTGAAATCTTATGTATGTAACAACTACCGCATATTTAGGCATTTTTTTAAAAACCACACCAAACTTTGTTTTTTCTTCGACTAGGACCACGGTTCTTTAAAATTCCATGACATGGAATTATGTAAGTAAACTTCACAAGTATTTCCTCTAAAATTTGGAATTTTAGAGGAATTTTTTATAGAACACATATGAATTTTTTAAAGTTATTTTCGCATCTTTTTTATTGCTCTCAGAAAAGTCAAGTTTTCTTTAATAAGGAAGTACTTTACGATGATACATTTGAAAAAAACTAGTAAACGACTAAACTCCAGATATTTTTCGAATAATCTAGGGACAAAACAAATTAAAATTCGATAGTTGCTGTTTTGCCGTGTGTCCACGAAATATCAAATCCATTACACTGTGCGACGCAATCGCGTTCAGTGCTGTCCATGCAATCATCCAACTTTCCCCACTTCGAGTGTCCAATATACCTGCACTGGCCTTAAATTACCCGCGACACTGAAAAACCTTATTTGTTAAAAGGATTTTTGAAAAAAATGATATTTTATGTTCGGGGATTTTTACAAGTCGAAACTGTAGGTAAAGGTAGAACATTGTTCCACATTTGACAATTCGTTGTGCGTCAAAACCGTGTTTTTTACCTAAAGTCAAGCGCAAGATGTAATAGATTTTATAGTCAAAAAAAGTGACAATGAGAAAGTAATTAACTGATTTTTTTCACAATCACATTTTATTTTTACTGTTTAAGGCTAACAGAGTATTCTTTTATTTTTGGGGTTTCTGTTTTGTAAATCGTTTTGTTCGTAAATCGTAGGAATATATTTATGTTCAACAGAAAATTTACTTAAAATTAAACGTCTTGAACTCGTTTGTATTGTATTTGCCTCCCAAGAGTCCCAAGGAGGCCGTGCCGGCTGGAGGCACACATCATCACCTTGAAAGTGACGTGCTGGGATTATATGGACCTCGGATCCGTAATCAGCGCGTCAAAAAACCTAAAGATACCTGACTAAGTTGTACGTAAAAGTCTGTAGTTGTGATGATGTACCTATATGGGAAATAAGAATTTGGTCTATCGGTGAGTCATTTCACACCCAGATGACCTTGGAGGGTCATGTTGGAAAAAATAAAAACTACATTTGGACGTAAAATTTCCCGCTCTTTCCGAATCCGTGGTCAGATTTTCTGTTTTTCCGTAATATATGCATTTGACCTTCACATGAGCTTGAACGTGACGTGCTGGGGTTATATGGATTCGTACTCAGCGCACCAAAATACATATAGGATATCAATCTCGCCAAAGGACTTTTTTCGGTTCCCATTGTGTAATTAACGTCGCAGTGACTTTTCAAAAAAAAAAAATTATACCTCCGTTTCTAAAGGACTTAGAGCAATGAAGTCTATCTTAAAGCTGCATGAGAATACCAGTTAACCAAAGCATCAAGTCCGACGAAGATCGGATTGGTCATTCCCGAGATATTGTTAATTGTTTATAAGAAAACACAGGCCAATTTGTGAGATTTTATTTTCGCAACAGTAACAATGCAAAATATCATAAAACCGGTTTGCCCATTACACCACAAGATAATACTAGTCTTAAAGAATTGTTTGCGCCCAAGTTGGGGTATGTAGACTTGCCCAAAAAGTCGGAAAAGAGTTTTAAATATTGCTCCTCTGGAGCCTAAACAAATAGTAGAAGTTTTGAACTAAAAATGCGATCGGGCTGAAACGAATAGGTCACATTAAGCATATAAAAAGTCATCTCCTGGTGTACTTTGAGAAGCCTAAATGTTTTTTTTTGCAAAAGTTATTTATTGTTAAGCAAATAGTCATTTTTAATGTTTTTTTGTAAGTATCTCGTTAACTATTGAGCGGATTTGGACGATCAAAAACTCAAATGAAAGGTTTTTTAATACGTACAACGTTCCTACTTTTACCTACAGAGCAAAGGAAAGAAGCTACGGAGAAAAAACTAGTTTTAGCATATTCAAAAAGTAATTAAAAATCATAGCAGAAATTTCAGCTGTTACTAGGATAGCAGATATCCTCAGACATGCCTCCCCCCCCCCCCTTACAACCTGGAATAGTCAAAATGCTTCTAAATTTTTTTTCACGTTTTTAGACAGCGGACCTGGGCTATAATGAGTTAATATTGCAATGATTTTTCCAATGTGCTAGTGCCGTAACAAGCAGGTAGAATTCTTTCACATAAATGGTCTAATACGAGTATGCTCTCCTCACGAACGAACGGTGGATGTTTTATCAGTATTCAGTCACATTTTTTTCTGACCAATAAATAACATCACTATAAATATTTTGAGAATGATTTTTGAGATTTATGAGACATTTGTTAATAGTAAGAAAATTTTTGTCGTCGGCGTAACAGACAATGTTAACATCATATTTTCTTCTGATATAAAGGGCGAGATTGAGTCTTAAGTTCAGAGCTTAACGAACTACCGACGATTTGGGGGAAAGATAACAGAAAATCTAAAGCTACTCACAAAAAACTACACCATATACCTAAATACTTTAGAAAGAAGCAGGACATGGTCCACGCAATCGAAAAATCGCTAGTAATCTATGAAAAGTCGAAAAGGTAGACGATTCCCATCGACAGCATTGGTGATTAAACGGTACTAGTGAACTAAGGCTGTACCTACACATTTTTAAAATAAAATGATTGTTGAGCCTTCACAAGAAAGTTTTTTTTAAAAGTATTTGTAAAGCTGGTTAGGATAAGTCATTTTGACGACCTTTGGGAAACCAGATAAAAGACTAATTGATTTATAGTTATTATAAAAATTATTATTTTTACCTTTTTTAAATAAAGGCAAGACTCATCTTTAAAATTCCAGGAAATATCCCTTGTTCAAAACAAGTTTATTATATAACATATAAGAGGGACTGAAATTTCTTTTTTACACTTTTTTTATTAAATTGTTCAATTTTTTATCAAATTCGCTCGAATTTTTTGATTTTAAGTTACTAATGTAAGTTGGTATATTGAATTCCTTAACTCATGATAAAAGGAAAGAGTGATTCAACCGGAGTATGTTTTGATTTGAGAACTCGAAATCTATTACAACTACAAGTAAAATGTGTGTTAAAATTATTCACAATTTCCACATAATTTAGGACTACCCCATTTTCAATAAATTTAATTAAAGGATTTAAGGAATTTTTCCCTGAATCTTATTTATTTAAGTTAGCAATTCTGTTTTCCGACACGATTTGTTGTATACCATTGATATACCTTAAGCTGTTCGCTAGAATTTATGTGTTCAGTTGATTAATTTTCTAACTCTAAAATATTCCGAGTACGATCGTAACTTAGTTTAATTTTGTTATACTTCTCATTGTTTCTTTCTACTGTTCCCCCCTTGACTGTTTCTAACAAAGCAACAAGAGGCGCGTTACATATGCATGCCTTTACTGCCCAGCTACAGAAATCTAGAACATTCCACTTCTCTCGCTAATTCATACCTAGGGTCTCCAGATTATGGAAAAAATTGCCAGCACATGTTTTCCCTTCCCCTCCCAACCTCCAATCCTTCAAATTAGATTACATTTTCCTTCTCTTCAGACGCTCACGGTACGTTAGTACTTAGGCTTGAAGTATGTCCCAGATAAAAAAAATTGATGTTGTTTTTAGGCAGTTTTACCAGTGCGGCCAAAACTGTACTTAAGCACTTTAACAAAATCAAAACAATAAACTATTGTTATATAAAGTTATCTTTCAAAGTAGCTTGTGTAAAGACTTGCCGGATTTTAACCCAGAAGCAGCGTACCTACCGTAAATTAATAATAAATCTTTTCTAAACCAACAGTGGTTTGCTGTGGTTAAGTTGACATAATTCGAGGCGAAATATTTCAGTAAAATACCACTTCGGTTAAGTGTTAATTCGCTGAAAAACATTTTTCGGTTAATTGCATTCTGTAAATTGCCATAGATCCGCGAAAATACACAATTATTTAGCCCACAAACAAATAAGAAATAAATAATCCATTTTAAAAAAAGAAATATCACTAATACATACCACATTTTTTAGTTTAATTCATCGCCACCAAAAAAGACCAAAGCGACTAGAAAACTAAATTTTGATGAAGATAACAGCTCTCCTGTTTCAGGAACAATTATTAGGGAACTACGACCAGATGAACATTTAGTTGTCAGAAAAGGTAAGTTTGTTATTTTTAATAGGTCTAAAGATCAGATACAGCCTGAACGTATTTAGGGGCTTGATTTATAAAAGCCATTGTTATTACTTCTGCATTGATTCAAAAATTGGTCCTTACCGCTAGAAAACCTAAACAGGGAAATATGAGAGATTATAATTTTGTTTTTCATCTTTGATCGATAGATGTTATCAAAATAAAATGTAATTAATTTCACGTACCTATCTATTGTTAAGATTTTAGGAGGGATTCTATATTTTTTTCTATTAAGTAGCCAAATTGTTATTTATTATTGCACAGTTCTACTTTTACTGTTATTTACCAACAAAACAAGATATAAGATATCCAAATGTACAAAAGAAAACTTAACTCATAGATCTCAGATATAATAAATGCGGTTCTGTGTTTACCTAATAGAAGTGTTTTTACTGTCACTTTGCTATGAATTATGCCAAGTCTAAAAAATGAACGAAATTCAAGAAAATTCCAAAATGTATTTTTTTCACAAAATGATAGTTTTTTTTTCCCGCGAACGGGGAAATAATAAAATTGAAGAAAATTGGTAGGTAATATCATCACAAAATCGATTTTCCTTTCTTTGCGCTGTAGAAGTGGAAAGCGGAGAACGAGAACATTGTTCGATGAAGAAACCTTTAAGATCCTAAGAAACCTCCAATGAAAATGAAAATAGGTACTGTTGTAATTTTTTTTTATAAAATACCTGATGCCCATATTATGATTTCTACAAAAGCAACATGATCTAATCGTAAAAATGGTCAAGATCATATTTTTAGATGGCTATAAGGAATACAGTTATTTGGAACAAAAAGGCACTATTTCAGCTCTAATAATTAGAGCCGAAACAAGTATTCTTAAAACCTTTTGGGATACATTTTAACACAAAAGTGAAAACTTTACCTTGTAAAATCGCAAGCTAATTCCTTAATTTTGCTACACCTCAAAATAACAACTTTTTATAGAAAACAAATTTAATAATACACATAATTCAAGAAAATCACTCGAAAGGAGTATGTATAAAGAGGTTTTTAAGACTGCTGATTTCGAATCTGACGATTTTAAAAAGGGCCGAAGCGATTATAAAAATATCGCTTCAATCATAAAAAAAATCCATGCAATTAGTACCTATATTATATGGTTTTCGAAGCTGCTAATTACGAATTTGATATCAGTTTTCAAAATTCAAAATGACATAAAAAAAATCTATTAAAGTAGTGCACTAAAAAAATAATTATGATTTATAAAATAAATAATTATTCTTTTGATTAAGCAAACATGTTTCTAAATATAAAAAGTATACTTATGGTCGTTTGTTTGGAAAAATACAAAATGGCCAACAATTTTTTAAAATAATTTTTGTTTAAATTTATATAATTGACTATAACGCCCCTGGTTTTCGGACATGCAAAGCTATCTATAATATACTACTTATCATAAAAATTGAAACACCTAGAAATAATGTACCAATCTTAACCAAAATTGGTATACATGGTTATGTCTAACAGTAGCACAATACAGTTGATGAGAATTTAAAGGCAGTCGGGGAAAAAATGTAGACTTCAATTCTTTAGAGCTGGAAACATCCGTGGGGATTTCACCACCTTTAAGAGGATGTGTGGGCTGTGGTACTACCTTGGCCGAGGAAGTCTTTGACTATCTCTCGGCAAAAATCGACCATCTCATCTCCGAATTTCCCTCCGTTGAAGTTATCGTCCTAGGCGACTTCAACGTCCATAGCAAGGAATGGTTAGGATCCACAAAAACTGACCCAGAAGGCAGAGCAGCAGAAAACTTCGCAATCAGCAACTCGCTCACCAATTTGATCAGAGAACCAACATACTTTCCCCGCGTTTCTACCCATAATGCAAATCCACTAGATCTTTTTCTTACTACCCATCCTGAGCCTTACTTAATATCTGTATGCGCTCCCCTTGGTAGTTCAGATCATGGCCTCATTACCGTCTCTTGTCCCATACATCCCGAGTTTGCTGAAATCATGCCTGAACGCACGATCTGGCACTACAATTCTGCCGACTGGGATGGTCTTCGAAACTTCTTCTCTGCTTTCCCTTGGAACCCTGTCTGTTTTTCCACTCCCGATCCCTCCGAAATTTGCTCTCGTATCACAGACATTATTCAAGCAGCTATTGACGGTTTCATTCTACATACCCGCAAGAAACCTAAACTCCACCATCAAAAGCCATGGTTTTCCAAGGCCTGTGACAAAGCCAGGCTCAAAAAGGCCCAAGCTCACAAAAGGTATCTTCAAAATCCTACACCCGAAAATCGTCAAATTTTCACCGAGGCCAGAAATCAATACAACCAAACTATCTTAGAGTCCAAAAATGCTTTTAACAACTGCATAACAGATAAAGTGCTTTCCTGTCCCAACGGCGGCAAATCTTTCTGGTCACTTGCCAAAAACATTAGTCAGAACTTCTGTAGAAGCAATTTTCCTCCCCTGACCTCTGACAACGAAGTTATCTCCACCTCTAAAGGGAAAGCAGAACTATTCGCCAAACAATTCGCTGCCAATTCCACCCTGATCCCTCCCCCAAATTTCGCTCTTCCAATCGCTAAGTCTCTACCCTACAAAATGCCCGATATAATACTTAAGGTCAAACAAGTTCAAAAAATTCTTCTATCCCTTGACACCAAAAAGGCCTCCGGTCTGGATGGCATACCAGCAATTGTTCTAAAAAAATGCACGCCAGAACTTGCACCCATCTTAACTCGTCTCTTCCTGGTCTCTTATGACAAGGGTATCTTCCCAGATAGCTGGAAGACTGCTCGTGTGCAGCGTGTCCCGAAGAAAGGTTCCAAGTCCCTTCCATCCAATTATAGACCTATCTCTCTTCTCTCCGTTGTCAGCAAAGTTATGGAGAAAGTGTCCAACTTGCAAATTCTAAAATATCTATGTGTGTGTATGTAGGTTAATGGCACTGGTTAAGACCAAATGGCCAGCATCCTAAAATATCTAGAAAATCACACAATCATCCATGACAGACAGTACGGATTTCGTCACCAAAGATCCACAGCTGATCTCCTTAGCTTTGTCACACATAACTGGAACAAGTCTCTCGAATTTTATGGCGAATCTCAGATTGTTGCTCTCGATATTTCCAAGGCCTTTGACCAAGTATGACATGCCGCACTCCACAACAAACTACCAGTCTTCCTACCAAACTATGTACCTGAATCGGTAGCTTCCTCTCTAATCGGCGCATATCTGTTGTGGTTGACGGTCACTAATCTAACGTCCATCCTATCAATGCTGGTGTCTCCCAAGGTTCAGTCCTGGCACCAACCCTATTTCTTCTTCACACTAATGACCTGTACCTGTAGGTAATATACCTACTCTCCTCAACTACCAATCTCATCCACAGTTATGCTGACGATAGTACTCTTCACTCCAATATTCATTTTTCCAGACAAGTTTCGAACCAGGAGTTGGATAATAGCCGCAGATCTATGTACCTATCCCTTTCCCAAGATCTTCAATTAATCTTAGACTGGGGTGCCAAGAAACTTGTTCAGTTCAACGCCTCCAAAACCCAATCTTGCTCCCTCTCACGCAAAAAATCTGGCAACGCTTACCCCATCCACATGAATGACCAAGCCCTACAAAACAACGAAACATTCGATCTCGTTGGCGTTGCTTTCGAACATGATCTCAGCTGGCACCAGCACATTACTTCAGTAGCCACATCGGCAGCTAAAAAGCTTGGTTTTCTCTTTCGAGCCAGAAAATACTTCTCCCCTTCCAACTTATACACTCTCTATATTTCCCAAATAAGACAACCTAGAGTAATGTTCCCACATCTGGGGAGCGACATCACCTTCGACACTTAAGATCCTTGATTCTATCCAAAATAGAGCCATTCGACTTATCAATGATCCAGCCCTTACGAGAAAACTCCCTTCTCTCGCTCATCGCCGTGCTGTATGGGATTTATCCCTTTTCTACCGCTACTTCCACGGATTTTGCTCTGAAGAACTAGCCGGTATTATTCCCCCCCTCCCCCCTTGAATGTCCCTAACAAAACAACAAGAGGCGCGTTATGTATGCATCCCTGTACTGCCCAGCTACAAAAGCCTAGAACAGACCACTTCTCTCGCTCATTCATACCTAGGGTCTCCAGGTCTCCTGCAGATGTTTTCCCTTCCCGTCCCAACCTCCAATCCTGCAAATCCCGTGTCAATAGACTACATTTCCCTTCTCTTCAGGCACCCACGGCACGTTAGTACTTAGGCTTGAAGTCTACGTGGGATGTCTTAGAAAAAAAAAAGATGTATACCATAGTCAGGTTGTATATGTAAAATGTTTCCCTTGGAAAAAAAATTAAAGAAATATTTTAACTAAATAGATTTTCTTCAACAAAAATTCCTTTGTAAAAAATTAATAGCTAACCAATAAGATTGAAACTAAACAATTATGAAAATACTATCTTTTAATAAAACTATCAAAATGTTGTGTGCAGTCATTTTGACAGCCATTTTGAAGATTTTTTTATATAGAGTTGTCTTGCTGCACATTATGGGATAAAATATTAAATTTGTCAGAAAAATATAAAATTCATATTTTCTTTTATAACAATTTTTTACCCAGCTCTTCTCTCGCAAATTTAAATTATTGTCTTGATAGAAATATTTGTAATACATTTTTTTTAACTTCTTCAAATTTGCTATGGCAGTACTAAAATTCCAGGGACCGCCACTGATTTCCGTTTAAAAAATTTCCAAAATGGGGCCCCGCCGTAATCTTGATTTTTGCGACAATTATTATGTTCACAGAAAAAATAGGACATATTTATATAATCATTAAAGTAAACTGTATTTCATTAGGGGGAACATTATAATCTGTATAAAATATCTGATAGCACTGCGTGTACTCGTATTCTGAGGTTGGCATGACGGTACAGTGTTCAGTAACAATAAAATAAGAGTAATTTTGAGTCACCTCAGCACTCTGAATGTCAAATACTTATTTGTTTTCTAATTTAAAAGCAATAAGCTTTGATTTAATAGCTAGGTGGCTAACCAAGTAGAAATTTTAGTTCTCCCTTATTTTAGTTTAAAATATGGTAAGTAACCAACGGCGGTCGGGAATCAGTCGGCCTCCTGTCGGCACTGGTGGGAAGTCGGCGGTTCTTAAGCGGCTGGCCCTTCTTCTTGTTGGAGAATACAATGAACATGCGTGATAGTAATTCCAGAGTTTACAGGTCGGTGTGACTCGAAAACAACGAATCGCCATTTTTTCTAAGCATATAGACGTGTTTGGTGCTTTTTTTGTGTACTGTTCAATTGTTCACCTATATTTATTTTTTTGGAATGTCTATTGGTAGCATTTTCAGTGATGGTCTCGTTTTTTATTGTTCCTTGGTTTGTATGTAAATATTGTCACGCCCTCGTTTCAGGGGTGACTAGGGGCGTAAAGGTAACGGAACCTTAACTAGATCGAAATCAAACGTGAGCTAAAAACAAACTTAAATCGTTTATTTACAAAAAATAGGAACCTTCAGTCTTGACACAAACGGAAGACAGATTTACATAATTTACTCTCGAAAGACAACTTAATTTTCCATTACTTACATTACAGTTTTGAAGATCATTTCTTCTACAGTTTATCACAATCACAAACGCATCGGACCGGGGATCGTGCCCTCGTGTCTTTTCCAACTCTCGTCTTTTCGATCGCACTATCACCCAGTCAGAAGTTTTCCCCTCTTTTTGGGGAGGGTTGACTTTAGGTGAGAAACCGCAATTTTGCTGACTAGATAATAGCGTCGTTTAAATAAATTATTTCAAGTAATTGTTTGATTTTATAAAGGAACTATAATATTTCATAGTTGTACTTTTTATGCATATTCAATAAATGAGCTACATCCTGCCAATGCCAATGTATAGGGCAATAACTTATGAATAAGTAAAATAGGATTATAGTTTATTTATTGAACTTCTGAATATTGAACTATGAAATATTATTGGTTTTTCTACTTGTGACACATCCCTCGGTCCTGTAAAAGCTGGACCCCAGCTAAAATAAGCCTGCAGTTCAAACATTTTAATAAAAAAAAATTAAGAAGAAAATGTAATTGAACAAACAAATTAAAAGATGTTTTGTCTCAGAATATATTATGCTAATTATCTTAGTTAAATATGTAGGTTGTTACAACAAACTTTTAGTCTCTCTTTAAGTTTCGATTTTTTTTTTGGTCGTTTAAGCTGTTTTGTTAATAAACTGAGGACAATTGGGAAAATTCATGTATTTTTCTTAAACAACAAGAAATCTTCTAACCAAGGCATTAGAAACCTGAAAATATTATTTTGAAAACTACTTAAGTGATCTGACAATTTTTTCTTTTCGGTGTAATTTATTCCGATTTGAAAACCCGCCATTTTTTCGTGACGTAAGACGACATCTAAACCAGGCTAAGTTCTTAAATTTAATTATTTTCGTCTATTTTCTCGGCATTTTTAGCATCGATCGTATTGTTTACAACAAATATTTACGGACATGTCAACAAATTAGTAGAAAATTGCTGATACAATAACTATCCGAAATCGTTAATACATTATTTAAATATATTCGTTTGCGTAGAGTTCGTTCCTTGATTAGTATAGTTTTAAATCAAATGAGTGGTGACGAAAGAATTACAAGGAGTAAAGCTAATTCAAATTTAAAAGTCAATAGAGCTGCAAGTAAGTTATTATCAAACTTTAAACCCTCTTACAGAAGTACCGGAATAAACCAATTTAAACCCAGAACATCTATATCTAGAAGTATAACGTCAGCACCCGTAGAAGGAAATAAATTTACATTTGAGTTACCTGTCGAGAACCTTACAATTATTGAAAAAGACAATAAGGACAATCCTGCAACCACTTCTCACCCCGACTTAACGCGAGAAAACAACGAAATTCCATCAACCCCAATAACTCCAAAAGACGTAGAAAATCCTATACTTTGATTTTAGCAAAACAAACTACCCTACACACCATTGTACCATCCCCTAAATACAACAAGTACTACAAACTCACACGCACAAACAGACATTGTACAAAAAGTAAATAAACGGGTGCAAACCCGACCAATAATAGATAACCCCAATATAAACCAAACAAACGTAAATTCAAAACCTAAACAAGGTGCTAACATGGCAAATACTACCTTACAAAATGCATTCGCGGAAACAAAAAACAGACAACTCTAAAATTCATTTCGCCACCAACATTTGACCCCAGTTTAGACTCGCCAGTAACTTTTTCTAGCAAAATACGATAGAACAGCAAATTGTAATGGCTGGAGCGATGCGTAAAAAATATCGTATAATTTAGGTTAAATACGAGGAAGCAACAAGACAACGAATACATCAAAAAATACTACTATGACTTATTAACTCTAGCTCGCGGGGTTTCGAGACATTTAGGGACCATTTCGAAAACGGATTACACTCATCTTTTTACGAAACTTACTATCTTATGAGTGCGGCTAACATAGACTTCGACCAATTAAAAACACTTATCCTGAAACTAAGCGAAATAAGAGAACGTGCAATAGTCGACAGAATGACGTCCCAGACTTCTCTCCTGTCAATTACACAATACAGTCAACCGGACCGGGGAAGACCAAATTTTAGACCCTTCAGAGAAGTACGCGGCCAGAGGAGAAATAGTCAAAATAACACGCCTCCAAGATATTCACGAAACGACAATCAATACGTCGAAAGGCCAGAAAGAGGCTATAGCTGACGGTCCAGTTTTAGGGTCCAACGAGGCACTCCGAGGGGCACTTATAGTGGTTGGAAACGGGGTCAATGTCGACCCCAAAATATCCAATGTTTCAGTAGGGAACGAAGTAATAGTAGAGAAAGGGATAGAAATAATTTATCCAATACTAGGTATAGCGATGGCAGGCCACAGTGTAGTAATTGCAACCGCTGTGGCCACCACACATGTGACAATAATGGCGACACTCAACAAGACAGAAGAGTTTCATTTTTCAGGTCAAACTCCCCAAACGGCAACGGACGACTCAATTAAGAGGCGGACGACTCAATTAAGAGGAGAAAAATATTTTTATTATTTTATTTTGTTATATCTGTCTATATAACTTTTCCAACAGAATCCGCTCCTGGAATGTAATATTCAAATCCGGTCTGTAACATCCTAATTTTAACTTAATACCACGGACTGAAAAACAGCTTGTACTTCTCTGTTTTGTTTTTCACGTTAACATGCCGCCAGTAGGAAGACAAGCCGAATTCAGACATTTAACACAATTTGAAAGAGGTCGTATTATGAGGCTACGGAAGCTGGCCTCTCGTTCGGGGAAATCGCTGATCATATTGGGCGAAATGTGTCTACGGTATTACGATGTTGCAGGTCGTGGTTTCACGAAAGGAAAGTCCGCGGCCCTGGACGACGAAGAAACACTAATGCGCGCCAAGACCGTTACTTTGGACTGTCAGCTTTTAGGGTCCAATTCAGCAGTTCTCGTGCTGTACCAAATGGGTAGTAGACCTTTATCATTGTCATCGGTTTATCGTAGAATTCGATCATTTGGACAGCATTCTTACCGTCCTCACTTAGTACTGCCACAAACAGCTGAGCATCGATGCCAAAGACTTGAACAATGTCGCGAACGGCTTCACTGGGATCAAGAATGGAACTCGATAGTCTTCTCCAATAGATCCCGATTTTGATTAAGGACGCATGCTGGGCGGCTACGGGTCAGAAGGCGTTATGGAGAACGAAGAAATTCCGCATTTCAAGTTGAGCGACATGTCGCTCGCACTGTACGTGTTATGATATAACGAAACAAAATAATATGTATTGTTATTAGGTCTCCATTACAAAAATGAAAATTAATGGATCCATGACGATCTTGCGTTACATACAGGAAGTGATAGAGCCAGTAGCTACACCCTACATCCAACGTATTGGAAAAGTAATTTTCCAGCAGAATAATGTACGGTCACATAATATTGCCTAACCCGCCTATGCCGTAACTATGCCTAACCCCTATACTTTAGCAGAGTTGAGGAATTAAATTTATGTTACCTACTTGGGATTCACTGCTTCAAGAGGACATCAATCATTTGCTCAGAAGCATGTCCAGATGCACTGCTAAATGTGTAAATTTCCAAGCTTATTATTAGGATTTCAAAGACTCTCGTGTGTCGCTTGGCTCCAAAATGTCAGGAATTATTGTAAGTATATAGCATTCTATATACATTTACAAAATTTTATGGAACTATGTGCATTATTAGGTGTTACGATTTTCATGATAAACATTACAATTATCGTATTTTTTTAAACTGTTAATGAAAAATTTTCCCATATGGCGCAATATTTCTACCGGTCACTGTATGTACATAATATGTAGATACCTACATAATTATATTGTGTATAAACCGAAGCGTATTACTATGCAGGTTAGTCTTTCCTCTTTCATTGGCATTACATTTTTTTCTTTAATTTTAAAAACTATAACATTATGTAAATCATCGCAGTAGTAATTTTACTCATTTTTCATGAAAAAAATTTTTTTTACGGAAATGTTGACAACTTAACTGTACGTCACTACATAATATAATAGTCCTTGGTTTAAGAATGATATTTCTAAGACAAGCGATTGATTTAAAGCTTGTTAGTCTACTGTAGTAATTTTTCATTTATACACTGGCAACAAAATTTAATAAACATGGTTTTCAGAATTTTATATAGGCTAAACAAATCAATGATTTTTATATTATTTATATATTAAATTTTTTGCCAACATTTTACCAGATATTTCCTAAAAAATATAAATAAAAAATTAACAAAATTTGTATAGTTGCCTATTTTGTTTTAATTTTTGTTAGCTTTTATTATATTTATTCTTAATTTTCCATTAACAGCAGAAAAGCAAAATAATCATTTAAAATTTTCTCGATATAAAGATACTTTGAAAAGCATTTTCTCTCTATTGTACTTGTATACAAAGTGCGATGTTCTTTGTTATTTTCTAAAGACATATTTTAAAAGGAACAGAAATGATATTTTCATTAAATGCCAATAACGTTTCAGAGAAATTAAAATTATTAACTTACAAATATTATTTTAAAACAAACAAGCTGCCAGGGATAATTTTAATCTTTAAAATGAGCGATATATCCAGCAAGTGGTCAAGTTTTCAACATGTAAAAAAAACTCTTTATTACTGATTAGTGATTTCTTAGAAGATTTTGTTTTTAACAAACTCCAAAACCTGAAAAAAAAATTGCAATTCAAAATTCAAGAAAACTAAAAATATCCAAAGGGAACTTCGTTATACTTTCATCATCCACACCAGCGCGCGGTTCTCAAGCTTTTATTTTTCGCGTCCCATTTATGTCTACTGGGGATCAATCGCGTACCCCTAAGCTTTAAAAAAATCTATATTATTATTATTATTTGTTTACAACAAATATTTACGGACATGTCAACAAATTAGTAGAAAATTGCTGATACAATAACTATCCGAAATCGTTAATACATTATTTAAATATATTCGTTTGCGTAGAGTTCGTTCCTTGATTAGTATAGTTTTAAATCAAATGAGTGGTGACGAAAGAATTACAAGGAGTAAAGCTAATTCAAATTTAAAAGTCAATAGAGCTGCAAGTAAGTTATTATCAAACTTTAAACCCTCTTACAGAAGTACCGGAATAAACCAATTTAAACCCAGAACATCTATATCTAGAAGTATAACGTCAGCACCCGTAGAAGGAAATAAATTTACATTTGAGTTACCTGTCGAGAACCTTACAATTATTGAAAAAGACAATAAGGACAATCCTGCAACCACTTCTCACCCCGACTTAACGCGAGAAAACAACGAAATTCCATCAACCCCAATAACTCCAAAAGACGTAGAAAATCCTATACTTTGATTTTAGCAAAACAAACTACCCTACACACCATTGTACCATCCCCTAAATACAACAAGTACTACAAACTCACACGCACAAACAGACATTGTACAAAAAGTAAATAAACGGGTGCAAACCCGACCAATAATAGATAACCCCAATATAAACCAAACAAACGTAAATTCAAAACCTAAACAAGGTGCTAACATGGCAAATACTACCTTACAAAATGCATTCGCGGAAACAAAAAACAGACAACTCTAAAATTCATTTCGCCACCAACATTTGACCCCAGTTTAGACTCGCCAGTAACTTTTTCTAGCAAAATACGATAGAACAGCAAATTGTAATGGCTGGAGCGATGCGTAAAAAATATCGTATAATTTAGGTTAAATACGAGGAAGCAACAAGACAACGAATACATCAAAAAATACTACTATGACTTATTAACTCTAGCTCGCGGGGTTTCGAGACATTTAGGGACCATTTCGAAAACGGATTACACTCATCTTTTTACGAAACTTACTATCTTATGAGTGCGGCTAACATAGACTTCGACCAATTAAAAACACTTATCCTGAAACTAAGCGAAATAAGAGAACGTGCAATAGTCGACAGAATGACGTCCCAGACTTCTCTCCTGTCAATTACACAATACAGTCAACCGGACCGGGGAAGACCAAATTTTAGACCCTTCAGAGAAGTACGCGGCCAGAGGAGAAATAGTCAAAATAACACGCCTCCAAGATATTCACGAAACGACAATCAATACGTCGAAAGGCCAGAAAGAGGCTATAGCTGACGGTCCAGTTTTAGGGTCCAACGAGGCACTCCGAGGGGCACTTATAGTGGTTGGAAACGGGGTCAATGTCGACCCCAAAATATCCAATGTTTCAGTAGGGAACGAAGTAATAGTAGAGAAAGGGATAGAAATAATTTATCCAATACTAGGTATAGCGATGGCAGGCCACAGTGTAGTAATTGCAACCGCTGTGGCCACCACACATGTGACAATAATGGCGACACTCAACAAGACAGAAGAGTTTCATTTTTCAGGTCAAACTCCCCAAACGGCAACGGACGACTCAATTAAGAGGCGGACGACTCAATTAAGAGGAGAAAAATATTTTTATTATTTTATTTTGTTATATCTGTCTATATAACTTTTCCAACAGAATCCGCTCCTGGAATGTAATATTCAAATCCGGTCTGTAACATCCTAATTTTAACTTAATACCACGGACTGAAAAACAGCTTGTACTTCTCTGTTTTGTTTTTCACGTTAACATGCCGCCAGTAGGAAGACAAGCCGAATTCAGACATTTAACACAATTTGAAAGAGGTCGTATTATGAGGCTACGGAAGCTGGCCTCTCGTTCGGGGAAATCGCTGATCATATTGGGCGAAATGTGTCTACGGTATTACGATGTTGCAGGTCGTGGTTTCACGAAAGGAAAGTCCGCGGCCCTGGACGACGAAGAAACACTAATGCGCGCCAAGACCGTTACTTTGGACTGTCAGCTTTTAGGGTCCAATTCAGCAGTTCTCGTGCTGTACCAAATGGGTAGTAGACCTTTATCATTGTCATCGGTTTATCGTAGAATTCGATCATTTGGACAGCATTCTTACCGTCCTCACTTAGTACTGCCACAAACAGCTGAGCATCGATGCCAAAGACTTGAACAATGTCGCGAACGGCTTCACTGGGATCAAGAATGGAACTCGATAGTCTTCTCCAATAGATCCCGATTTTGATTAAGGACGCATGCTGGGCGGCTACGGGTCAGAAGGCGTTATGGAGAACGAAGAAATTCCGCATTTCAAGTTGAGCGACATGTCGCTCGCACTGTACGTGTTATGATATAACGAAACAAAATAATATGTATTGTTATTAGGTCTCCATTACAAAAATGAAAATTAATGGATCCATGACGATCTTGCGTTACATACAGGAAGTGATAGAGCCAGTAGCTACACCCTACATCCAACGTATTGGAAAAGTAATTTTCCAGCAGAATAATGTACGGTCACATAATATTGCCTAACCCGCCTATGCCGTAACTATGCCTAACCCCTATACTTTAGCAGAGTTGAGGAATTAAATTTATGTTACCTACTTGGGATTCACTGCTTCAAGAGGACATCAATCATTTGCTCAGAAGCATGTCCAGATGCACTGCTAAATGTGTAAATTTCCAAGCTTATTATTAGGATTTCAAAGACTCTCGTGTGTCGCTTGGCTCCAAAATGTCAGGAATTATTGTAAGTATATAGCATTCTATATACATTTACAAAATTTTATGGAACTATGTGCATTATTAGGTGTTACGATTTTCATGATAAACATTACAATTATCGTATTTTTTTAAACTGTTAATGAAAAATTTTCCCATATGGCGCAATATTTCTACCGGTCACTGTATGTACATAATATGTAGATACCTACATAATTATATTGTGTATAAACCGAAGCGTATTACTATGCAGGTTAGTCTTTCCTCTTTCATTGGCATTACATTTTTTTCTTTAATTTTAAAAACTATAACATTATGTAAATCATCGCAGTAGTAATTTTACTCATTTTTCATGAAAAAAATTTTTTTTACGGAAATGTTGACAACTTAACTGTACGTCACTACATAATATAATAGTCCTTGGTTTAAGAATGATATTTCTAAGACAAGCGATTGATTTAAAGCTTGTTAGTCTACTGTAGTAATTTTTCATTTATACACTGGCAACAAAATTTAATAAACATGGTTTTCAGAATTTTATATAGGCTAAACAAATCAATGATTTTTATATTATTTATATATTAAATTTTTTGCCAACATTTTACCAGATATTTCCTAAAAAATATAAATAAAAAATTAACAAAATTTGTATAGTTGCCTATTTTGTTTTAATTTTTGTTAGCTTTTATTATATTTATTCTTAATTTTCCATTAACAGCAGAAAAGCAAAATAATCATTTAAAATTTTCTCGATATAAAGATACTTTGAAAAGCATTTTCTCTCTATTGTACTTGTATACAAAGTGCGATGTTCTTTGTTATTTTCTAAAGACATATTTTAAAAGGAACAGAAATGATATTTTCATTAAATGCCAATAACGTTTCAGAGAAATTAAAATTATTAACTTACAAATATTATTTTAAAACAAACAAGCTGCCAGGGATAATTTTAATCTTTAAAATGAGCGATATATCCAGCAAGTGGTCAAGTTTTCAACATGTAAAAAAAACTCTTTATTACTGATTAGTGATTTCTTAGAAGATTTTGTTTTTAACAAACTCCAAAACCTGAAAAAAAAATTGCAATTCAAAATTCAAGAAAACTAAAAATATCCAAAGGGAACTTCGTTATACTTTCATCATCCACACCAGCGCGCGGTTCTCAAGCTTTTATTTTTCGCGTCCCATTTATGTCTACTGGGGATCAATCGCGTACCCCTAAGCTTTAAAAAAATCTTTATCTACAACCGTGCGGTAAGTAAGTGCTTTAATGCGCTGATTTAAGTGCAGTAAATAGTACTTTACCGCCCTAATTGCACTGATTTCAGTGCGTTAATGTACGCTGCGGCTTTTCAAACAGAGTTGGATATACATTTTTAGCCTTCAGCCAAACTTCGGCAAACTCAAACCTGGCAAACTCATTTTCAAACCTTCATCGCAAACTCTTTTTCGTCGTTTCTCAAGATTTCGGGAGCACACTAACGTCTGCCCGCTTGCATACCACCTTTGGGAGCTTTGCATAAAAACGTTTTTTTACGAATGGCCAAAAGAAATATCGCCACAAACAGAAAACTAGAAAAAAACAAGCGTTATTTAACTGAGTGCCGGATGTTTTTATGTGATGCGGTCAAAGTTTAAAGTGTTGGCAAATGTCGAACTAACACTAAGTTTATATTTTGAACTCAAGTTTGAACAGTTTTCACAAAAATGTAACGATGTTTAAAATATTAAAAAAAGAAACGAACACATAGAAATTATGGTGTTTTCAGAAATATATCCTTTACTACAATTTTAAATACAAAAGAAACTAATATCCTTTTTCATGCAGGGACGTATTTCTTTTTAATAAGAAGGCTTTGTTCATAATTATTGTAATTTAATATTAGGATATTGTTGAACGACCTTAGCGGTATTTATTAGTTTATGTTATAAAAGAAAAAAGTTAAAACACAATACTAACCTAACAATTAAATTTTGGCAAGGCTGCAGCTGTCCTACAGGAAAAAGATTCATGAGCGTGCGTATGGAACGGTTTTTGGGTATTTGAGAAATTTTTATAGATGTAACAAACCAACTTCTACAGGAAACAAGGAAAGTAAATATTTATAACATTTAGATTTACAATATGCAACCCATATTACCCACAGGCATATTGTTGTCTATACAGTAGGTATACAGTAGGGCAAGTTTAAATAAACAAAGACAAGGCAGGGGTAAAAGTCTTTCAAACAATGAGATATTCGGACACTAATCGTCGGAAGTATTGTTTCATATAATTCCGAATTTCAAAATTGGCGAATTTCCCATTAAAATTTACATCTTAAACAAAACTTAAAACAAATCTGATTTTCTTTGATGTAGAACAATAGTCGCGATTTGAAAATATTGATCTATATACATGTTAACTCGCTTTTGCTTTTGTGCCTCTGTCCCCTTCTCTTTTTTCTTATTTCAATGCCAATTTTCAAACCGAAATCCTATATTAGCAGTGTTTCAATTCAATCTTTTTTTATCATTTTGCTCGGATTTTTTGACAGGCAAGTGTCGAACTGTTTACAACAATAAGCCTCTAAAACATTGCGAGCAAAACGATTAAAAATAATTTCTAAAAATAAAGACTTAAAAAGCAGGAAAATTAATTTTTTTTTCGCTCTGATGACTACAAGTATCATCGCAGCCCCTCCATCCGATCGAAAAATCCTCTAGAACAGGGATTCCCAAATGGTGGTCCGCGGACCCCTAGTGGTCCGCAGTTTATTTTCCGGGGATCCGCCCAACCTACTACATAAAATGAAAATAATTAGGGAAACATTTTACTTGGCACTGAAATTTTTCAGTTACTTTTACATATATATCCATAGGATGCCGATTTTATTTATAAATAGCATGATGTCTTTTGGTGCAAATTGCCAAGGTATATTAAAAGCATTGAAGAAATCAGCATTTTTTAAATAAATATTGTTTTTTTTTTAGAAATCCTATTATTAAAAACGCATAGGTTGCTTTATTTATTATTTTTGAAGCTAAACTATTCATGGGGGTCCGTCATCTATAATTTTGTGGATCCGAAATTTCGAGGCATTTGGGAACCACTGCTCTAGAACGATATGGAAGATACGAAATCAATGAGATGGAAATAGAAAATTTATCGGCCGTAATGTATCTGTGGTGTGGATCTAGAGAGCTCTATCTAATAGAGTAACAGTAATTTCTATATCCAAAACTTGCTCTAAAATTATTATCTTAAACATATGAAACCTAGGAAATACCCAGTATAAGGACATATAATATACAATATTTGTCACATACATCAATGTAATGTATTTTTCCATTTTACAATAAACCTCTGTAAGCTAAAAAAATATTCTGTATTTAATACACCTGCAACTAAGTTCTTATTCAGAAAATAAAATCGATTTTTTTGTAGGTGATATTGATCCAGCATTTAACGTTGTTGAAATCACTGAGGAAGCCAAGGCTGAATTGTCAAAAATCGAAAACCATATTGGAGATTACGTGTGCAGGTTATGTAAAGAGTTATATGAAGATGCATTTGGATTAGCGCAACATCGGTAAGGTTCTAACTTCTCATGAAATTCTGTATGAAGATTACTGAATTTTTTGTTACCATAATGCCTTGCTGAATGGCAAAGTTCTCTTTATTTCGAAATAGCTGGCTTCTTGCACTTTTACCAAAAACTAACCCATAGGTAAGAGACAAAAGCTTTGGTTGGGTTGGGTTGGGTTTGATATTGATTGATATCATATTTATTTGCAGGTACTGCAATTTGATATTTTTATTACACATCCTGTGCTGATGTTTTAGACATAAATGGTAAAATTTTTAATAATAATATAATGATCATTAAAAAATATAACCGTACATTAAAAAATCCTTTAAATTTTTACAACAAAAGCAGGGGAAGGGAAAGCAGAACTATTCGCCAAACAATTCGCTGCCAATTCCACCCTGATCCCTCCCCCCAATTTCGCCCTTCCAACCACTAAGTCTGTACCCCACAAAATGCCCGATATAATACTTAAGGTCAAACAATTTCAAAAAATTCTTCTATCCCTTGACAACAAAAAGTCCTCTGGTCTGGATGGAATACGAGCAGTTGTTCTAAAAACCATCTTAACTCGTCTTTTCCAGATCTCTTATGACAAGGGCATCTTCCCGGATAGCTAAAAGACTGCTCGTGTGCAGCCTGTCCCGAAGAAAGATTCCAAGTCCCTTCCATCCAATTATAGACCTGTCTCTCTTCTCTCCGTTGTCAGCAAAGTTATGGAGAAAGTAATCAACTTGCAAATTCTAAAATATCTAGAAAAACACAAAATCATCCATGACAGACAGTACGTATTTCATCACCAAAGATCCACAGCTGATCTCCTTAGCTTTGTCACACATAACTGGAACAAATATCTTGAATTTCATGGCGAATCTCAGGTTGTTGCTCTCTATATTTCCAAGTCCTTTGACCAAGTATGGCATGCCGCACTCCTCAACAAACTACCTTCTTACGGTCTTCCTACCAAACTATGTACCTGGATCGGCAGCTTCCTCTCTAATCGGCGCATATCTGTTGTGGTTGACGGTCACTCATCTAACTTCCATCCTATCAATGCTGGTGTCCCCCAAGGTTCAGTCCTGGCACCAACCCTATTTCTTCTTCACATTAATGACCTGTACCTACCTGTAGGTAATATACCTACTCTCCTCAACTACCAATCTCATCCACAGTTATGCTGACGACAGTACTCTTCACTCCAATATTCATTTTTCCAGACAAGTTTCGAACAAGGAGTTGGATAATAGACGCAGATCTATGTACCTATCCCTTTCCCAAGATCTTCAATTAATCTTAGACTGGGGTGCCAAGAACTTTGTTCAGTTCAACGCCTCCAAAACCCAGTCTTGCTCCCTCTCACGTAAAAAATCTGGCAACGCTTACCCCATCCATATGAATAGCCAAGCCCTACAAAACATCGAAACATTCGATCTCGTTGGCGTTGCTTTCGAACATGACCTCAGCTGGCATAAACACATTACTTCAGTAGCCACATCGGCAGCTAAAAAGCTTGATTTTCTCTTTCGAGCCAGAAAATACTTCTCCCCTTCCAACTTATACACTCTCTATGTTTCCCAAATAAGACCTAACCTAGAGTACTGCTTCCACATCTGGGGAGCGGCATCACCTTCGACACTTAAGATCCTTGATTCTATCCAAAAGAGAGCCATTCGACTTATCTATGACCCAGCCCTCACGACAAAAATCTCCCTTCTCTCCCTCATCATCGCGCTGTTGGCGATTTATCCCTTTTCTACCGTTACTGCCACGGATTTTGCTCTGAAGAACTAGCCGACATTATTCCCCCCTTGAATGTCCCAGAACAACAAGAGGCGCGTTACGTATGCACTCCCTTACTGTCCAGCTACAAAAGACTAGAACAGACCACTTGTCTCGCTCATTCATACCTAGGGTTTCCAGATTATGGAACAAATTGTCTGCAGATGTTTTCTCTTCCCGTCCCAACCTCCAGTCCTTCAAATCCCGTGTCAATAGACTACATTTCTCTCCTCTTCAGACACCCACGGTACGTTAGTACTTAGACTTGAAGTCTACGTGGGATGTCTCAGATAAAAAAAAAGCAAAGAACACTTTTGTACCAGTACTATTCTGTTTAACTGAAGTTGTACCAGTTTAAAAGTATTTACGTAGACGGTTTTTTCTTTGTTTCAGTCAAAGCAGTTTTATTTCGCGCTTTTCAGTTACAAGTGCCTTTTTTACAGAAACGATAATAATATACTCAAAGAAATAAATAATAATATTAAAATATTCCAATCGGTAGATTCTTTTGGATACACCTGTTATATTAATGGTCATTTTGTAAAACATTTCTTAACAAGAAAACAGGACGTGGATTTTGCCTCTTGCAGTCCTGATTGGATATGAATTAAGGACAATATTGTTATCAAAAAGATTTTTTTTACATAATAATATATACTTCTAAACTATGTAGGGTTGATCATGGGGTCAGGAAAAAGTATTTATATTTTAACAATTAAAAATTATGTTTTGTTGGCTTTCTTAGATACTTTTCGATCTTAGGTTTTTATCCAAATTGCAGAATTAAATCAAATAAAGCTATAGTTATATAAGCATATTTTAATATGCTATGTTAAATATATACCCAATGTAGTAAATTAGTTAACAGATGTTAACCTTAAACAATACTAATATTACTGGACCTGGTGGACTTAAGATAACACAAAACGAAAATATTAACCCTAATAAATATAGCTAAAATATACAGTGTGTTTGAATGGGGTAGAAAATGTATCACAATCAAAAACCCAATTAACTCGGATATCCATGGCATTAATTTTGTATTTGACACAACATTTCGGTTACCATGTATCTCCAACTGTGTATCCGCTTGATATCGGTTTCTAGATACATGATTACCGAAACGTTTTGTCAAATACGTATCTAATCAAATAAACATCAGAAAAAAATTAAAACAGTGCGCTAGACTAATAAAACTTCACATATTAAATTAATTGTTACGCTTGATAATGGTTGGAGATACATGATTACCGAAACGTTTTGTTAAATACGTAATCACATAAACATCAGAAAAAAAAACTAAAACAGTACCCTAGACTAATAAAAATTCACATATTAAATTAATTGTAGTCTAAAATGTAAGACAATATAATATTATTCTTTCTGTTTTTCTTCTTACCTTCTTTAAAACTCTTCAGGTCCCTGTTGACATAAGGGAATAAAATCTTGTTAATCTAATAAATCATTTTAGGACATAAAGTAATAAAAAATTGTTACATGCGTGGACAAAATTATTATTTTTCATTTCTTATTCTTTTCGTATTTACAGAAAATACCGGTTAAATTTTTTTTTAAATAACGAGATAAACATTTTTTCTAACTGGCACCTACACATAATGAATAAAAGTTTCGGGAGAAGTTCTTAAACCGTCAAAATTACTTTTTTCAGTGTCATAAGCTTGATTTGCTGCTGGGATTATCGGAGGCTGTGCTCTAGATGAACCTAAACAAGTTTTAAATGTTATTTTTACTAGGAGTCTTAAACTCGTTTAATTAATGCTATACGTAACGTGCAATAACTAATACAGTTATTGCACGTTAACAATTTGCTGCAAACCCTTTTCAACATCCTGTATATTAAAATATTGGCATTAATAATTTATTTTTTAAAACCAAACTTTTCTTTCAAAAAAGTGCAAGATTCATGCGAAAACTCCCCAAGAAAGAATCAAGCAAGCCATCGTCGAAAGATATCCAAGCTTGCTCCGGGCTGGGTCGTATTTTAAATTGGCCTCATAGGTTTATATGGACAATATATATTCATTAAAACTAAAAGAAAAACAGACATACGCGCTTTAGGATGTTAAAAAGAGACAAAAGTTGTCGACGGCCCACTAATAATATGGCACCTCTCCACTATCCAACAATCCTAGACTACAACACATAGAAAAGTAATACTAAAAGTCATAAATATCTATAGTAGCAATGTTCAATATACTATAGTACCTATTTTATTATTTTTGCGGTGTTTATTTATAAGTAAATAATTTCTTGGCAAAACTAGGCACATTAATTAAAAAAGTGTATTTTGCTTGTTGCGTTGATATCACTAGTTGCCCACAAAATTTTGACCCACCTGTAAAAAAACTCACGGGCCGCGCCGGCTGCTTGAGTAAACAATGTCGTACGTGGTCCACCCTGCCTCATAAATTTCTTCTACAAAACCTGCAGTTGCTATAATGTATCCAATATATCTCTGTTAAGTAAATACTGTTGATGTTGCATCAAGCCAGACTTTAGCTCTAAAATCTAGAGATATTATACAAAGCTATATACATACATACCTACATATACAGACATACATACATACATACATACATACATACATACATACACACATACATACATACATACACACATACATACATACATACATACATACATACATACATACATACATACATACATACATATATACATACATACATACAAACACACATACATAGATCTGGACTAAATCAATAATTTTATTAAATTGCTTAGCAACCAACTTTCAAGCCATGTCAACAAACCTGCTCATTTCTCATGCAGCTAGATCTTTATAAAACCTAGTTAACTATTGGTGGGCAAAATAAACGTCACTGTAGTTTTTTTTTTCGGTGCAAAGTTTGTGGTAAAAAATTGTAACCGGATTGCAAGTTACTCTAAATTCTAAATACCTAATAGATGCATGTGAGTTTTATTGTAAAATGTATTTGTCATGACTACTGATAAAGAAATGAATAACATTCCACAATATACTGTGTTAACATTATAAAAAACATTCGGCGACTAGTGGTTTATATCATTAAAGAAAGGTGACTTGCCCTTGGCTAGCAGGCCGGTTTCATAGGAGGCCCCCAAGATGGCGGCAAAAGAAAGGGAACAAGGCGTTGAGCACTACACGTACTTGAGTACTTTATGGTCTAGCCTGGTTCTAAAATCACGCATCTTGTACGCATCCTTCAGCGCGTAGCCGTAGCAGAGACCCAAAAAAGTCACCTGGTTAATTTTATATCAAGCACTAGTTATAATCCCGTGAGAACTTAAGCTTATTTAGTATTACGCAATCTAATGAAATCCTTATCCGTTTTCTTAGATTTTCTTAGCGTCGTTCCCATGCTTTGTCAGCAGATTAGAAACTTATAAATATATGTAAAGTGCATAATAAAGTCAGTCATATTGTACAAGCCTCTGGCATAATAGAAGATTTTTAAAAATAAACTCTCGAGAATCGAGTTGTTAACTCACTGGATGTTTTTCGCGCTATCGCGTTTTATTAAAATATTGATTTCATCCATAAATAAAGATTTCGCAATTAATTCAAAGTTTAAATGAAAAGGGAGAGTTTTAAGTAAACTGTAAAAACCCCAAAAATAGGAAAATTTACAGGCCACAAAACAGAAAGCTAAAAGAAGATATTTTTAAGTTGCTACTTAAATTAAAATAAAAACTAAAATTAAAGATTATTATTGTTAGATACAAAATGACAATTTTTCAGTCCAAAACTGAACAATGTATATTTGTAATAATAGTTATTGTAAAAATTCTAGTATAAGAATTATATATTTAATTTAACATGCTTATATCCCTATTATTTTAAACTCTGTTATTTTATATGTATATTAATAGTACGTTTGTGTAAACAATATGTCTCAAAGTAAAAAACCTTTTTTTTTATATACATAGGCGCACTTGACCGTGCATCAAACTGATTACTACGATAACAATTAGTTACGGCAACAGAGCACGCGACTGTTTTATTGTAATCTAGAGTTTAACAAATGGGGGTAATTCCAGAGACGGCTTCTAACCTAGTTGGAAATAAAATTAGGATTCGATTTGAAAATAAAATACAAATATTTATTTACCCACATTGTGTTATTTGAAAGTGCGAGATACGAAAATATCATACAGGGTGTCTGAAAAGTCTTAGCATGGGCAAATATCTTTACTATTAATAAAGATAGCAACACCAAATTTGAGTTGTACCTTATTGGTTAGTAAATCTACTTTTTTACGTAATTTGACTCTTTCAACCCCCTTGGGGGGTTACGCTAGCGAGTTGAGGTCCAAAATTTTGGATGCAAACCTATGCCGTGTGGCCTCTTCGTTTAAAAGTCTTCAAAAAAGAAACATTGTTTTAGTATTTTAGTATTTATTTATTATTGTAATTCATTTTTAAATGGCAAGCCTATAAAAATTATAACTCGTAAATCGTATAATCGGGCGGGGCACAAGTCGACCATTAGTCGGCCACTTGTGCCAAACAGTACAAGTCGGCGCTGCTATGTTTTGTTGTGTAGGGCACTTTTTTCTAACTTTTTTCCAACTTTACTTCTTCATTTGTCGTTTTTATATGTTTTGTTTTTGACATCTGCGCAGTAGACCAAAATGCGTACCACGCGCAAACCGAGCGTGCTGGACATGCGCACGGAATTTCAGGAGTTGGACTTTGGTGTCTACATTTGAACCCATTCATTTTTCAGAATATATCTCCAGTAGCTAAGGTACCACTACGTATTTAACTTTATAACTTTGTTCCCAAGTTTTTTTCGACTTTATTTTTCAGTTTTTGCCATGTGCGCAGTAGACCAAAATTCGTACCACGCGCAAACCGAGCGTGCTAGACATGCGCACGGAATTTCAGGAGATGGACTTTGGTGTCTACATTTGAACCCATTCACTTTTAAGAATATATCTCCAGTAGTTAAGGTACCACTGCGAATTTAGACAACAAAGTACATCCCCTGAAATTTCGTGCGACTGTCTAGCCCTCTTGGTTTGCGCGTGGTACGCATTTTGATCAATGGTAAAACTTTTTCCCCAAGTTTTTTTCGACTGTATTTTTCGTTATTTGCCACCGCGCAGATAGCAAAAAAAGAAAAATAAAATCGAAAAAACTTGGGAAAAACGTTATAAAGTTAAATACGCAGTGGTACCTTAACTACTGGAGATAGATTCTTAAAAGTGAATGGGTTCAAATGTAGACACCAAAGTCCATCTCCTAAAAGTCCGTGCGCATGTCCAGCACGCTCGGTTTGCGCGTGGTACGTATTTTGGTCTACTGCGCACATGGCAAAAAACGAAAAATAAAGTCGAAAAAACCTTGGGAAAAAGTTATACAGTTAACTACGTAGTGGTACCTTAACTATTGGGGATATATTCTTACAAGTGAATAGGTTCGAATGTAGACACCCAAGTACATCTCCTGAACTTGCGTACGCATTTCTAGCACGCTCGGTTTGCGCGTGGTACGCATTTTGGTCTACTGCGCAGATGTCAAAAAACAAAACATATAACAACGACAAATGAAGAAGTAAAGTTGGAGAAAAGTTAGAAAAAAGTGCCCCACAAAACAAAAAATAGCAGCGCCGACTTGTGCTGTATGGCACAAGAGGTCGACTAATGGTCGACTTTTGCCCCGACCGATTATACGATTTACGAGTTATAAGTTTTATAGGCTTGTCATTTAAAAATGAATTACAATAATAAATAAATACTAAAATACTAAAACAATGTTTCTTTTTTGAAGATTTTTAAACGAAGAGGCCACACGACATAGGTTTGCATTCAAAATTTTCGACCTCAACTCCCTAGCGTAACCCCCCAAGGGGGTTGAAAAAGTCAAATTACATAAAAACGTAGATTTATCAACCAATAAGGTACAACTAAAATTTGGTGTCGCCATCTTTATTAATAGTAAAGATATTTGCCCATGCTAAGACTTTTCAGACACCCTGTATGATATTTTCGTATCTCGCACTTTCAAATAACACAATGTGGGTAAATAAATATTTGTATTTTATTTTCAAATCGACTCCTAATTTTATTTCCAACTAGGTTAGAAGCCGTCTCTGGAATTACCCCCATTTGTCAAACTTTAGTAATTACATATAGTAAGCAGGCAGCATGCACGTGCCAACATGTGTTTCCTATAGAACTTATACAAAACTGGCTACTCGTATATGATATGTAGTAATAGGTACGTACCTATAATTATTTAGTTTTTTAAGAGCCGTTTATTTGGTGATACCTTTCGGCACATTCTCATTAAAAATAATAAAATAATGTAAAACATAATTAGCTCAGGTTTGTGGCAACTATTCAAAAGAGAATAACTTGCAACATATTAAAATTTGATTTATTTGTAAATTTCAGGCTCTATGCTCTACTGTGGTCTAATGTATATTTTTGCGACGACAAAAACATTATACAGGGTTTATAAAATTATAATTGAAGTTTCTATAGATTATTTTCAATATACTCGTTGTGCAAAATAGATAGGGTAAATTTACTTGCTTAATATGCTGCAATTTGAATTATAGAGGGCAAGATTTTTTTACCTACATATATTTTGAAAATTCGGCTGTGATTGAGAACAAATTTTAGAACTGATACATACAATTTCAATACGCCACAACCACAGATTTTACTTATTATTAATATCAAGAATATTATTACTGACCTTATCATCTTTGTGCTCTGAATTAAATTTTTAATTGCTTGACTTTTATAATGAAATCTGAACCTGAATAAGATCTATGACTTCTTGTTGTAATTTATTAGCCTGTTTATAACAGTTTTTTTTAAATACTATGCTTGAGTAATAAAAATTCTTTTTTGTTCGATCGTGAGATGCTCCTGGTGTTGATACAGTTGTTGTTGTTTTCGGAACTTACCAGATTTAAAAACTGCGATATCAACTCAATCATTATTGCGTCTTAAAAACTTTTAATACTTCTTTCGCTTAAGTGTTTGGGTTTGCTTGGGAATCTTTTTGTTTAAATCTAATTTTGAACTAAGCTTTTTGTATAGGTACTCTTTTTCCTCCAAAAATTTCTTGTCTTCCTATTTGAAGAAAATTTTACTCTTGGTTTGAACAGCTGTTCTCTTTATTTTTTGATTTGAAGTGTTTTAACTTTTTGAAATTTATTTTTTTGAAACAGTTAGTTGGATTTCTTACTTTAAAGATAACAAAAATATTAGTTTTTCCAACCTGTTACATAGGAATAATATGGAGAGACTTGGCAACGCCAATATAACTGACATTGCTCGTTGTTTTTTATATGGCCATGTTGTGTTTATTACCAGTGGTGCGCAATTACTCAAAAAAAAATTGAGGGACGATATCTACCTTTTTTTTATCATGAAGCGCCATTTATTTAATATTTTTATTCATTCTAATTCCTACCAGCATTTACCGGTTTTAATATATGCAGTGAATTTCATAACATCCTGTATATATATGTAATGTATTTTTAGAAATAAGGATACTTTACTCTTGAACGATTTTTATATTTTTTGGCCTGGCCTGTAAGCTGTTTGACTTGAAGCCATTTTAAGTGCACCTGATATGGTTGTCGGACATGCACCAACTTTTGGCGGTATTTTATTTCGGATGTGCAACTAATAAAAAGATTTCCCATTTGTTACACGCTTAATGGACCGCGCTGTACATAATATGTATATATATATATATATATATATATATATATATATATATATATATATATATATATATATATATATATATATATATATATATATATATATATATATATATATATATATATATATATATATATATATATATATATATATATATATATATATATATATATATATATATATATATATATATATATATATATATATATATATATATATATATATATATATATATATATATATATGTATATACTAATTATACGTAAAATTGTCCAGTAACGTAAGTCCGTTTTCTGAAGGAAATCTTTAGGTTTGATCCATCCTAGTTAATTTGACAGAAAGCGCAAGTTATCTAACTTCAAGATATGGAAATCGTGGCATCCGAGTCCAGCCCAGACTTCACCGTTTTTTTTTTGTTATTGGTAGATTTTACTTTAACATGAGTATTAGATATTGTTAATAAATTTAGACTATTTATTATTAACATAATCATTTTAACCTTTATTCATTTATAAAATTATTTAGCTCCACTGTTTTGTCCAATAACATTAAAAAAAGCATTGGTATGTCAAAAGGTTGTAAGAAATAAAGTTACGATTTTCTTGGAAAATTGGTTGTTTGCATTGCAAAAAAGTGTGCAGCAATCAACTACAAGCTCAAGCACACAATTAAATTGCATTTAACTGTGTTCATATGGTTACCAATGCCATAGTTTATATGTCAGTGAAAAAAGCACCTACATATTATTATCAATAAGCCCTAATTTTATTCTAGTTGCTCCCGTATAGTTCATGTTGAATATCGTTGCCCGGAATGTGACAAAGTGTTTAACTGTCCAGCAAATCTGGCCTCACATCGGCGATGGCACAAGCCTCGGCCTAGTAAAGAAAATAAACAAGAGGATGGTGTCGTAACTGCATCTGATTCTGGCGAACAATTTCCTTGTGATGAATGTGGAAAGAGGTTTAGAAGAGTAAGTTTCTAAAAACGAAAAGTTACTTTCTGTTAAGGTCAGTAGAAAACTTAAGAATATCTACCTAATCGTAAATATAAATTCTAATTTTATTGCTGCCGGAATAGTTGATACTTTCTTTGGTATGTTAATTGACACAACAGGGGAAGGCTATTTAAATCGCCGAAATTTTACCAAAAAATATTCCACAAATATTTTTTTTAAATGTTCTATTCTAAAAAAATCTAATTCGTGCGTGCTTTTTGTGTTGTACCCGTAAAAAAAATACTATTTTTCTAATACCTCAATATTCTCAACAAAATAGTGTATTTTGGAAATTTATACGCGTTTCGTTTTAGATTAACAAAAAAATCGAACTCCTTAATTTTCTTTTTTCAGATCGCTTACCTCCGTAAACATCAAACAGTCCACCAAATGGACTGACAACGGCTTGTGCCAGTAAGGCCAATACCTCGTCTTCCACCGAGTCTATGGCGGCCTCCACCATTGCCTCCAGTTTGTGGAGGTTTATTAGGCTCTGAGATATATTTTCCTGGATTATCATGGATGGATTTTCCAAATAACTGTAAATACACGTCATAGGGGATGTAGTTTTATGTAGGAATTTGTGTAAATATAGATTAAAAGCTAATTGTAAAAACTTAAACGGTTTAAATAATAGCCTGTTAATTTTAGTTAAAATCCCTGAAATTGCAAATTCTTAATTGTACATTTTATGTAATATCCAACAATTTTATCATTGCTAAATGAATTATTGCACACACAGTGGAAAACTGATATGTAGCAGCTAAAAGTCCAAAAATAAAAGATAAATTTGATTTTACCTTTGAAAAGTTGAAAAGACATTTGATGTAGCCCTATTTAATTTTAATGTTATTAGCATTTAACCGAAATAAGTATAAAAAAGCGCCTTTACAATGAGCTCTTTCACTAAACCTGAATTTCATAATTTTAATACCAGCGTCAGGGTATACCGGGTGACCACGAGCTTACTGGCCAGCTCGTTATTTTGTTAAGAAATAATATATCGATTTGAAATTTTGAGAAGTCGTATAGTTGCTATAGATACAGATTTTGAGTGCTCAAACATCCGACTATCATTTCCGGTTCAACCGGAAATACACTCAACTTTGTTATTTCAAACGAAACACCCTGTACATTTTTTAAAATTTGGATTCTACCTAACATTCTAAGTATAAAACATATATCATACCCGATACCTATCTTCAACAGTTTTCAAGGAAATGGCGTTTGAAAATTGTTGCATTAAGAAAATGTATGTAGAAAGGATACACATAAAATTAATAATATCAGAGTAGTGCTTGAAGTAATAATTTTATTAGGTTTTTATTTTAAAAAATAAGAAGTTACCCATAAATTAAGTGTTCAAAGTGTTGACCGTTTTCTCTCAGACGAACTCTTTGAAATTCCCTGAGCACGTTGTTCATTTGTTTTAGGGGTGATATTATTAACAGAAAATATGACAAGTGTCTTGTATTCATAGCCATCTTGATTAAATAATTGGAAATTGACATAGTTATGATCATGAAGCAGTTCAAGCGACAAATGATCTCCATAGCCACCTAGATAAAATTAGAAAGATTGAAATTTGGAATCTAAATTTTTAGCTCTCCATATCTCAAGAACTTTAGACATGGGATGGTGTATACAAAAATTATAGAGAAAAGTCAGACAAATTAGAATTTAGAGTTTAAAGTAGAATTATTGAGAAAACTTGAAATTATTGAAGTAATTTGTACCTGAATGTCATATTTTGTAGCACTTCCGGTTGCACCTGAAGTGAGATTGTCATGACACAAGCATACAAGGCCCCTAAAAAGAAGTAAGAATAATATATTAAACTTTTCGCATATTCATTTGTTTTATGTTGAAACAGCATAGTTTGCGGCTCTTTCGACATTTTCAAACGTCATTTTCTTGAAAACTGTTACAGAGAGGTACGGGGTATGATACATGTTTTATAATTAGAATTTTACGTAGAATCCAAATTTTAAAAAATATACAGGGGGTTTCGTTTAAAATAACAAAGTTGACTATATTTCCGGTTGAACCGAAAACGATAGTCAGATGTTCGAGCACTCAAAATCTGCATCTAAAGCAACCATACGAGTTCCCAAAATTTTAAGTCGAAATATTATTTCTTAACAAAATAACGAGCTGGCCAGTAAACTCTTGGGAACCCGGTATAGTCCGGATTTCAATAATACATACGAAAAAAATCGGGGTCGGACTTAGGTATCTGGTAGAAACTGTAATGGAAATTATATTAGTATCAGGACGTGTGTTTATGAGTTACTGCGTTTGAAAAATATAAAAAATATTTTAACTGAAAGAATTTTCTGTAGTAAAAATTACCTTTAAAAATATTAAAAGTTAACCAACAAGATAGAGGATTGAAAGTTGGTACAACTAAACAAATATGAAAAAAATATATATATTTAATATAAAATATTATTTTTTATAAATTAAGACGGTCGCATGAGGTCATTAATTTTTTTATTGAATTGTCTTGTAACACATTGTCGAATGAAATGTCATCAAATTTACCAAAAAAAATGCAAAAACCATATTATTTAATTTAATAACAATTTTTTGCTCCGTGGAAGCTAGCTCAAAACATATATATTTTCGCAAATTTCAATTTTTTCCTTGACAGAAATATTTCTAGTACCTGTATTAGTTTTTAACATATTCAGATATATTGCTGAAATTCTAGGAACCGCCAGTGATTTTCATTTAAAAATATCTAAGCTGATGGTGCCTCGCCGTCATTTTCATTTTTGCAACAATTATATTTATCCCAAAAAATGATAGTTAAATAATCATTAAGTAGCCTTAGGTCTCGGCCTCCATTCAAGAGTTTTTCTTGGTCCATCAATCGTCAATAACTGCTCTGGCAATGTGTCTAGCCTAATTTCATTTTATTGTGGCTGTTCTTTTCTCGGCATACTCAAAACCAGTTTTTATAATTTCACTATTTGGAATTTTATCCCTAAAGGAAACACTAAGCATAGCCCGCTTGGTCACTGGTATTTTGTCTATAGCTTGTTTCGTTGTCAATATGTCTGATACGTCACTACAGGGAAAACACATTGGTTGAATACTCTACGCCATAAGCGTATATCTGATCGAAAGGTAGCCCTTAAGTTGCCAAAAACCACCCAAGTTAAATCGATTCTTCTATGGATCTTGCTTATTTGGTTTATTCCACACATATCTCATTTCTTATTCACCTGTTCTATCTTCACGTCACCCAAAGAAATTCTATCGCAATCACGAGGTTGGTCATAAATTGGATTTTGGAAATATTTCGCTTGCAGAATACAATATAGGCACAAGTAAAAAAAAGTTTAACGGAGAAATTAATGAAAAATGAGCTGTTTTTTATTAAAAGAACAGAACAAATAAATTATATTAAAATGCGGAATTATATATTTTTTAGCCAAGTTTTTATCACTGTAGATTCATGTTTTAAAAAAAAAATAGTAGGTATCTTTAATTCTGAAACTGAAATTAAAAAATACTTTGTTATTGCGCTACATTCGCTTTGCTGAATAAAACCAATTTTTCCATTTTTAAATTGACATTGTTAGTAAAAATTACTTTGTAAGTTGGATTCTTGCCTGATTTAAAAATTATTTACAGTGATAACCCAGAAATTATAAATTTTAAGTTGTGCCACTATAGCTTCTTATTTTTAGTCTAGCGATTTTTTATGCTTGCTGAAGCCTTTCCAACATTTTCGTGGCCTTATCGACGCTGTCTAATATTACAACAATATCGTCTCCAAATCTTAAGTGTTAAATCTTCTTTATTGATGTTAACTCAAATGTTGTTTATCATTCTACATAATGTATTCGAGCAACTTGAAAGTTGATCCATGGCCATAGTCTTTTTAATATAACTGTTATGAAGAGTTTATAAACGTGAAATAAAAGGCTTATGGGCCGATAATTCTTCAAATCTGCAATATCACACTTCTTGTACATAATGACAATAACAGCGTTATGCGAGTGGGGGCGGGGGTCGTACCAGTTAGAAAACATGCATTAAAAAGTTTTTGAACTATGCGTATCAATGCGTGTCCTGTTTCTTTAATCGATTCGATAACTATGTCGTCATCTCCTGGTGATCTGTTGTTTTCTTTTGAAAGAGGGTTGCCATTATTTCGTCCACCGATATATCCGGAATATCCTTGGATCACATGTTCTAAGTTTTTAATCTTGCTTAAATCAGATAGTTTCGCATCTGTTTTGTAGAGTTCCGGGTAAAAGTCCTCGATAATCCGGAGGACATCTTTTTATTTATCCTCGTGATTCCATTTTTGTCAGTTAATTTACAAATATTTGTCCTACCTTCTGCTAGTTTTCTCCACCACCTTCAAACTTGTATTTTGTTCAATTACATGAGATATATGTTCATAAATATAATATGTTATAATGTCGGTCCTAATAGATTTGGAAAAATCTTTGTTAATCTATCTAGCAGTGGAATTTTCCTTGTACTTATTTCGCATCTTCATTCTTGTATTCATAAAGGCCATTGTGTTTGGGTTAACTTTCTGTCTTCGACCTTTGCTTTGTCACTATACTTGTTTTGAGCTTTTAAAGCGTTGTACACAGTAGCGGACCCAGGGGGGGGGGAGGGATGCACGCACCCCCATCTGAGAATGTAAAAATTGTCAAAAGAAAACCAAAACTTTCCTTAAATAATAATAAAAATAATAATTTTTATATTTCCCCTTCCAGTTTTGTTTTTTTTTGTTTCGTTTTTTGAAACTGCAACAATTTCGTTTTTATTTTATTAATAGATTTTACAATAAAAAAGTTTTAATTACATATTTTTTGCGCCCCCCCCCCTTTCTTAATAAAATCCTTGATCCGCGCCTGGTTGTTCATTGGCATGGTTTACATCTTTCCCTCTTGTATTCCCTATACTTTTAAGAACTGCAGTTTCTGGATTTTCATGGGCTTCTATGTTATTCATAGAGGACCATTTTTGCCATGACCTTTGTTACCATGTTTGGTCTTTCTTTTTTGCATTTATTTTCATTTTCGCTCTAACTAGTCGATGCGATAGTCGCTGAAATTTTAAAATCAATTTTATTTGTAGTAGCGTCATCAGGACTTTTCCAAGGCCATTTCCGTTGGGATCCCTCTTTGAAGAACGAGTTCGCAGCCTAGAGTCTCTGGTGAAGAAGAAAATTTAGGAGCAATCATTTCTCTCTCCGAGTCCGAAGGGGCCCATATTGATTTCTGCATAGTTAGTTTTATGTCCCAGTGTAGCGTTGAAGTAAATATACCATTAAAATCGTGTGCTGTGTTGTATCATTCCGCATGGCTTTAAAGATATTCATTAAAGCCTTCAACTACTTCATCGCCGTAATCAGTTGCTGGTGCGTACACTGGTGTAAACTATATACAACTTTATATCCCTTACTCGGTTTAAATACCCAACCCAATCAAACCCAACCTTAGGAAAAACACTATGAATTTTAAGAATTTGTTGTTTATTCTTTTTATGTACGAGAAATTCTACTCCTATTTTACCCGATTTAGGAACCATCTGATTTCTTCCTCCGGACCTCACTAAGTCCGAGGATATCCCATTTAATGGAGTCGAGCTCCTCTTTCATATCAATGATTTTTTTGCTTGTTTTACATTGTAAGTAGAAACATGCAAGATTCGATATCCGTAGTACCATAGTCCAACCCAGTGACCATTAGCACCCTCTGCCCATGATCTAGTCTGGTTGTTACCGTAACCATGCAGGGACCAGGGACTGAGAACCCTTGATAAATCGTCTGAGTCATACTGTTTTACGAGGTTTTTCGTCAAATACACTTCTACGCTGCCAATGCATGTTGGTAGTTAGTAGGATGTGGGAGATTCCATTTCCTTAATCTCTGGTGGAACGGTTATATCGCCATGACTCGGTCGCTAGAGCTTCATTGGGTATCTAATAGGTGGTACTGGGTGGCTAGGTTGCCACCACTCGTGCAGTTGAGGTTAACATTTGAACTGATTTTTCATCCTTTCTACCAACTTTTCTTACCTCCCTGAGCAAACTCGTGTGCTTTACGATAATAGAAAAGAAAATCGAAAAATTAAAACCTATTAGAATTCAATTGAATTTAAAAACTCTAGACAATGACGGAATGACGTAAGTAATAACTCGATATGATCAGCATTTTAGGGTCACGTGGTCTCAATTGTCACGTTATTCTTTGGCGAAAGTACAGAATGTACAGTGTTGCGGCATAGGGAAATTTATATCAAAATGCGCGGCCATGAAAACGTGTCCGTAACAAATCCAAAGTTTCCCTCGCCGTGTGACACGTGGCGACATCTTGTTGAAATAACATATTGTTAAGATGCATATTATCTAATTGGAGTCATAAACATTTTCTTAACATATTCCGGTAGAATTCGCCATTAATATTAACCTGTACACCATCGTCATTTTCATGAAAAAATGGCCGTATAACACCTCCAGCCCTCCAGCTCCAGGACGTAAATTTTCACTTCCCCAAATCCTACAATTTTGCCTGTTCACATAACCTCCGAGGTGGAATTGAGCTTCGTCGGAAAAGATAATTTGATTGCAAAATTCTGCATTATTTCTAATTTCTTCTAAGATAAAATTAGCTAACGCGCGGCGATGCCCGTGGTCTAATAATAATTAAATTGCCGGATCTCCAGATGACACATGTAAAATATAAAATTTCTAGGTTAAGTTGTTGAAAAAAGGCGTCAAATTAAATCACAAAGTACCTATTGGGACATCCTTTATATGAGTATCCCAGTCTAAAAATTGATCTATATATACCTAGGAATTTTGTACTTGTTACTAATTTTGTAACCTTATGTTCCAAGGTTATTTCCTTTGGAGAAGTGATTTGGGATTGTTTTGTTCTAAATAAAAATATTGGTTTTTAAATTGTTAATAAAATTAGTTTGTCCATAGTCAATCAATCGTATCTTCAATAGTTTTTGTCAAATCACCTCCTGCAATTAAGAGCTTAGTGGCATCCACGTAGTCGGTAATCGCATATTCATTTAATGTCATAGTTGTTGCTTTGAAGTCTGATTTTACCGTTTCTTTGCTTTTCGCAATGATAGCATGTTGCTGTATATTTGAGAGGTAAGATCGTACCCACTTATTTGCTGGTCCTCCTATATCATATTTTTCTAATTTTACCAAGAGGTATTCATGATTAACGTAATCATACGCCTTACTGAAATCTAGAAAGAGTCCTCCTAGCGCTAAATTTTTATTTTATGAATGATGCAGAATTGCATTTATAATTGGTATATAGCGGTGTTAGTCGATTTGCCTCTTAAATATCCTTGCTGAGAACTTGACAACAGATAGCATTCATTCATGAAATTTACTAAACGTGAACACATTACCATATAAAAAAATTTTGAAAAGGCTGGTAAGAGACTTATGGGCCTATAGTTGTTCAGATCTTTAGGGTTACCTTTTTTATATAAGAATTTTATCAAAGCAAACTTAAATTGATCTGGAACTACTGATGATAATTTCATTGAATTTTTTTATATAACATAGCAAAGGGGCAATCTCGATTATAGAGAGCTTAACAATACTCGCTGGAATATCATCATAGCCACTACAGTATTTATTTGTTCTTCATATTTTGGTCCAATTTGCTTAATTCATCAATATTAACAGGTTTTACATACATTTATTTACCATTTTCTGCTATATATTACATTGAAATGATTTATGACCTTGTTGTTTAAAAGATTTCGAACATCTTTAAGCAAATGATCATTAAATTCATTTGCCAGTGTTTTATTACTCTCACTAAAATCATTGCTGTACTTAACCCGTCCAGTTCTTTCGTTACATATTGACCACCTAGATTTAATTTTACAATCTGAGTTTTAACCCTATTTTCATAATATTAAACTTTTTCAGTTTTTGATAATTTGTCATATTCTTTTTTTGTTTCATTATATATTTTATGCTCGGGATAATGTATAGATAGTAACATTAATGTATACAACCTTTGTTTTATTTCAGCAACAAGTTTCATTATACTTATTTAGGTGTTTTATTATATATGCCATGGTTAATAAAGAATCTAAATTGAAAATGTTAAAACGAATTTATATAAACTCGCCATTGCTTTTTTACATTTTTATGATCAATTATGTAAACGTTATTCCACTTTTGCTTTTTAAGCTTATCAATGAAGCAATTTTTGTTACATTCACTAAAAAATCTTTTATGGGTAGATTCAATTTCTTTGTACTTAAGCAACTGAAACATTATCTTTTGTGCAAAATGATTGAATATGTGGTCATTTAGTACCTCTGCTGAGGTATATTGCATATTTGTACCAATGTTATCTTGGTAACTTTTTGAGTATGTGGTTATTCTAGTACAGTCTAATATTGTTGCTTTAATTGCAGTGTAAGGAACTTATTTTTATGGTTGTATTCCTCTTTCATTTCGATATTGAAGTCACCCGCAACAAAAATTACTTCACTGGAATCAACCTTGTTGCACAAAACAGTTTCCAGTTGTTTAACAAATAAGTCAATTTGTCCATTAGGTGGACGATACATTGACAATATAATGGTAACCTTATTGTTGAACACATATTTCATTGCTGCGCACTAAAAATCGCCTATTACTGACAAATCACCTATATTCTTGCACTCCCCAACTTTAATATAATTTCTAGCTTAGGTAGCTGTGCCTCCTTGAATTCTTTTCTCTCGTCACATACTCATAACTAATGTGAAACCTTTGAGACGTATTTTATTTAGCTGTTCTTTTGATTTCCAATGTTCCAGATTTTTTATAGTCACTGATACAGCTTTACCAATTAGCTCACAAGGAATAAAACAAACAACCAGGAATCCCATTATCAACTATAGTACCTATATTTTATCAAAATGTATAGTTCCTGGGAACCAGTGTCGATTAATTTTGAAGAACTATTAAATTAAAATTCAGAAACTGCAATATTGTGTACTGCACAAGAGCGCCCAAATAGGAATTGTTTCCATTTTGTGTACCGCCTTGCAAATTTTGGATATTTTCTTTCAAAAGTTCTCTCCAAAGCATTTCTTTCCAATAAACTATTATTTTCTTGTAATAATTGGTTGGTATTTTCCAACAAGTGGTAGATACTTGTCTTAAAGATCTTCCAAGTTTAACTGTTGGATTTCCATAATGTATTGTTGAGATCTGTTTTTTTTGACGCCTTCATTTGAGGTTAGTTTGCAGCATTTTATTCGCGTGTCGCATTTTTCACACACCAAGTGGGTGAAATATTTTTCCAAACACGACTTGTGCCATATATTGCCACAATTTATAAATAAAACACTTGTGCTCTCTCTTGTTTTACAACAAGCAAACTTTATATTAACCGTTGATTCACCCGCGTCTACATCGCCTGCCATGTTGAATGCCTGCCGCTCCTAGAATATTAAACATGTTTTGACTTCTCGAAGTTGCATGATGAAAACACAAATAACCCACCGTTTTTAATTTTTATCACACACCGAAACATGATTTTTAGCACTCAACGCTTGTTTTGCTAACCATATCAGCATCATCAGTAATCAGTTCCTTACAGTAAAAACCTGCTGGTTCTTCCCCTACACATTAGAAACATATCTAATATCGCCACTATTAATATAATATTACCAATCTTGCGTAAAATATTAATTTTACCTCGTAGATTTAATTTAGTCGCCTCTAGTCACTATTTATAAGGCTCATCGATTTATAGTTATATTTTTAGCCATTAAAAATATTTTTTGCAATACATAAAGAACACATTATACCTACATTATACAATATACATTACCTAATGATGTAACGACTATTCTGTAAATTATTATTTTATTTAGCGGTAACACATTGGTTACGTTTAAAATTGATAAAATACCTACTATTCAAAACTTCGTTATAAAACTACTAAAATTATTTTATAGTTACTAACAGTGTGTAATACCTACTATTTACCCTAATTGGCCTTCGATATATTTTACTAAAATAATTTTATTATCCATTTCTAGTCATTATTTTAGTTCCCTGAATATTAAAAATACGGGACTAATGAAATTATTTTATAGTGATTAAGTTAGTCTTCTATAGTCATAATTTGTTAGGATGCCCATTGACATTCCAAAAAATTTATGTCGCCTCAATATTCCAGGAAATTCATATTTCGCCTTATTTAGTAACATCAACCCTTATAAAATCAGTTAGTCCCGTGACACTTAAAAACCAGGAGCTGTTGGTTTTATCTTATTATTAATGGGTAATACGCGTAAAAACCGGATAATTGCAGAATATTCTTAAAATACATTGAATTTGTCACAGATTATTTGGCGACTTTGGTTATTATGCATATTAGCTGGCTGGTATGCGTAATAGACACTTTCGCCTATTATGTAACGTTTATACTAATATATAAAACATGTTTGGCGAATATTATTTTCACTCAGTTTTATAAAATTTTAATTACAAACATGTATGTTTTCTGCTCATCAACGATATCGTGTATCTATTCAATTCATGGTTTATTTTAAAAAACAAAAATAAAGAAAATTCAAGTACCAGGCAGCTGCCGTTTGTTTAAATAATAATGTCAGAAGGCATTTACGCAAACTGATCTGATTAATCCGATCGTTAGCTGATAATTTGTTGTCTTCATCTATAAGCAACCGAAAAAGAGAGATCCGATATCAGCTGATCATCGTATTAGCTCGACAGACTTGACGTAAACGCCTGCAAATTGAGTTTAACGGTCTGCATTAATATACAGTGAGCTCAAAAAGTTTGGAAAAAATTCATTAAAAAAGCAGGTAATTATTTTTCAGTTAAGTGCTCGTACACGTCAATTTGTATATTTAGTTGCACATTTTTTTAACTAATTTTTATGCATACAGGTTGGCTCAAAGAAGCAGGACGAACGTCTACTTTGTTTTTTTTTAAATAGAACACCTTATATATTTTACATTTTCGAATTCTACGGTCGATTCTAGATATACTCTATGTAACATTTCCTGTAGCCAAAATAATTTGTTTCTGATATATTGATAGCTAAAAATTAGCATTTTGCTTTTGTTTGGCAGGCTTTAACATCAAAACGGTGAATCTTAGACAAAAACGGTTTACATGTCTCTATCTTAGTTTTTCATTGTCTACAGAAAAATATTAACCTCCGGTTTAACCGGAAGTTTTTCCGATTTTTGGTCACTTCCGGTTAAACCGGAAGTTGACTTTTTTCTGTAGACAATACAAAACTAAAATAGAGACACCTAAGCCGTTTTGCTCTAAGATGCACCGTTTGGATGTTAAGCCTGTCAAAGTGGAAAAGTGCCAATTTTTAACTGTCAGTATCTCACAAACTAATTAATTTACGTATCGGGCATGTTACATAGAATATATCTAGAATCGACCATAGAATCCGAAAATGTAAAAATATGCAAGGTGTTCTATTTAAAAAAATAAAGTTGACGTATGTCCTGCTTTTTTGCGTCACCCTGTATAAATGAAAATTAGTTAAAAATGTGCAACTAAAAATAAAAATTAATTTATGCCGGCTCTTACCTGAAAAATAATTACCTGGCTTTTTAATCAATTTCCAACCTTTTTGAGCTCACTGTATATTCAGACAGCTTAAGAACTTCAACAAACATTTTCAAATGTCATTCTTGCGGTATATTTGCGTTTTGTCTCGCTGTTGCTTTAATTAGATTAGAGAACTAAAATAATAGAATACTATTCGAAACTACTTATAAAAATAATTAATTTATTATATAATTACCAAGCTATATTAATTAATTTAGTGCCCTCCAATATAATTTTTAAGCGTGTTAATTGTAAATTTTAAATTTGTACATATCCATAATATCAATATAAAAGTGTTTATTTTCTAGTCATTTATACCGAGTGAATCTAGTCATTCTAGTCATCAACCATATAAAGCATTCCACAATGTATAGTCTTACGATTTAGTCAGTCTTTCGCAATAAAGATCTCATAAGGTTAGTAATGTAAATAACATAATTTCTAATTTAATCAATATTTCTTGTCTTTTGACATATAACAGGTATTTACGTACTATTGCTTTAGTTAACGGCATAAATAACTTAATTGCATCGTATTCGGCTAACATGCATATTAGAAATAGGGTTATTTAGATACTCTAGAGAGCTTTTGCTAACAATAATTAGCGAAATTTTTAAATCACAAAAATTTCGGCGCGTCTATCTTAAATTTTGTAAATATGTTTATTATCTTAGATAAGAGTTTGTACGCCAAGAGCCATAAAAATTTTGTTTTCAGAAGTTCCGCGATTTTAGCAGCTCCAGAATTTCGCTAATCGGTAGCCAAAACTCACTATCCTGCACACTATCTCTGTTATAAAATATTTTTAAATAAACCCTTAATTTATTATATGTGATTAAACTCCCCTATGTGTGCGAGTGTAATAATAGTATATGACGTAATATAGTACATTATGTAAAGTGACTGTTCCAGTGGCGCACCCAGGGGAGGGGCTGACGGGCTGCGGCCCCCCAGATCAACATCCTAGACACACAAAAATTTAAAAAATGCACTACTAATTGAAGAAATCCACCGAATTGCATTATTCAGCCCCCCCCCCCCCCAAGACAAATCAGCCCTCCATAGACAAAATTATGGGTGCGCCCATGGACTGGTCTGTACTGCACCCAATATGACATTTGAATGCGGCAAAAGATGCATTTCCTACATATAAGATATTTTTTCAGAACCATAAATTTATACTTCAGTAACACAAGAAAATAAGAAATACCTGCTATTTGTACCTGGTATGTTATATTGGTGTATATAAATGAAAAAAATATATGTGTATAAAATATATCCATGTATGGAGGTCATTTATTTCTAAATTGAGTCTGCATTTTCTACAACACCTAAAAATTAGCACTTGTTTAACTAATAGCTAGATTTTACCAAATTGTAATTTTCAAGTTTAAATCTGTTTAAACTACATGATATATTAATACTGTTTATAGTTTTACCACACACCAAAACTTAATTGTATGGACCCGATGCGCGTTTTACTATTCATAAGATAATTCGCAACTTTTAATTATTTCACTCATTAACTTTTAGTTCTGTTTAAATTTTCTTTTTGTTTTTAATCACTTCACTCATTAAATTTGAATTTAGGTCAAAAGTTCTTAGTCATTTGCCGATAATACTACCATGACACAGATTACTCGATTAGCGAAACGCGCGTTGAGGGCAAAAAAATTAGATTTTGGTTTCTGGTTAAACAGTACAAACAACTTTAGTACGGCAAAGGATCTACATTTAAAACTTCCCACCTAAATTATATTAATGTTTAATATCGTTTAAGAAAGAAATTCACACAAAAGTTGCAATATGTATACATATTCATTAAATTTCTATATCTGTGGCCCATGTTGTCCAGAAATATGCTTGCGCAAAAACACCTGCTTTTAGTCTATTATGTTATTGTGCGAACAATGTGTATGCCTTTATATGCATATATGCATATTGCCCTTATGCATGAATATGACATATTTTGTATTTTGATTTATTTCAAATATACTTATTAAGTTTTTATGTTGTGATATCCTAGATTTAAATTAATTGCTATTAAAGTAGGCCATATTTTAAAATATTTTGTATTAAATAAAATTATCTATTTATTTTTTCAGTATTTTGAATTAAAGAAATAACATATCCTTTAACAAGGGGACAACCAAACCTGTTAATAACCGGTTTTAATAATTTTTATATATGTTGTAGATGAGCTCCCCGGTAGTATGAGGATTAAAAATTAGTTTTGGATACTCGAGCTGCAACTTATATACTGGGTTTTGTAGCTATCGTAGGTAAGATTATGGATAGTGTTTCGCACGCGTCCGATCAGGGTTCTCGTCCATGTCTCCGCATACTACTTTTTCAATTTTATTAAAGTATTTATTTTTTTATTATGTTATATTTCAACTCGATTATCTCCAAAACTAAAGCCTATCTCATAAAATCCTTTGATCCTCATACTGTGTGGGAATTCCTTTATAACATATGTATATAAAAATTATTAAAATCGGGCAGTAACATGTTTGGTAGTCCCCTTGTAAGTAAGATAAATCACATTTTATACGCCAGTAGTTTATTATAAAATTAGTTTAGAAAAAAAAATTAACCACAGTGCGGGCAGGGAAAGAAGTTTGCAATAAGTTCTAAGCTGCAACTTACTGTCACTATAAAAATTTAATATTTGTGATATGCAACGTAATTATGACAATAGTGAGATTTGGCAAGCAGAACATCCAGACACGCTAACCCATAAACTCTAAACTTTAGAGTGGCGTATTAATCAGAGTTTTTTCTACATTTACTAATTCATTTTCTAAACCGACCACAAATGAGGAAGGCTTTTAACATTTCTTCAATTTTTAAGGTTTTTATAAATAGCATGTTTCAAACGTCCCTTTATATTTAGGGGTTAGCGTGTATGGAATTTTTGCTTGCAAAATATCCCTAATAAATCATAATAGTCCCTTATTTTAGCACGACTTAACGGTAAAAGTTGACAGCGAGACCGTTAGTGCTGGAATCAAAACAGTACAGAATTTCAAAATAAATATAAAAGTTAAAAAATGTATAGGCACGTCTTAAAATTTAAAATTATAAAAACCATTTTATAAATCTTTTATTAAAAAAAACTGTTCTAAAAACATTAAAACGACTAATAATACTATTTTAGTAATAAAACATTCTTATCGTGTATCATTTAACTAGTATTTTCCTTGCAATAAGATAACAATAGTAATGCAAATTAATAGAGATATTTGATTTACATTAGATTTAAGAACCATCAAATAAACATAAAACCAACAAAAAATTTAAATGTAATGCTTAGGCACCCTTTTGTGTCCGTTTAATTAATTAAGCGGTTGGAATAATCTTCCATTGAACATTAAACCTCTTAAAATTCTCTAAATTTGTTTTTTTTGTCCAGGCCACTGTCGTCATGACCCTAAATTTTTTTATAAAACTCAATAAAATAAGGCACTATAACTCTCAAAAAACTTAGTGTACAGTTGTAAAGGAATGATTTTGCCCTGCTATTCGTTTTCCAAAACTTGAGATATTTACCATGTAAAATTATCTAAATATTGCTTAGCATTTTTTAGTCTATTAGGTTTTTTAAGGATGTGATAAGTGGGATTATTGGTCAGTATTGTATTTTGTTCAGGTTATATATATATATATATATATATATATATATATATATATATATATATATATATATATATATATATATATATATATATATATATATATATATATATATATATATATATATATATATATATATATATATATATATATATATATATATATATATATATATATATATATATATATATATATACTTATTTTACACTTATAACACTTTTAGTGACTAAGATCGTGTAATTATGCTTTGATTTAGAATTTAGACTAATATTAGAATACGTATTTCTAAAAAAAACTTCCACTTCCAAGCTAGAATTGTGAAGATTTTTTAATCAACGGACTGGGAAGTTCCTTTACAAACTTGCGATACTTAATATTTGATACGGCGTATTAAAAAACAATTCTATAAATATCCCCTAAAGGTTATTAGATGTGTTTTAATTAATACTTTGTCAAAAATGCTTTGGCCATCTTGTGTAAATAAAATTTTAAAGACGAGTGTGTTTCTAGTCAGAAAAATTGAGCCAAAAATATTATAGAGTAATAAGTAGGTAGTACAAGTTAATATATTAACGCATTTGGTTTTTGAAGCTGAATTTAATGTTATATCTCTACATCAACTACATCGATCAATTTAAAGAGGATTAAACACTGTTTTGACTCTATATGTTTCATAAATTTTTTGATCTTTTATATTGTTCAAGAATCAAGAAGCCGTGATATGCCGTGGTCTATTAACCTTCCGTTATTCGCGCCGCTTTCACTAACGAGTTTAGTCGCGCTGTCTACACCTGTAGATCAATTTTTTTTTTGTTTATATAATACTTATTTTTAATAACTTTCTTAAATATGAGCCTATGAAACCCAGAGTGGTATAAATCAAAAAAGGTAGTATTGAGATAACCCAGAGTTAAACAAGGATCAAAAAATGTCGAAAAACAAATATCGATTGGGTTTAGGAGATTTTTCTTGGGAAAAGCTAAACTTAGATTTTGTGATATTCGGTATTTAAAAAAATATAATTCTTGTCCCTATTTTTTTGAAATCTGTGACTTAGACCACTATGGCTTTCACTGTTTGTGTGTTAATATATTTCGTAGAAAAAATCTACTGAGCTTGTTTATTGTTTCATATTTAAATCATCAAACACTTATATTATAACATATTAATTATTATTAATTTATTATTATTGGACAAATAGTCTTCTAGGGGACCAATATATTCAGGTGCTGGATCACGATGCGTAGAATTCTACGCGATTTTGACACTAATGACAGTGGCCATGTGATGGATCGTTTGTTTTGTTTGAGTAGTCATGTGACTTTGACACGTAGAATAGAATTATATGTGGCGTGATCCGGGGCCTAGAACATTGCTATTTTCTCCATCAACCTTCAATAATCGAAAATAGTCTTTGTAGACAGGTGGTATGAACTGAATGAAACATTTCTTCCATGTTTTTTTTGCTCGCACTCATTTTATTTTGTGGAGCCAAATCCATTTCTTTGGACGAAATAGCTTCGTTCCCTTAGCAGGAAAGTAAAAAGAACTAAAAAAGTATTAAATTTTTGTTTATATGTCCAACAAATTTAAACAATTTTAAATCCAAAGCATGTATTTTAACTTTTAATTAATCCAAAATAAAAAATTAAGTTATGTTATTTTGGAAAATTATTTTTTACGTTTTATTTACCTGAACTTATAGAATCATATTTAGTAGATACTCAAGAACCAGTAATATTCATTTTTTAGGAGGTAAACAAAGTAGCGTATAACAGTCGATAATAAAGGTTTACGGACACAATGGTCTAAGTCAGACTTGGCCCACTAATGCTTTCATCGGTATATCTGGATGCGTTTTACATCCGTGTTAGTAGCCACTTCTGTTAGTATTGTACTGAAGATAGAAATTTCATATTTTGTCCAGAGGTAAATTACTACGTAAACAATACGATAGTGTCCAGAAACGCAAAACCGAAAAAATTGACTTGGACCACTCTGGTTTTCATAGGCTCGTATATTTTAAATGCCGGGTTATGTTTGTCAAATCTTCGGTACGACATATTTGTTGTACCTAATTTTTTACATATTGCATGGTGGGAAGGTTAAAAATATACCCAAGTTCTTTTTTACGGATTTATTGACACCTAATCAAATATGGTAACAGAAATAAACTGTATTCGAACAAAAATCGAATGTATGATATTTATCAACTTATATGATAAGTAGTGATAAAAAATTATATTACAGAATAAAGAGAAGTAACAAGGATTAAGAACACAGGCGGTAAAAGTGGAGTATTTTTAGTCCATAAAATAGTTGGTACGAGTATCTCTTAGATAGATGCTCTTTATAGGCACACCTGCCACATTTTCTGAATGATCTTTGCGTTGATTTATTACTGCTTCGTGGGCAAAGGTAACATCACATCGTCTGACGTAGTGTGCTTGCCTACTTGGGAGAAGGGCTAAGTACCTCTTTAACCACAAGCAGGACCAGCGCTCGACGCCGACCTCTAATTTCCCTAGGCAAGGGAAACTGATTTATAGTTGATCTATCTCTTTACGGTCTTATTACCTCCCATGCAAATTTCTCTATGAAATTGTTTCGTAGGTTTTTTTCTTCGGGATAGTTGGCCTTAATTGGCACAAAATGCGTTTATTCCAGAAACTGGCCATCGACCTGTGTTTCTGACTGCATTGTATTTTTCACACATCTAATTATCTATACCTACGCCAGCTTTAATCTTGTAACAAGTTATCATTTCTGGTTTCATATATTAGCCAGTTTCTGGATCAACAGCTGGTGCGTAGAAGAAACTAATATCTTACAGAATATAAATCTAAATAAAAGAGTTCATAAAAGTTCTATGCAAAACGCAAAAATAAATTTTAAAAAGCCTAAATTTACATGCTTAAACTTGGCATTTTTACCAAAAAATTGATACAAAATATTATTTACCTGTAAAAATTCTACAGTAAAGAATTGAACTTGCCGAGTCAACAAAAAAAAAACGCGGTTAGTCGCGTGGCCTACGATTGTAGACCAGTAATATTTGGGCCCTGCTAAGTCAAACATTCGCATTTCCTAATTGCATTTGGCATACTAAACATGTGGTCAGCAATATTGTCGACAGCTATTGAAGATGGCGGACGTGTAAAAAGAACCCTTTGAAATTGATCATTCTTGAAATAAGCGTGGTCTACAATCGTAGACCGCACGACTAACGGAGGGTTAAATTGAGCCTTGCCGTAATTCTTGAGATATTAGTTGAAGGTAACTTTACACTATGTTCAAGGATTTTTAAAATCATTGAAAGTTAATATTCTTATTTAACCCTTTCTAAAGAACAATGAAATTTTCCCTCAATTCTGCCAAACTTTGTAACAGTAATGAACGAGTTCTTAAAGTATTTAATCAAATACTTACATTTAATTGGCGTTTAGTCACCTTTGGTAATGACGTTAACAGGTGTGCTGTCGCATTACAATTGTCGAATTGTCCAATTATTTGTTAAATTGCTTTGGAGAACCGACCATAAAATCATTAAGGATTGGCGAAAGCAAAAGCCAAAATTTGTATTTAACTTAAGGATAACACATGTTTTATGATGTTTATTGTGAGAAAAAAAATAACCTCATTTTTAGGGCTTTTTGTTTGCTAATAAAACGACTGGATAAGGAAAATGCAGTAGTAGGGTTATAAAACTATCATTTAAATTATTTAAGGTAATGCACTTAAACCTGAATTATATCTTGTATTATTAGGTATTAGTAGCCCACTGTAACTATAATGTAAATACTCTTAACATCAGTTTTGCGCTAGGTACTGTAAATTTGTAAAGAATGATAGTATTAATAAAGTCTTATTTGAATCTATTATGATCAGTTTTTTACTTTAAATTAAGCTTTTTATGGTTGGTAGGTTTGCGAAAATAGCTAGTAATAAACTGGTTGCATGGAAATTGTATTTAATAAAAGTTGATCAGGAGCAACGATTTTCAAATAAAAACGCGTTTAAGAACCATTGTTCAAGAAGTAACGTTAGCGTTCTAAATTTTTAAGTTTTTAGTTCCCACATAACAAAATAACATTATATGACTATACATAATATATTCACTTGAGTATATGTATGTATATTCACTAATGGGTATTACCTATAAATATCTATTAAATATACAGGAAATACAAAAATGACGTGTAATGTTGGTCAGTTTGTTGCGAGTTTAGTGACTATAAATCATGTTAAAATTCATATTACATTCACAGTATATTCTCCAGTATATGACTATATATCAGATCTTCGAAATTTTAAGTTTTGTTTTAACTGTAAAGATACACAGGAGTGACACAAGGCCAAGTGGCTGGGTGGGTAACGCCGCTGAGATGCGAAGCAGGCCCACTCGATCACGGCGCCGCCGACCCGGTTCGATTCCGGTGCTGTACGATAAAAAACAAACAAGTACAGGTCTGGGTGTCTGTGATTGTAAGTATGAATGAAGCGCGTGTATGGTGAATGAATGAAGGAAGGTGGTAGAGGAATTCTTCCTCGACCGAGAAGGTGCCACACCATACACCCTCTTAAAAGGGCTGGTGAAATCCTTAGGGATGTTTCCAGCTCTGGGTGTGTGAGTCGGTTGCATGATATACAACCCACGGTACCTTAGTACTTAGGCTTGCGGCCTTCGTGGGTTGTAAGAATATATAAAAATAAATGCGACGGGAAAGGAACGAGCAGTGTGGATATAAACTAATCTGAGCTTAATATTTATTCCTTATAGTATATTCATATGCAGATATGAGATTTACATTAAATAAACACATATTACACATAAGGGTAATATTCTAAGTACATATGTAGGTTTCTTAGAAATTTTGGTAAATGTACAATCATATGATATCCAGAAGAATATGTTATTTATGTACATAATACATTCCCTGCTGTGGTATTTTGGGTTTGAATGCATGTATACACGTATTGTCTTCCGGTAATGCCAACAGCAGTAAACTGGAAATACAGTCTTGAATATTGCGCAATTACTTTTACGAGACGTTGGAATGGTTTTCTGAAAAACAATTCAGTGCCCTTCGGATTGGTTTTGTTCTGTAACAAAAATAAAATTAGGAATTATTGTTTAAATACCGGGTGGAATTTTTAACAGGAATAAATTCAGTATTAGAAAGCCTTGTTATTTGCTGAAAAAATAAAAAATACGAATTCTTTTATTTTTAGTTTGGCCCACTTTTTTCGTTTCTTCATGAAAGTTAAACCTCTTTTGGGGGTAGTAACCACCCCAACTTTTTTTTTAATGTAAAGGTATGTATTGTGATAGCTGGTTGGAAAGGACATAAAAAAGGGATATGACCGACTATTTTACTTTTGCATTTTGGTAATCTACACCGAGAAAAAGTTTTACTAACCATAAGTAAAAATCTAGTTATCCTAAGTAAAAAGTTGTATACGATATGTGACAAGTATTTTCTGTACTTAGGGTAGCAAACACTAGGTTGCTAACACAGATTGCTTGCTAGTAGTTCATAGTTTAGTAGCTACGAGTACTAACATTAGTTATCATAAATAGTCAGGTTATTAGTGGTAAGTATCAAAAATAATAACCACCAGTTAACGCTAGAATTGTCACAAGTATGCTCGTTGTTTATGGCTACTTAATTTTATTAGTGGCTAGTATTTAGTTAGTAGTCATGTTATTAGTGGCAAGTATAGGGAATAGTAACCACTAGTTGACACTTTAATTGTCACTAGTATGCTCATCGTTAATGCTACTTAATGTTTATTAGTGGCTAGTATTTAGTTAAGTTGCCACGAGTAAAATATTAATAGCTGCTAATAGTTGGTTATTTATGATTAGTATTTTAACTGTATACAGTAATGTTCAGGCTATTAGCCACTAGTAATGTACTTTATTTATCACTGGTATGTATGTTATTAGTAGCTAGTATAGGACTTAATTGCTACTAGTCGATGCCTTAATTATAGCAAGTAAACAGCTAACTAGCTGCTAGTATTAAAAATTAATTATGTATTCACTTTATTACCATAGTACGGTTGCGCTTAATTCCTCTTTCACATTTCTCTTATTTTTAGCTTTTAAAACAAATGATTAAAATAGAAACCCTCAACAGCTAGCCAGAAATAGTAGGTGTCTATTATGTATGAAATCGGAAATACGGTTCTCCTTCAGAGGAAAGAATTGGCAATAAAAATACCAAAATATATTTTTATTATGACCCAACTACAAGATTATTACTAAAATGGCATACTTAAAAAGTTTTTTTTGGTAACTTGGTAGCCAAGATTGGAAACACATACACTGTTTAATATTATGTTTCATTTATTAAGAATAACTTTATGCTCCATTTTATTCCATTTCCATTATCCATTTTAGTGATAGTAGTATTGCCATCTCTTAAACGGTAATCGCTGTGGGCTCAATTAAATTAGAGAGAAGCTTCCTGTTTCAGACATAATTTATGCTACGTTGTCAGTGCTGTTTTTATTTTCCGAGATACTTTCTAATTTCTGCTTCCTGCACTTTGGTTTTCAAATATTCTCTAAGTTTACCGGAGAAAATTAATCTTGGCCCATAAATAATTTTTTGGTTGTTTCATCATCAATAAATTCAAAACTTCGTCTGTAATCTCTTCTCCTAAAAATTATAAAATGTCTATAAATTTATTTGATACCAACGTTGTTGATGAATCGTTGTTAATACTTAGTAAAGCTACTATAAGATTAGGTGCGGTTGATGCCTTATCAACGAAATTTTGAATTTTATGGCATTAAAGCTTACTTGGACTTACTTTGATTTGATTAATCAATTACAGAATGACCAATAACATTATTACAAATCATGAAACAGTAAACAATTTGCAAATTAAATAATTTTAGTAGTTCAAAATTTCCCTATTAGCAAGGATAATATAAACTTAACACCTACGTAAAAGTAAACTTATTGAAACGTACGCATCTAAAAAAATTAACTGATTGTGCAGGATATCTTACAAAATGGGACAGCCTAACCTCTGTATATTATATTATCAAATTTCATGTTTGGTTAAAACCTGATATTAGAAAATCGATATTTATAGACCTTTGATAACGTAGCATATAAATGGTACATTAAAAAAAAGTTACATGTCCCTACTTCGATACCTATACCTACATTCTCAAAATAACTTCGGTTTAACCAGAACTGACCAAAAGTCCAAGTTTTTACTTCCGACTGGACTTCCGATTAAACCGGTTGTTGACATTGTTAGGTAGAGAATAAAAACTAGGATAGGGATATACAAGCGGTTTTTCTCTGCTCTGCACCATTTAAATGTTGCAGGCTGTCACGGAGCAAAACTGATCACTTCTCAAATATCAGTGTTTCGAAACCCAAGCATAGTGTTTCATATCATAAATACAGAATACTTTTAGAATCTTAAGTAGAATTTAAACATAAAATCGTATACAGAATATCCCATTTAAACTGTAAAATCAATCGATTTAATAAAAAAGAAATTTCACGCTGCTTTTGTACGTTCAACGAGCAACTGTCAAACCCGTAAAAACACTAAATTAAACAGTGGTTTCTATATGCTTTAGAAGCAACTGCAAAACTAATCCCTTTAATGAATTAAATTTAACTATGCCTCATGGTCATGTCCTATATAAAGGCTCTACGAGCAATTGCGGAAAATTAGCTAAAAAGTAGGGTAGAAACCTGAATAGGAAATGCCCTCCCCCCCCCCCCCTAAGGCAAATTTGAAATAATGCCCCTGGTGAGATCCTAAATTCTTTAGAAACAACGGGGAAACCGGTTTATTAACTAAAAAATTTAAAAATGTCAGACATTAAATCTTAAAAATACATGATTCACCTATATTATGTAAATACGTAAACACAAAGGAAAAGCGTTGACGAGCAGTAACTTTCAAATGAAGGTTGTTTCTTTTATTTTTCTCTGGTTTTTTCAAACCTATTTGGCCACTGACCAGAGAGGTTATCAGAGAAGCCGAGGTTGGCTTGTGACATTCCCCATTCGCACGAAAAAACAGTAACTCTTTATATAACTTTAAAAATAAACATTCCATTTTTAACCAATCATTAAAATGTTCTTTTACGTAAAAAAATACCAATTTTAATTTACTAAAGCCGATGTTGGTACCTATGTTGATATATATGAATACGCGATACAAATGGGTCCCTAATTAGGTCATTAAATATAGGAACATTTACTTACTTTAATAACAACTGGTTCAAGCCCCATTCCGTTAATAACTTCCGATAGGCCATTCACTATGCGTTGCTACCTGTTAAAATCGTCTTAATCCACAACCTATTGCCACATTGCCACTATGCAGCTCAGATCAAAATAAAACACAAGTCGGACGCCAACGTATACCGAACGCTCACTTAGCTCACCGAAGTTGCACGAAGCGAGTCGAATGGGCCAGAGATGACTTGTGGCAATTATAGGGGAGAATTACCATAAGTAATCCGATTATTAACGATTATTATTTTTTTTTAATAACACTAAGACAATAATGGCAAGAAGTCCATCACTTGCACTAAGTAAACGACTTTATAATGGTTAGTTATAATTATTAGCAACAAGCCATTATTTACGGCAAATAAAAGATTTTCTAGCCCTAAATAAAAAATTACTTGTGACAATTAGAAAAATGTTAGCAACACAGTTTAATTGGCCGGTTTTTCTCAGTGTAGAAAGCCAGAAAAAAATAAAATCACATTTTTCGACATAATTTGTTTTATTGTAAAAATAGTTGGAAATGTTGCCCATTTTTCTTGACAAAACCCTAATCTGAAGTAAAATTCATTCTTGACATTATGTACAATGTCCGGGGTTATTTAGCGAATTTCGTTTATAAGTCATTGCTTGAGTTCCTCTAAATTTTCTAGTTTTGTTACGAAAACTTTAGTTTTTAGGTGACCCCAAAGGAAATAATCTAGAGGATTAAGGTCCGGCGATCTTGGCGGCCATTCAATAGTACCCCTTCTTCCTATCCAGCGGTTTGGAAAAACTTCATTTAAATATTGTCGAACATTTTGGGCGTAATGAGGCGGAGCACCATCCTGCTGAAACCTTATTCGATCATCATGAAGATCTGCTTCTGCATGGTGAGGAAAAATATCAATCAAAGCGGAATAAGATCTCCTTGCAAAAAATTCAGAAATGTACGGCCATTTAAGTTACCTTCAATGACTCGGTCGCCAAATATTTTTGCCCAAACATTAAGTTTTTGCGGACGCTGGGTGTGCGTTTCTCGCATCCAGTGAGGATTTTCTGTGCACCAATATCGACAGTTCTGTTTATTGACTTCACCATTTAGTGCAAAAGTACACTCATCTGCAAAAAGCATCCAGTCCAAATATACTAACTGCTGATCAAGTGCATTCACCTGTATGTGACCAATATTTCTTGAAGGTAACTTAAATGGCCGTACATATACAATAGAAGAATATATTCGATTAGTAAAGGAACATTAACACTTGAGGCAAATTCTCGCATTTAAACCAATTTGTAGGGGATAAATGCCCCTCCCCTGCCTTCACTTATTGGCGCCTCTGACAGAATTGCTATTGCAACTAAATATAAGAACACGTGAAACTGTACCATTGCACGTTAGCTTGTCAGCTGATCTAAAAGTACCTTCACAAATAAGAAAATTATTCACACCTAAAACTCTTTTAGTTGAACCGACCTAATTTTAGCTTAATGCTTATGCAAAACTGTGTAACCTGATACATGGCTTGCTATGTGTTTTATAAATATTTACTTCCACTAGACTTACAATGTAAGTATGGGAGTAGATAAAGAAACCCGGTTGTGAGTCTTCGCATGCGCAGTAGGGTCGGCCTTAGTCGCGCTGCTGTGCTATTGTTATTTGGCCTTGATATGCGCAGGTGTTATTCCAAGGTCATGGCCTTGAACGCGAGCAGATGTTTCTTTGTTTGGTGATGATCAGGTGTACGACGCTTATTTCAAGGTTACATTTGTGGTGCATTTTTTTGAGGTCGCCGGATACCACCCTATATAAATACTTGACCTTGGATTATTTCCTAATAAATATGGCTCAATTCGAAAATAGCTTTCATAGTCACACATACATCGTATGCGTTAACTGTTGCTTTGACATATACAAATATTGTGTTTGTGGTGGGTTCTACAAGTGTTTATTAAAGGTATTTGACAGTTGAGGTGTCCGGGGTAAATAAAAGTCCCGCTTCAAAGAACCATATCTATTTGCTTATATCACAGCTTCGTTAATCACTTTATTACATATAAACAACATTACAGATAGATGAGACCGACCGGGGGCCATGCCCTTGACTTGAGGGAAGCACGTGGCGTGATATCACGTTTGGCAACTAGGAACAGACTGTTCTGCTTTTCTACTGCTGGCTCTGTCGCCGCTGGTACTCGATGCTTGCGCATGTGCGTAGACATCACACACCCTCACCCTTAGCTGGACCTATACGTGAGGGAGACATAGCAATTAGTACATTTGTAATGTCCATTTTTGAAATAAACACTTTTCTGCAAATAAATCATTGTGATTTTCCTTATTGGCATTGTTATCAAAATACAACATAATTTAGCCCCATATAGAATATGTATCACAAATTAGGGGGCTTTACAATTAAAAGCTGAGCTTGCAGAAAAATATTCCTCAATGGCAAATATCAATTTTAATGTTATCCCTTTGGATAAAAATACAATAATTACATTAGGTCATGTAACTATAACTAGTGATTTAGCTAAACAAATGCTGTGTCACACTTGACACCTGCCCTTAGCAACATGTGAATAACTTAATCGAAATCCACTATAAAATCTTTAAATCTTTTAGGCTTTACTACCGTTCTACTCGTCTTTTCCCTGCCTGTATTATTTTTTTGCACGCTCGGCCGTCCTCTTAAATTACTTGTATTCCTGGGCGTCTCTCCCATTATAATGATACTATCTTGTGGGTTTCCCCTGTCGTCCCTACATGGCAGTATGGCATTGGACATGGGTGGCTCCTTAGCTTTGTTGTTACTAGAAAAAGAACTTATTAAAGAACTTGGATTATACGGTTTATGAACATCGATAACTTTAGCAAAATACTGTTTGGCTGAAATATCAAAAACATCAGCGCTATCCCTAACTGATCCACCTGACGCACTCGAGGACTCAGGCTGTACTTCTTCCAGTTCCTTGAGGAGGTTTTCCAATGCTACTATAGTATCTAAAAGCTGTTTTTCCAGGCCTTTTTTCCTTGTCCGTTCCTCTGACGCTGTCATTTTCTTGGCTCCTTTGCTGTATTTGGTTAGTATGCCTTTTCCACAAATTACCATCCTCTAAGTATTCTACATAAATATGTTGTCTTACCAATTTTCTTTTCAATCCGAGCTTCCCTCCATTTCCTCTGGTTCCTGTTCCTGTAATCTGCCACCATCACTCTCTCTCTCCCACTAGAAAAGCTCTTGTCCTTCCTCTGTAATTTCTTATCTGTCTTTCTTGGGCTCGTAGTTGTCTTTGGAGAGGTTTTACTTATGTTTTAGGTTGGCTGACTGACTCCTCTTCAGTACCTTCTCTTAATACATCCATTCTTGTTCTTAATTCCCTGCTCATCGTAAACTTTTTTGGTGTTTCTCCCGTGCTACAGTGTTTTGATGCCTTATAAGCAAATAAAAATTCTAAAAGTCTTGTTTTTAAATTTGCTTTAAAAGTTTTTACTGCGTTTTCTGCTAAACCATTCGATTGTGGGTTAAAAGGTGGCGAAATTATATGTTTGATTGCATTTCTATTTAAAAACTTTTGTATATTTGCCGCTACAAACGATCTACCATTATCTGTTACAAGCGTTTTTGGCAATCCTCACCTAGCAAAAGTTATCTTCATATTCTTTTCTGTTTCCAAAGAAGTCATGCTTTTCATAATAAGAACTTCTACCCACTTTGTATATGCATCAATTGCTATTAAGAACGTTTTTCCCATTATTGGCTCACAAAAATTCATATGTACCTACCCTATTCCATGGAGTTTCCTCCACTCTCCATGGAGTTAAAGTACTCCTTGGTGGTGCCTGTTTATTTTGCAAGCAAAGAGAACAAGATTTACATTTATTTTCTATATCTTTGTCTATATTTGGCCAATAAACATACGATCTTGCCTAGCTTTTAGTTTTCACTATGCCAAAATGATTCGAGTGAAGCTCGGATAATATTTTCTTACGTAACTTTTCAGGAATTACAATCCTATATCCCCACATAATTATACCTTTTTCAACTGTCAGTTCACTCTTTCTGTTATAATAGGGTAAAATTGAATTTGTTACCTTCTCTGGCCATCTTCCTGTCTCTACATATTTTCTAACCTTTCTCAGTTCTGCATCTGCTGCTATTTCTCTTCTTATTTCATCGTTGTTGATAGGCCAATCATCTAGGCTCTCCATGAAATGCAAATATTCGCCATTTGAGCAGTCCCTAGAACTTACATTTGTTTTTAAAGGAAATCTCGACAAGTAATCACAAATTTTGTTGTCTGAACCTTTGATATAACGTATCGTATAATTAAAACTTGACAAATATGCTGCCCATCTTTGGAGTCGGCTCGCATACATCTGGGGTATACCCTTATGCTCTCCATATATAGTTAATATGGTTTATGGTCAGTACATAAAATTAATTTCTTACCATACAGGTATTGATACCACTTGCAAGTTGCCCAGTATATTGCTAGAGCTTCCAAATGACAAGTTGGATATTTTGTTTCTGTTGGGGTCAGGGTCCTTGAAGCAAAGCAGACAGGTCTCTCTTCGCCATTTTTCATCCGCTGCGACAAGACGCCTGCGATCACACTCTGGCTTGCATCACAGGTCAATATCAGCGGTAGGTCAGGATCAAAATGCACTAAAATCAAATCAGAAGCAATAATTTTTTTTATTTCAATAAACGCTTTTTTCACGCTCTTTGCTCCAATAAAATTTTACATTTTCCTTTAACAAATTGTACACAGGGGCGAACATTTGCCATAATAATTAATCATACCCAAAAACACTCTAACATCTTTTACATTTTGGGGCTGAGGCGTATCTACAATTGCCTTTATTTTGTCCTCAAATTTTTTTTAAACCTTTGCAAGTGATCTTAAAACCTAAATACTCCACCGACTCTTTAAAGAAATTACATTTATTTAATTTCAAGGTTAGACATGCTTCTTATAATTTCTGACATACTTTCCTTAAAGTTTCCATATTATGCTCTTTTTCTGAGGCTCCCGTTACAAAAATATCATCTAGAAACCAAGAAACATTATCCATATCCTTAAATAGATTTTCTATATGCCTCTGAAAAATAAAACTTGACACTGTTAAACCAAAAGGTAATCTGTTCATTTCATACAAATCTTTAGGCGTTGATATACATGCTATTTTTCTCGATTCTTTGTCCAATACAAACTGATTATAGGCAACAGCCAAATCTAGTTTTGAAAATGTCTGCCCCTTATGCAGTTTTGCAAATATGTCTTCGATCCTTGGTAAAGGGTAATTCATTTCTTTCAAGTGCCTGTTGACGGTAACTGAATAATCTCCACAAAGTCTTAGACTACCATCATCTTTTAATATCGGTACTAATGGAGTCGCCCATTCTGACGTCTCTGTTGGGGTGATGATGCCGCTTTTTCCATTTTTTCCAATTCTTCTTCCATGAGCCTTCGATATGCAAACGGTACTGGCCTTGGCTTGCAGAAAATAGGTGTAGCATTCTCCTTCAAGTGAAGTTTAATTTCAGCAACCTTGAATTCCCCAATATCTTTACTAAAAACTTCTGGAAATTCACGAACCAAAAGAGTGTCCACTCTCTCGTCGGAAACCTTGTTGAGTAGCCCAAATCCTACCTCGAATGCGTCATACCAATCACGACCTAAAATACACACATTTGCATTAGCTACTACAAAAAACTTAATATATGCCGTTTTGTTCCGATTTCTCACCAAAACTCTTACATAACCGCTTGGTTTAAAAGCTGTATTATCATATGACTTTACAATTGTATCACCTTTTTGCAATCTAAAATTTCAAAATTTATTTTCAAATATTTTTTAGTTATTGCTGATACTGAAGCACCCGAATCTATCTGAAAATCAAGGTTAAAATTTTCAATTTTCAAGGTTACTTTAAATTTATCGCGTTCTCCCCCATCTCCATTACCATACTTGTTACAAACATTAAAACTTTGATAAACATTTTCACTTTTACAATCACAGTTAAAATTTGAGTCTGCTCCTACATTTTTGTTTTCGTTTACTTCTGTCAATCGCCAAAACTGATCATTTTGGTAATTATTTAGATTAATGTAAACAGCGAATTTTTTCATGAAATTTTGCACAGACCCTAATTTTGGGTCGTAGAACACGAATCCGAAGTCTGTTTTTGGCGGTCTCATATGGTTTTTCCAAAAAAAAAATTTTTACCTTTTAGGTGAGGTTTTTATATACCTAGATTCCTTTAAGTTTCGACACTTTCACTTCAACATATCTGTAAACTAATAATTTTTATTATTTTTCGTCACACAAAACACCACATTTAGGCAAAAATAGATAAGAAAATTGCTTTTTTGGATAGAAAATTCCATTTTAACTGGCTATTAAGCCGCCATTATTTTCCTACCTGTCAACAATATTTCTGTATGGTGTTGCCACGTTTACTTATTTTTTATGAAAAAGTTGTAAATTAGGAATAATAAAAAAGCTAACCATAACAAACTAAAGTTACTATTCTGTCCAACTTAGTCAACATTTTTTAATTTTAACCTACATCAGACCTAACCAAAATCCTATTGATCAGTAATCCAACACCTGCATGCTGATGCATGCAACTATATCTGAACAAAAATGTGTATACCCAACCCAAGCAAACCTGAGCAGAAAGTTGGTCAGGTTTGCACAGTTTTGATTGATATAGATACATATATATCCATATCAATGAAAACTGAGCAAACCTGACCACCTTTTTGCTCAGGTTGGGTGAGCAGGTTTGCTCAGTTTTCATTGATATAGATATATATGTATCTATATCAATCAAAACTGAGCAAACCTGACCACCTTTTTGCTCAGGTTTGCTTGGGTTAAAATTTTTAAAATTTGTGGGAAAAACGATTTGTAAATTTGGCAAATTGGTCTTTCCATCAGAAATTTCGAGAATGTGTGCCTCGGGCTGCGTGTCTATTTTCTTTCAGTTTTTTGATATTTTCTCTGTTTTTTTTTAATGTGTTTTTACATAAATTTGCCTAAATATGGTCCAGAAAAATAGTGTGTAATGACCTGTATAGATGTGTTTAAGTAAAAGTGCCGAAATTTAAAGAATTTCATTGAAAAACCTAACCTAAAAGTTAAAATTTTTTTTTTTGAAAAAACCATACGAGACCGCCAAAAACTGACTTCGGATTCGTGTTCTACGACCCCAAATTAGGGTCTGTGCAAAATTTCATTAAAAAATTCGCTGTTTACATTAATCTAAATAATTACCATCATTTTTAATAATAAACAACCTCGCTACTTTCTTATAAAAAATTAAAATTTTTGTTTTGTTTACATACCCTTGCTAAATGACCTTTGCGATTACATCTTGAACAAATATATAATTGGAGTAAATACACTGACCTTTGTGATTTTTACCACAAGTACCACAGTCCTTATTGCTTTGTCGGCCATCTTGACGTTTGTTTTGCGCCGCCCATTCGTTCGTGCGCCGGCTGTCTGAAAAAATGATGTCTGGAATTTTTGTCTGGCGCAGATCGTCCACCTGCTGGTCTTCCGTTGGTAAAATGACAATCTTCTTGCGTCGACCTGATTGCCACACTTTCTTTCCGCCTCGCTATTTCCACCAAATTGTTCAGCTCTGCGTTCTCGTCTTCTTCGCATAGGCGATCAAAAATTTTCTCTGATTTCAATCCAGTCACGAATTTCTCCCTTATGAACAGAGTCAATTTATCTGCAAATTTGCATTCTCCGCCATCTTACATATTCGCGCATGCCAATCAGCGACCCCTTCTGCTTCCTGTTTGGCCTCGTGGAAACGGTTCCTTTCCCGCCAAACGATTGGCTGTCGAGTAAAATGCTTTCGAAGAATTTCGTTGAGCTATTTAAAGGTCTTCTTATAGGGATGGATCGGGTTACATAGATCCCTCAAAAGAATATACGTAGCGGTGCCTACCAAAATGAGGGGGGTAGCCACTTTTCGGTTTTCTTCTATCCCATCTGCCGTAAAATATTCCTCCAGACGCTCTGCATAAACTATCCAATCATCGCTATCGGGATTAAACTCCGAAAACTGTCCGACCGGATTTGACGCCATTTTGCTTTACACGTGGATTTTCGACTTCCGCGTTGCCGATTTGTTTCTCGTCGCCACTTTGAGGTGTCCGGGTAAATAAAAGTCCCGCTTCAAAGAACCATATCTATTTGCTTATATCACATGTTCGTTAATCACTTTATTACATATAAACTACATTACAGATAGATGAGACCGACCGGACTCGAGGGAATCACGTGGCGTGGTATCACGTTTGGCAACTAGGAACAGACTGTTCTGCAGGGGAACTATGTAAGCAATACAAAAGAAATTTCCTTTTTATTTTCTTCTTTATTTCAATTTGGCACCATGTAACATAGCTCGGCTTATTTCGTCACCGATTCATATTTGCCGATCCTTCAAGAAATAGAAAGACGTCTTGAGGTCTCTTTAATGCTTTTTCCTTTTCTTTTAGACATAAAATCGTATATATTTCTTTCACCTTATTTGCGCATGGTCAATAAAGGAATAGCAAATAAAAAACCGTAATGAGAGAGATGAGGTTAAATAATTTCTTTTGTTATTAATTGCCTTGTATTTTTGTTATTAATTACGTAGTTTTGCATATTGGAATGATGGGTAAGATATAAGTAATTATTATTGTACATTATTAGCCAGAAAATAAACACAAACGTTTTCAATAATATTTTTATCACAATAAATACTAGTACTAGGTATTTAAAGTTGATGGCATTTTTTAAGGATTAAAAACTTTTCATTTGCAGCTGATGATCAAGTAAGGGACTTTAAAACAAGACCCGAACACTGGGAAATCATAATAAATTACTTGGAAGAATATCCAAAACTATTAAGAGGCAAATTCGAACAGTGCGATAACGACGCCGCCAATATAAAAAATAATTGGGAGAAAATGACCCAGCATTTAAATAGTCTTGGATTTGGTCAAAAGTCTCGTGAAAATTGGCAACTTGTATGTTTTCTTTATAGTTATTCTAATGTACTTACCTATTTAAGATTACTTTTTATTGTTATAGGCAATAGGAAGATGGAAGAGTAAAGTAAAACTCAAAGCCACCAATTTAAGATTAGAAATGGAACGGACAGGGGGTGGACCACCCAAGAAACCACCATTAACAGATATCGAGGAGCGATTGATGAAAATTTTAGGTTGGAAGTCAGTGACTGGGGACAAAAACAAGGAGTTTGGAATAGTATGTATTCTGTAGGGTGTTTAAAAAGCAAATTGGTTTTCTGCTTAGACACATAGAGTACCTTCTATTGCTTTATAGTCAAAATTGGATTTTGTGATATAGTAGGTAGTGTATATACCTACCATCGAAAAATAAGAAACTCTGCATACCTACCTTGATTTAATTTTTTTTACAAAGTAGGTACCTAGTATAAAAAGTTAAAATGAAACAGTTATTGTTGATACCACATAAATGAAATAGCAATAACAAAAAAAAATACATTTTATGTTCTATACAAATTTTTAAAGATACGTTACAGTTTTTTGAAATGTAATAATGGGCTTTAACAAACGTGGTTTACGACATAAGCTGTAAGCAAGTGTCAGAAATATTCCAAGTAAATAAAACAGCCCTTATATGCAAGCCTGAATACCGTAGTATAGTATATATAGTTACATGTATATATTATTTTTAGGAAAAATACACATGCGCTATTCCAGAACCCAGTCAACCAGGAGCAGTATTTCCAAAGTGCAAACCCAGAGGATCTCCATGTACAGCTACCTCAGAAATATCGCCATCCTATCCATCCTTACATTTCTACAGCACTGATGTGGAGAATCGTAAACCGGATGAAGAAGACAAGGCCAATAAGAACCAAAAAAATACTTCTGCATGTCCTACAAAAAGGAAAATACCTCGAAGGACAGAGAGGTCTAAAAAAATGGTTACCTTGAGTACAATGCACTCTGAACAATTAGCTGTACTCAAAAATATTGAGAAGGGTGTGTCTAGTTGCACTCAGAGTTTTTCTAACTTTAGGGACGACTTTAGGGAATACCTAGAGATTGTCAAAAGAAAACAGGAAAGCAATTGTCTCACTTTTGATACAACCTGTATTTCACCAAGCTGTATTTCACCTAGGTTAAGAATAGCATTTATTATTTTATTTCTGTTTTAAGTTTAAATTTTTATGAATAAAAGTCGTTACATAAGGTAATTTTTTTTATTATAGAAAATTATTTTTCATAAACAAATTGAGGCAAAGGAAAGTAAATATTTTATCTATAATAGTACCTATGTAGTATGGTCCTAGATAGCAGCAGAAGAAGGTAAAATTAAATCAAAAACATTGAAATTCTTAATTTTTCAACTTTTGATTTTTAAAGTAACAAATGTTTGTAAAGGAAAGAAAAACATATTTAAAACTAATTAACGAATAAAGTACAAGTTTACTATATTTTCCCTTTGACGAATTCCTTCAACAATTATATTGATTGGATACAAGTTTCTAATAACTGGTTGATCTTCACTATCTTCCTCAATGATTTCTTCATCAAGTGGAACATTTCCCATAATACACATATTGTGTAACACACAACATGCATTTATAATCATTCCCGCCTTATGTGGGCTGTATCGTAATATCCTTTCTTTTAATATGCACCTAAATCTCATTTTCAACACACCTGAAACATAGTTTCATTAAGTCTTATTACCTACTATTATCAAATTTTTCTAGAGATAGAATAAAAGCCTTGACTTAACGATAATAAAATCTTAGATACTAGGTAATGTGTTATACAATCCTAGAAATATGTCAAAACTGTTTTGAGAAAATTAATAATAATAAAAAGAGTGTAAATGTGTACGACATGACAATAAAAAAAATAATTTACATAAAAATGGAACGCTCTGGTGGAAGATAGATGAAACAAGAAGTTTATAACTACAACTTTATAACTTATAGGTTCCTGCTAACCAGGGTAGCATCATCACTATATTATGAATTTTAAGTAAGTACCAACTTGATTTAATTTTATAATAGCAGATGCTAGAGATTCAAAAAATACACTTTGGCAAGACACCTAATTATTACCAAACTGAATTTTCCTACTTTAAGAAAATTAAGTTTCAATAAAAATTGTGTAAAAATATTAATTTATAAAAAAAAAGATATTTGCATAAAGATTTACTGGTCAGTGAATAACATGATATATTTATTTAAACTTTTGCTTACCTATACATCTTTCTATTGAGTTCCTAGCCAGCAGTAGTGCTTTATCGTAGCTTCTTTGAGGAGAGCCTTCAATAGTGTTTCGAATGGGTGTCATTAGCCAGGGTTGTTTGGGATACCCACTGTCTCCAAGAAGACAACATCGATCCCCTTGTCTGTAGTTCTCCTCCATGTACCTCGAAACAACAGAATTTCTCCAGACAAAAGAATCATGAGATGCTCCTCCATAATTGGCGTTAACACTAAGTATGTACAAATTTGCATCACACACAATCTGTACATTTTTTGAATGAAATCTAAAAAAAATATTACAAACACTTTCAGATTTCATCACATTGAAATCGTAAATATATTACAAATAATTGCACAAATACTATAAAACCAGAAGTAAATGGAAAACAGTTATGTCCAGATATAGAACATCCTGCATAAGAAACATAATATGTACAATATGATGATAATATGCAAAAGTATTTTAACAAATGTTTATAAAAGGAAATACATGTATGCTTAGCTTATGATGAATGATATTATAGTGTTTCAAAAAATGCTTATACCTTTTTCTGTCGAAGTACAGATGCTCATCTTCAGTTGGCTGTACAATCGCAACATGTGTCCCATCTACCACCCCTAACACACCAGGAAAATTAAATCGGTCCATGAATTGTAATTTGACTTCCTGTTTTTTATCATCCGTGTCAGGGAATTTAATCCATGTAGGAGCAATTTCCTCAAATGCTGTGCATATTTCTGTGAAAGTGTTGCTTATAGATTGTTGGCATATTCCTATATTTCCTTCCTCTCCAATACCCCTTTGGTATGCAGTTGCAAAAAACCGCAAAGCAGCTAAAATTCTGGTTTCCACGGAGAGTTTTGTGCTCCTCTGACCTTCCTGTATATGAGGAGTTAGTTCGTTTACTAAAGTTTGATACATTTCTTTGGAGAGACGAAAAAGTTTAATGAATTCCCTAGCTGGTAAATTCATAGGGTCCACCCTATCTCTTAAAATCCGCCTTTCCAGATTTAACTCGTATCGCGCCGTTCTAGATCTTAATCTTCATCCACAGCGTTCGCAAACATTGGTTGCATTTTTTTCAATATTTTCTATTTGGAATCGCAGAATAATTTAATTATTAATTAACAAATTTAATAATTCAATTGTAAAGAAATAAAACATAAAATATAACCTTTCTTTTTCTTATTTTTTCAAACCGACCGCAGGCTTTAGCTACAAAACTAAATGTTTTTAGTTCCTATAATACAACTTTTCCTTGAACCGAAGAATAACGAACGAACAAAGAAATATGTTTATATGGTACGAAATATGATAGAAAGAAAATTTTGTTTCTATTGTTTTTCTTCTATATTTCTATTTCTTATTAGATACATAGTTCCACTGCTGCTTTTCTACTGCTGGCTCTGTCGCCGCTGGTACTCGATCCTTGCGCATGTGCGTAGATATCACAACAGTAATTGTTTTTATCACATTTTAAATCATGAGCATTTCAAACCAGACGTTAGCCAAAATTAACAATATGATAAACCAAGATGATCAACTTCTGGAACGTAGAAAATTCTCTACATTAACGGTGGGCAAAATTTATATGATAAAAAAATTAATTTGTTGACCGCACATTTTGGAAAAGCTATGGTCGTCACGTTGTTTGATTCAACACATAATCTAACATTTGAAACATTTTTACCATCACGTGTAGCGGAAATTCTGACAGAGGATACTATTGAAATGATGAATAGGTCCGGTGATCATTACACCTTAACTTATTTGGGGCAAAGCTCACATGTTTTCTCTGGCGGTAATACTAGAACATTATTCAATTTTGATTGTTTGTAATATATTGTGGGTTAGGCTATTTTAATGTTGATGAAAAATGTGATAAAATGGTACTTGTTGTGAGGGTATGCAACCCGTCTGTATTATGGGTTGCATAACAGTATCATTTAGTAGTTTGTCATTGTAAGGTTAGTAGTAACTTAGTAGAGTGGTTGCATTGTTGTAATGGGAAGAGGGCTTTGGAAAGAGAAGATATGAATAAACAGTGTTAAACAAGTCCTGACTTTTAATGTAACTTCTTTGAAATACTTCCTAAATTAATATAAAACTAATTGCATCCTAATAGCATAACATGGCGCAGTCGGTAGTCAGAGTTCACAGGAGTCTTTTGTGATCTGGGTTACTCAGGAATAAATAAAGTTACTGCTGAAAAAAATGGGCGATCATCGTGGTGTTGGACCCTTGCTTTTGAGGGGTAATGGGAACACAGCCGAGAACTGGAAGTTGTGGCGAGCTCGATTTGAAAACTATCTTATAGCATCTGAGGTAATTAAAAAAGATGAAAAAACGCAAGTAGCTCAACTACTTCATTATATAGGCGATGAAGGATTTAAAATCTTGAGTACATTTACATTTGATGACACAGAAAAGGACAAGTTGAAACCCTTGCTGAAAAAATTTGAAGATCATTTCATTGGCAAAGAAAATGTTGCCTATGAGCGTTATAAGTTCTTCACTTACAAACAAGAAAATGGACAAAGTACAAATGATTTTATAGTCGAATTGAAGAATAGAGCCAGCAGGTGTCAACTTCAACCATTACAAGATAGTTTAATAGCTACAATGATAACATGTGGCATAAAAAATGAAATAATAAGAGAGAGGTTGTTGCAGGATAATACCTTAACTCTGGATAAAGCAATCGAATTGTGCCAGGTAATAGAGGCAGCAAAAGTTAAAAGCCAGGATATTTCAGACAATTTAAGCAGCTTAACTGGTGGAGAAATTGATGCAGTTAGCAGGCGGAGAGAAAATATACCAAAACAGATGATAAAAAACTGTCTAAAGTGTGGCAGTACAGGACATCCAATAAACAAATGTCCTGCTTATGGAAAATTTTGCAGTTTTTGTAAGAAGCCAAATCACTTCGCACAGGTTTGTTTTTCAAAGAAGAAAGAAAGAATAAATGAAATCGCAAGACAGGAGGTAAATTCTATAATTCAGGAGATGTCAGAAAGTGATCAATCAACCCAATCAAACCCAATCAAAACTGGTAAATAATAAGGAAGTAGATTTAAAAATTGACACGTGGGCCGCGGCAAATATTATGCCTTATAAAATTTATAACTCTTTGGGGTTTTCTGACAATAATATAATTAAATCCCATGTTTCCCTTCATTCTTATACTGGTGAAAAGTTGAAAGTTCTTGGAAGTTGTGTAATCCCTTGTATTAAAAACAACAATACCTACCAGCTTAAATTTTATATTGTAAATTCTAATACAGAAGCTATATTAGGGTTAGAGTCCAGCATAAATTTAAATTTAATAATGAAAGTTGATAAAATAAACTCAATTGGCATAGAATATTCTAATTTAATAAAAAAGTATAGACATTTATTTTCAGGTATTGACTGTTTAAATACCCTTTACCATATAGAAATTGATAAAAATGTAAAACCAGTCGTACACCAAACAAGGAAGGTAGCTTTACCCCTTCTGAACTTCCTTGAAGAGTCACTAGATGAGCTTGATAATCAAAAAATTATAGAGAAAGTGCAAGGAGCATCAGATTGGGTAAATCCCCTTGTTATTGTTAAAAAACCTAATAATACTCTACGCATTTATTTAGATACGAGAGATCTTAATCGTGCTGTGAAGCGTGAGTATTATAGAATACCTACTTTGGATCAGATAACAAGCAAGTTGGCTAATGCTAAGTTTTTCAGCTCACTCGATGCAACTCAGGGATTCTATCAAATACCATTAGACAAAGTAAGTTCAAATTTATGTACTTTTGGTACTCCATATGGAAGATACAAATTTTTAAGACTTCCAAGCCCGTTTTAAAGAAATTTTTAATAAAGAGGGTACGGATGTGTATATCGATGACCTCCTGGTCTGGGGATCCACTAAGGAAGAGCATGATAAAAGGCTGGAAAAGGTGCTAGAGTTGGCTGAAAAACACAACGTAAGATTTAACCTTCAAAAATATAAGTTTGGTCAAACTGAAATTAAATATCTAGGTCACATAATTTCTTCTAAAGGTGTAAAACCAGACGATTCAAAAATAACTGCAATTACAAAAATGCCAAAACCGGAAACTAAACAGGACGTGCAAAGGTTACTGGGTTTATTAACCTACGTAAGTAGGTTTATTGATAATTTCTCAGAAATAACCGCACCTTTGCGCGCTCTACTTAAAAAAGATACTGCATTTGAGTGGCAGCCAGAACAACAGTCAGCTTTTGAAAACAAAAAATATTTTAACAAATAGACCTGTGCTACAATTTTACAATGTTAATGCAGAAACCATAGTGTCAGTAGATGCCTCAAAATCTCGCTGAGGAGCTGTCCTCCTTCAGAATAATTTAACCTGTGCTTATGCCTCAATGGCATTTACCGAGACACATTGTCGCTATGCACAAATTGAAAAAGAGCTGATTACTATTCTTGTCGGACTTGACAAATTTCACCAATTTATTTTTGGGAAAAAAGTGGTGGTGGAAACTGACCATCTCCCACTTATTAATATATTTAAAAAACCCTTAAATAAATGCCGAGCTCGTTTTGCAACGAATGCTTTTACAAATTCAGAAATATAACATTGACGTTAAGTACAAAAAAGGTAAAGAATTAGTCATTGCAGATGCATTATCACGTGCTTATATTAATGATGATCAGAAAACCAATTATGATTCTGAAATATCTGATTATGTATATATGATTGTTTCTGAAATTAATATAACAAAACAAAAATGGTCAGAATTTCAAAAACATACTGAAAATGACTTGAAATTACAAGAGCTAAAGGAAACTATTTTAGGTTGGCCTAAAAACAATAAAAAAATGGCATATACTGTTAAAAAATATGCCCAATATAAACATGATTTACCAATCATTGATAATCTTATTTTCAAAGAGAAAGCTCTTGTTGTTCCTAAAACTTTGCAAAAGGACATGTTATCAAAAATACATTACAACCATATGGGTATAAATAAATGTATGTCCTTGGCTAAAGAATCATTTTTTTGGATTGGCATGACTAATGACAAAACAAAAAATCCTTAACTGTAAAATATGTTCAAAATACTCAAATTCACAGCAACCCGAGACGTTAAATTAGTCATGAGATTCCAAAATTACCATGGAACAAAGTAGGTTGTGATCTATTTGAACTAATGGGTAAAAAATACTTATTAGTTATAGATTATTACTCTAAGTATATAGAAATAGAGGACTTGGATAGTGATACGACAAGTTTACATGTTATTGAAAAACTTAAAAGTATTTTTGCACGTCATGGCATTCCACTGACTGTGGTTTCGGATGGGGGGCCCCAATTTTCATCAGATCATTTTAAGAAATTTTCTAAACAGTGGGAGTTTGATCACATAATTTCCCCAACATTAGCACAGTCAAACGGAATGGCAGAGCTAAAAATATTTTTAACAGACCATAGAGGGTGACAAAGACATTTTTATGTCATTACTAATGTATAGAAACATGAAAATTAATGGTGACTAGAGCCCTTCAGAAATTCTTATGTCACGCTCTTTAAGAACAATTTTACCTTTGGTAAGTTCAAATTTACTACAGAAAAGAATAAATTTCGATAAATTTAATAATTTAATACAGTTTTGGATAAAAAGCAAAATAGTTATAAACAATATTATGATAAGCACGATAAAGATTTAAATCCTTTAGCAGTAGGTACAAAAGTAACTGTGCAACTAAAACCAAAAGGCGTATGGTCACCAGCTGTTATAGTAGAGAGGTTAAGAGAAAGAACTTATAAAGTAAAAATGAATAATGGAAAAAAATTTATTCGGAACAGAATATTCATTAAACCTTATTCAAATTTCATTACAAAAAATGTTATAAAAGAAAACCATTCTTCATTTCGATCTCCTGAAAAGGGGGAAGAAGGTATAAAATGTTACTTAGACTTAGAGGAAAGCGTTAGAGATGTTATATCGGGATCAAGTGAAAGTGAACTTGGAGTTACTAGTGACCTGAGTGAGGTTCAAAGTGAGGTTAGTGAAAGTAGTGAAACTTCTTTTACAAATTTAAATAAAAACAATTTCGACACTGAAAGTGACATGGGAAGTGGAAAGGATTTAAGAAATAAAGCTACTTCCTCTGGAAGATTTGTAAAACCTCCTCAGAGGCTAGACTTATAAAATGGGGGATGTGAGGGTATGCAACCCGTCTGTATTATGGGTTGCATAACAGTATCATTTAGTAGTTTGTCATTGTAAGGTTAGTAGCAACTTAGTAGAGTGGTTGCATTGTTGTAATGGGAAGAGGGCTTTGGCAGGGCCCCGTAAGGGCTACTGGCGCCTGTGTGCAAAAAGGATTTTGTCGCCCCTTAAGGCATTTTGGATCATGTTTTTTTATTTATTTTTTTGAAGGTAGGTAGGTGGGTAGGTAGGTGCTTGAAATAAAGCAAAAAACTGAACTTTAGAAGTCATATTTTATTTGTAGACTAAAATATCAAAATGAAACAAACAGAATAAAATCATAACAAAATAAATTAAAATAAATTCTTGTTCACACCCATTTTAAAGCATTTACTTAACTAGTGGGGTGCAGACACGTTGTTTATAAATACTAGAAAATAACCCAAAACTAAAAATCACATCTTTTTTAGGAACAAATATCAGAAATATTGCCTAATGTCTACATATATATATATATATATATATATATATATATATATATATATATATATATATATATATATATATATATATATATATATATATATATATATATATATATAAGTACTACTTTCTACTAATACTTAGATATTTTAAAAAATATGCAATATGCAGATACTTCTGATAAAAAATACCTAGGTAACTTCGTTATAAAATCAAAAATGATAGCTAGGTACAATAGAAAAATAAAAAATAGCTATTGTAGTAGCGATATTTTCCGAGACTTTGCTGTTGCAAATTCATTAATTACATCGCTAAAATTTATACCATCAAAAATTTCTTGTTCAATTGTTAATATCGCTAGCCCAGACAATCTTTCTTGAAGCATTGTCGATCTTAAATAATTTTTAATGATTTTTAACTTTGAAAAAGATCGTTCGCCAGAAGCTACAGATACAGGTAATGTCAGAAGAATTATTAGTGAAATGCTTACGTTTGGAAGGGTGGAGATTAAATTGTTTTCAAATATATATTGTAAGATACTTAAGGGGTCAGAATCATCAGGTAATGAAAACAACTTTAACGCTTTAATTTCATTAAACAAATCATTGGAGTCTATATCCTTATTATCCTGATCTGTCAGTCGTTCTTCAAGAACAGAACAACGTTTTAAAAGATCGCTGTCACTTAATTTGAATATGTCGCTAAAAAATCAGAAAATATTATCATACTCATTTAATAAGTCAAATCGGTTTTTTAGAGAGCTTAAAGTTTGATCTATAATTTTTAAGAAAAAACTAATTTTAAAGGCGGTTTTTGGATCATGAGGGGTCTCATCTCGGTGTTCATAGTCAAACAGTTTGGGTTTAAATTTCCTCCTGACCGTTGGTAACGGTGGAAAGTCTTCTTCAATTTCGAGAGAGAGTGCTACTTCTTTCGCTTGTACAAGAATTTCTTCAAATGATTGGTCAGATCTAGCGATGGGTCATTCGTTCATTTTCAAGAGAGCCCACTCACTCGTTCAGCTCACTTGGAAGAGTCGTTCGCAAGGAGTCGTTCGATCGAACGAGGGCTGCTGAGTTGCGAATTACAGAATACATGACATTTCAATTAATAAAAAGATATTTGGGTAAAAAAAAATTGATTATAACCAGTATCCTTTAAAGGGTTAATGTTGATAGTATAAAGTAAAGTAGGGAACACTTACACTTACCATTTTATAAAAAATCAATCCGCTGAAATTGCAGTCAGCAGGTATTCAGCACTTAATTTTTTTAGAAAAAAAAGTAGTAAACAAAATATTATACAACACAACACTTGACAAAATAAAAATAACTTTAAATGTTTAAATGTAAAAATTAATAGGATTACTTGTTTTTATGCACTTGTTGCACGGTCCAGTGAACTAACCGGTTTAAAAACGCCTCTGGCGATGCATCGCTTTTATAGCGCTCCAGGCATTATTCTGATTCATGTCTGAACAGGAAAAATGAAGAAACTACCGCCTGACATGTTCTCGCAACATAGGAATCGGCAGTAACTGGATGATATACTAATAAAATTTCGTGTGTATTTATCTATTTAATTTCTCAACTTTTATTTTAAAATGAATTTTTGTTTTTTGTTATTTTTTGCTAATTTTCTTGCAATTTTTGACCCTGGGTTTTGGCGCCCCTAAAGGATGGCGCCCGTATGCATTGCACACTTTGCACATACGGTCGCGGGGGCCCTGGGCTTTGGAAAGAAAAGATATAAATAAACAGTGTTAAACACTTTAATGTAACTTCTTTGAAATACCTCCTAAATTAATATAAAACTAATTGCATCCTAATAACATTACACTTGTTAGGTATATATCGAAAAGCACACACACACCATACACTCACATTCCCATTATTTTCTATTTAAGATGTGTGACTGCCCCACTGTCATTGAAAATCGAGATTTGTACGTTAATTGGTTATCATGTAAATTAAGAGAGCTGGCTGAAGGTATACTACACTTTGCAAATTATGGTAAATTCGATGTGGATTTTAGTGAAAGTCAGTATAGGAAGTATATGAAAGACGCTGTAAATTTCACGACTGGAGCACATATGTGCGAATGTGAATACCTATATGGGACCATTGATCTGGATGAATTTTGTGTTGGAATGATAAATGAAGAATTGGGAAGCTACCTACTCGAAGTGCCTCATTTACCCAATGAATTAGCTACAAAATATGGTTTGGTTCCCGCAAATGATACCACCCCTGTTGATGACCTTGAAAGTGAAGCAGTCAACACCAATGAAGTTGATAGTAAAGCGTTAGCTACTGTTAGCGATGACAAAATGGCGTGTGTTCAAGAAAATGAAGAAAATTTCGAATTCATTGTATAATGTAATAACATGAGATGTTTAATAAATGATTATGTACCTAAATTATTGTTTAATTTTTTATAAATAGGCAACCTTTACAAAAGTCACTTTAGTTTAAGATAAAAATGGGTCGTGTTAACAACACAATTGATAAAGGGCGTAAAAAATTAATTGTCAAAATCAAATTGTTCTTCGTGGACAACCAGGAGATGGATTTTGATTGACCGATCATGGTCAATATGATATAGAAGGAAAATCTCTAACTAATGTGGCACCACCAAAGAATCCTGGTGATGCTGCTAATCTGGGACATGTTCTTGAACAAAGGCGTGCAATTAATCAACAATTTACGGCTATAGTGAATAATGATATTTTTCAATATGTTAAAAAAGAACTTCATGAAATGAATAAAAAACTTGCTGAAAAGGTAAATGAAGATTTTTTGCAATTTGTTACAAAAAAACTTATGGAAATTGATTCAAAATTGTTTAATCAAGAAAAAGCTATTCAGCGTCTGAATAATGGACGTATTACGCGCATGTAGAGAAAGAAAAAGTCTATCCTGTGTATGCTGACCTCGAATTTACATCAAATATGAGAGTGGAGGTCCGTGTGGAGTCCGAAGGTCATCTAACAGCTACAAATAGAGGCCAGAGGCACCAAAATTTCTTGTTTTAGTCTGTATACAGTACTTCCAGAATACTACATAGTAATTTATTTGCTCAAAATGCAAACGTCAAAACTCAAAAAGTGAACGTCAAATTGTAGTTGTATATCCGTTCTCTGTAAACGGTTGTCAGATGTGTGCCAATTGCGAAAATTGGGAATTGCTCGTGGGACAAATGGGTTTCTGTGAATGGTGTCAAAATGAGCACAGAAAGGAGCAGGAAGAACAATTATCATTATCATCACATGTCACCCAACCCGCTCAAACCCCAATCATCTTAAGCAGAGGAGGAGATTTGTTAGAGCAGCAGCAGCGACAGCAAAATTGCAACTCTTTTACATAAGAAGAAAAGAAGTCAACAGAGATAGTTCGTCATCACCGTCGTCGTCGTTCAGTTCAAAAAACCTTGCTAGGATCACTTCCATTTTTCAAATTCTCCTTTGAAAACGGTACCTATCGAGTATTAGTTGTTGAAAGTTATTTTGTCGGGCTTGTCCATGGATCAATAAATGCATGGGCTTGTCTATATGTAAAACACCAAACAGACATACGGTGGATAGTATTTCTTTCTTCATTAAATCTTACTTGCTTCATGGTTATTGTATAAATTAATTTTATTAGTTATGTTATTTATAGATAGGCTGAACATAAAGAGAGTAAATTAGTTTTACTTTAAACTGGGTCGTGTTAACAACACAATTGATAAATTTGGTCGACACCAAACTCTTGTTTGTAACAGAGTATCGCGAGGACTGCCCGGAATCGGATTTAATCTTACTTCAGATGGACATTTTGATATAGAGGGAAAATCATTAAGGCATGTTGTGCAACCGATAAATGATCATGATGCTGCTACCAAAAAATATGTCCTTATGGAAGTTCATCTGCTTGGTTCGCAGGTTAATTCCGTACTTAGTAATGTGCTTGTACCAGTTTTTCAAAAAATGTTTGCCGATGATGATGCCAAAATTACGTACCTTAAGGAAAAAATTTATCAAATTCACCCGCATGCTGCACGGTACACCACAATGAAGATAAAGGATAAAAAAACAAAATGGAAACCAACCTAGATAATGTTTTATTTAAACATTAATTATACTGTTACATGTAATAAATTAAAAAATAAATCGCGTATTTATGAAAAGCAATGTTTATTATTATTTATAATGTAGCGTACAAACGTAACGTAAGAACTATTTGATAATATCTATACAATATCTGATTTGCCTATCCAAGAATTAAATTGATTTGAAAAACCTAACCATTTTACGAACAATTGGTCGTTTTGATTTCTCTTGCGTTTTCTAAGAATTTTCTCAACTAAATAAATACCTGGGCTAGCTGTCTTTTGCAGTTCTGCTTCGTAAAAACATCCTTTACTAGGTTGGCCTCCTAATGATTGCAGCAAGTATGTAGGTGTGTAACAGTTCTGTTGACCACGAAGGCTTATATCCTTTGTCAAATACACCTTTGTACTTGCTAATGCGAACAATGTGACCCAAATCATTATTTTTTCTGTAGCATATTGCTGCATTTCCGCCAGATCAATTTGCCACAAATCTCTATATCCTTTTATAACTGTACGTCTTCTAACACAATTTTTTCTTGCTGTCCTATGTAACTCATTTACGACTTTAATTTTTTCTTGACTAGGATCCATATTATAAGGTTGCACGTCTTATCAGACACTGACGATGACAACCACGTGCAAAACTTAATATATTATTCCTTCCTCTCGAAGGTCTTCCATAACTGACATAATCTCGTTATCATGTCCGGTATGTCCAGCTACTTTTGACCCCCACAATAATCGTAATCTATCCACTAACTCCTTAGGTTTATTCCAGTAAACATATTCAGATGATTTCGAAGATAGATGCTTTTTTACTGTTAGTTGGATTTTGTTGCTGCCTTTTTTTCTTCCTACACCACCACCACCTAGTATAGTTCCCATAATCAGCGGTTTCATGATTTGTAAATATTTTTTCCATCGGGTTTCCCTTAAACTGCGTTTCTTGTCATAACCGTCGTATGCCTCGTCTGTCAATTGCAAAATGGTTTTGTATTTTTGAAGTACATCTAGATTTATTTTATCTTCTTTATCTAGGATTGGTGGATTTTTTAGAAAAAGTAAATCGTAAAGCTCAGCTGTTCCATCGAATTCAGCAATGCTTATTTTGTTCTTGTATAACACCATCTTTCCGTTTGTTAGAAAACGATCCACCAAGTTGCCAATATATTTTGTTGATTTATTTTCTTTTTTACCAAAGCGTACACCATACACTTAAATAAGCTTCAATATTTTTTTGCGGTTGAACTACTACCACTTGATGTGTGTGATGATGTGTGAGAGGATGTTAGCGTTGATGGGGAAGGTGTTTCGAATAGTGACTCATGATTTCCATGTTTTGGTTGGGTTTGATTTGTGTTTTTTGCGATATCGGTGTAGATGTTTCAAAATACGCTTCTGTCGGATAAGTTAATTCTTCAAACATTTTCGCTGTTCCCACCGAGCTGCTGCTACTCCGACTTTGTGATTTAGTCGTAGTACTTGATTTTTTAGTTACGTACTGCTGCTACTGCTGCTGCTTTACGGCATTAGATATAGATGCTAATGGTTTCGAACTGGTTCATAAAACGTTTCCAAATCATGTTCATTTTGCACTTTAGCTGCTTTAATTTGTTTAATTTTTTTTCTACGCGCATTTGTAGTTTCTAGTAGCTTTCGCTTTAATTCGATTTCTTCGTTCATGATGCTTTCAAATCACCGTTCAACGATAAAATGATTATCCAAGCTATTATTATAGGAATATATAGCTGTCGAATCCCTTACGATATCTGCCTGAATTAACATCACTATCCTTGTCAATAACTAAAAACCCATATTTATTATCCCAACATTTATCACACATCTCTTGAAATTGTGTAAAAGTCAGGTCGGGTGAAACGTGATCAGAAATTATATGTTTTATATTCATCTCATCTTGTTTAAACATAATAATGAAGTTGGCATTATCCCGGACAAGCTGCTTATGAACAAGAGAATACGTTTGGGCCAAGTAAAAGGCATCCACATTTTTGTGACGTCCCATGCTAAAATACGATTTGATAACGTCCTGGTTCTCACACATAACATCATCAAAAATAAATAAAGAATTTGGTTTAGCATCTGATGGTTCCACAATGTAACCACAAATAATCATTTTTGCAATTTGCTTTAATTGTAAAAGACGAATATATATTTGGACCGACCACAACCAATGTCACAGTTACATTGAATTGTTGATGGTCAAGATTGTTAAGTGCCATTTCTGTGGAACACTGCTGTGTCAACGAGGGCCGATTAACAGATCTGATATGTTGAGAAGACAATGGATGCTACAAGAAGTTTATAAGCAAGGCATCGATTGATTTTTATTTTTGTAACTTTATTACTATACTGTTAGTGAAACAAACTTGTATGTATTTCACTGTTCTGTGTTATAAAATTTGAACTATTACTATAGTGATAAATAAAACTACATGACATTGGAGCTAATATTTTTTTATTTTTCTAAATCATGGACTTTCCAACATTTTTCTGATTATAACTATTATTTTCGGGTAAAAAACTTTGTATAGCGTGTACAAACATATTTAGGTTATCCTCAGGGTTTGTTCCGTAAAACTTTATGTCTGGGTGCCCCCAAGGTAGAGTTTTTGTTGTTGATGGTATAATATAACGTATATCGTCGTGGTGGGATAAAGCAACTTTATTTATTATTTCAGTATATACGTCGTGTTTATAACTTCGAAAAGTTTTCATTTTTCGAAATATCTGACCACCAAGTTCTACGATATTCCGATAATCTTCCAGGTGAAGTTGTTTTTCGATTACACATTTTTTATACCTTTCGCTTTTTTAATTTCGCTACTGATCGAGTTTATGTAATAAGTCTTGGCTCCGGTACCATAAAATCTGATTATTGGGTCACCTGGAAATTCATCCTTCATTCTACCTACTACTGACTGACGTTTCTTTATGTTAAAAATATTTCCTTCGCTATAATTGGACGTATCGAATTTATCAGGATTCTCTGCAATTAGGTATGCGATAAAAGTTGTCGGTGTAAACTTTTAATGTTAGCGAATCTGTGTCGGTATACAGTAAAGAAGCATTTTTACCAAATTTCGCTTTAATGAAGGAGTAGAAAAAATCATAAATTACTGTTTTCGACATGTCCAGTATGGAAAATCCGATATAAATTGCTCTAAATCGATAATTAAGTCGTGCTTCTGGAGTGTCTGGTTCTGCTTCCGGTAAAAATGGAGTCAAACGCCAATGCCTTACTGGATAACCAGAATCCCCTAAAAATTATTTCAAAATTGCTTTATTAGATAATTGAATTAATTTAATAATTAAGTGAATAATAACATAGGTAATTATGTAGTAAACGGTTTTCAGCTATTTTTGCGTTTTTTGGGAAAATTCTTTTATGGTCACATTCTACTGTCTTTCCTGATTGCAAATATAAGTGCGCACATAATAAATTATGAGCAAACCTGACCACCTTTTTGCTCACCAACCTGAGCAACCCAAGCAAACCTGAGCAAAAAGGTGGTCAGGTTTGCTCAGTTTTCATTGATATAGATACATATATATCTATATCAATGAAAACTGAGCAAACCTGACCACCTTTTTGCTCAGGTTGGTGAGCAAAAAGGTGGTCAGGTTTGCTCATAATTGATTATGTGCGCACTTATATTTGCAATCAGGAAAGACAGTAGAATGTGACCATAAAAGAATTTTCCCAAAAAACGCAAAAATAGCTGAAAACCGTATACTACATAATTGCCATAACATATTTTCATTATTTTGTATCAATAAAAAAATAGTCATACCAAACAGATAAAAATATCCCATTTCCTCTTGAAGAAGTTGTCTTAAAAACCTTTCAATATTTGAATTTTGCCAAATGAAGCTGTCATGGCTACTGCCGGGGAAACGTGGATTAACAATGGTTATTTGCATCTTCTCATCACAAATCTACAACGGGTAAAAAGAATGATGTAGCTTAAACGGATATTTTTAAAAACAATAGAAAACATACCGTCTGAACATTTAATGAGTGAAATCCCTTTCTATTAATAAAAACATGTTCATTTTCTATGGGGTCAACTATGGCAATATGCGTGCAATCTATGCAGCCTATAATTCCTGGTAATTGATACTTAATAAAAAACCTAAAAATAATTAAATATGTGGGTTGTCAAGACAAATTTTTAGTTTCCCTCCAAGTTTCGATTTTTTTTTTCTTTTTGAGTCGTTTAAGCTGTGTTGCTAATAAACTGAGCACAATTGGGAATATTAATGTATTTTTTCAAAACAAGAAATCTTCTAACAAGACATTATAAACTTAAAAATATTATTTTGAAAACTACTTAAGTGATCTGACAATTTTTTTCTTTGCGGTATAATTTATGACGTAAGACGACATCTGAACCAGGCTAAGTTCTTAAATTTAATTATTCTCATCTTTTTTTCTCGGCATTTTTAGCTCAATCGTATCGCTTACAACAAATCACATGTCAAAAAATTAGTAAAAAATTGCTGGTACTAACAATAACTAACCGAAATCGTTAATACATTATGTAAATTTATTAGTTTGCGTAGAGTTCGTTCCTTGATTAGTATAGTTTTAAATGAAATGAGTGGCGACGAAAGAATTACGAGGAGTAAAGCTAATTCAAATTTAAAAATTAACACAGTTGCAAGTAAGTTATTGTCAAACTTTAAACCCTCTCATAGAAGTACCGAAATAAACCCATTTAAACCCAGAACATCTATATCTAGAAGTCCAACGTCAGCACATGTAGAAGGAAATAAATTCACATTTGAGTTACCTGTCGAGAACCTTACAATTATTGAAAAAGACAATAAGGACATTCCTACAACCCCTTCTAACCCCGACCTACCCAAAGAAACAAACAAAACTCCATCAACCCCAATAAGTCCAAAAGACGTAGAACATCCTCGAGAAAATCTTATACTCTCATTAGAGCAAAACAAACTACCCTATACACCATTCTACCATCCCCTAAATACAACAAATACTACAAACTACAAACACACACAAACAGACGTTGTACAAAAAGTAAATAAACGGGTACAAACCCGACCAACAATAGATAACCCCATTATAAACCAAACAAACGTAAATTCAAAACCTAAACAAGGTGTTAACATGGCAACTACAGTGCTTTTTAAGACAAAAAACTCCAAATTAGAAATATTACACACATAGAAACCGTAGACAGTAGGTTAAATATCGCTGAAAATACAAAGTTTCTAGGTGTTTACATTAACAAAAATTTAGACTGGTTTCTTCATATTAGCCAGTTATTAAAAAGGTTAAACTCAATCTGCTACGGAGTGCGAGTTGTTGGTGGGTATAAAATGCTATATTTTGCAAACTTTGAGTCTGTTCTTAAATATGGAATAATATTTTGGGGTCGGCATAGCCATATACAGAATATTTTTGTTTCACAAAAAAGGACACTAAGGGTTATTAAGAAAATGGAGTTTAATCAGTCCTGTCGAAACGTCTTTACATCAACGGGTATTATGACTGTGTACGCCTTATACATTTATGAATGTCTAATGTTTTTACGTAGAAACCAATATTTGTTTAACTCACACAATAGCAATCGGTTAACAAGAGCAGACCATCTAAGCTACCCACACATCGCCTTCATATTACTGAAATAAGTCCAGAATATAATGTGTGTTAAATTATTTAATAAATTACCACTCTGCATTAAACGAATTGATAGTCAACGCTTTTTCAAAATGAAAATTAAAAAATTGTTAATTGAGCTGGAACCCTATTGTCTGAACGATTATTTTAATATGTAGTGGATTGGTATGATAGTTATATGACACTTCTGATTTTCTAATTGACTATTTGACGTCATTTCATTTTGTTATTGTAACAAATTTGAATTATTATTTATTTTTTTTAAGTAGGGATTAGGAATGCTTATCTATGCAGACCCAGAGCATTGGTGTCCTAGCGCTCTGGGTAGTGTGGGACTCCGGACAAAGCCGGTGCACTAAACCCTTCCCCTACTGGTCCCCTTAGATCTTCTTACCCGGAACCACCATAAGTATTACTTCAGGTAAGGGCTACGTTGTTTCAGTTATTTTTCATTCTGGTCCTTGGTTTCTTTCTTCTGTCTCTTTTATATTTATTACCTTTCTGATCATCCCATTTACGTCCTGCCATATCTCTTCGCTCTTCATCATCAGGTCCACGAAGTTTTCTGGTGTCAACCCGCACCCAATCTTGCTCTCAGTTTCCGCCCGAATTTCTTGCCATCCCTTACATTTAAAAATAGCGTGTTCAGCGCTATCCGTTTCTCCGCACTACATGCACTGATCTGTGTTTCGCAGCTTGAATCTGTGCAGGTATTCTCCGAAGCAACCGTGTCCGCTTAAGGCTTGCGTGAGGTAATAATCTACCTCTCAATACCGCCTCCGTCGATATTGTGCGGTATGCACTGCATACTCTTATTGCTATTCTTCTTTGGCTCCTTTCTAGTATTCTTCTGATAAATTTCTTTTCTACCGCTTTACCGGCGCGACATACAGTATTATTGAATACATCACCGATGCCAACACCATCCTCTTGCTGGCCTTTGGACCTCCTATGTTTGGCATGACTCTGCTAAGCGCGGAGAATATATATCAGTTGCCTCACTCCGTCGAAAATTCAAAACTACCTACCCCTTGCATCGCCCGACCGATAGACTGTTGTTCGGTGGACGGCTGCGAAAGTCGAATGAAAGTCGATGGTGAACTATCGTTTTTTAGATGCCCAAAAGAGAAAGGAAGGTAGGAAATTATTTATGTATATTTTGAAATATTAATTACACTTTAAAGGTTTTTTTTTAATTTGAACGAATAAAAATATTCGTTAATATAATAAATATTATTTTGCAGGTGCCAAAGTTGGCAAAATGCACTAGGATTTACGGGATCCCATAGATATGCTAATATTACTCCTGAACAATGTCACAGCCGCATTCGGATTTGTGCTTTACATTTCGACGAAGATAGCTTTGCAAATTCTTCTAGGAGTCGTATCCATAGTTATGCGATTCCATCTTTAAGATTGGCGACTGAATCGTATAGAAAACGTAGGTTCTATATAATGTTTGTCATTTCTTATTACTACAATATTGTGTATATACAAAGTTATTGCATACAAATTACAGCCATATATAAAAAATATGAATTTTAAATTTTAGGCGGTGCCGATGGTGATAGCTTCAGTGCCGACCAAACGTCACATGGGGCGAAGAAGTTTAAATTAAATGAAGCTTATGTACAAACAGATGAATTTATAGATTGCGCCGAGATGCCACACAAAGGTAAAAATAGTATATTACGTATTTCATTATATTCTTCTTATACAAATTGAAAAAAATTTGGTAATTGGCCATTTAGTGGAATCACTTAGTTACATGAATATATGCTTGGAACAAACAATTAATATTTAATGCACTACCAACGAATGTCTGTTACATTATTTTGTTTCTAGATGCATGTACTCAGACACCATTAAAGCTGTCAGCGACGTCGCCGAGAAAATATGCATTAAATGCGTCTATTAAAACATTACAAAAGACAATTAGTACTCACAAATGTCAAAGAAGGCTGGAAACAGGGGTGACCATGGAAGACGTTTTCATGTTTTTAGAACAGAATTTTCCAGAAGAATCATACAAATTTTTAAAGACCCAAATGATTTTACTAAATAAAGCACCAAAAGGTTCCCGGTATACCAATGAGTTTAAGCAGTTTGCTTTAGGTGTGTATTTCCTTGGCCCAAAGGCATATAAAAAATTTTCAACTCAGTTTCGACTACCATCAAAATCTACACTGGAACGCTTTACAAAACGATGGGTTGTAAATCCAGGGTTTAATGATTTTATTTTTGGAGTCATTCAATGTAGAGCTAGACTTTTAAAAGAAAAACAAAAAGACTGTATTTTATGCCTTGACGAAATATCATTAAAATCCCATCTTTTTTATGATATTTCCAAAGATCAGATTATAGGATTTCAAACTGCTGGCAATAAAAACATTCCTGAAATAGCAGGAAGCGCGTTGACTATAATGGCTAGAGGTATAGCAAGCTCTTGGAAGCAACCTATTGCGTATTTCTTTTATAAAACATCCGCGAGTGCTGATGATATTAAAGACATTTTGTTTCAGTGTGTCCGAAAGTTACGAAATATAGGTTTAAACGTGCTTGGAGTGACATCTGATCAAGGTTCAAATTTTTATAAACTCGTAAAAAACATTTTAAAACTGACAGAAGACAATCCTTCTTTTTTCGTTGATGATATCAAGCTTGTATATTTATCTGACATACCGCACTTGTTAAAGTCAACAAGGAATAATTTTTTTTCTTATATTTTTATGGTAAATGGGGAAGAAACTAGAAAAAAATATTTAGAAATGATGTACAGTTTAGATAAACCTAAACAGTTTAAACTTGCTCCTCAGTTAACCAATGAACATATCTATCCAAATAATTTTCAAAAGATGAAAGTGAAGTTGGCAACCCAAGTATTTAGCCACTCAGTAGCAAGGGCTATGCACACATACATAGAATTTAATGTTTTACCAAAAGAAGCATCCACCACAGCTGATTTTATTTTAAAAATGAACGACCTTTTTGACGTTTTAAATTCCAACAATTTAGGAAGTTTTCAAGCCTTTATGGGTACTGAAAAACAAAAAACATTTTTACAGGAAATAGATAATCTTTTTCAAAATCTCAAGGTTCTAAATTTTAAAGGAAAAGATGTAACAAAACAATTAAAATTTATTTTTGGATGGAGAATGACAATAAAATCAACTTTTATGTTGTGGAAAACCCTACAAAGTATTGGTTACAAATATCTATTTACTCGCAATCTCAATCAAGACTGTCTAGAAAACTTTTTTGGTCAAATTAGAAATTGTTGTGGTAATGCCAAGAACCCCACTCCTATACAATTTTCAAGAGCATTTAAGAAAATATTTGCATTGAGATATTTTGATAGTTGTTGTAGTGTATTGTACTTTTACCTCGTCGCCATTTGTAGTGTATTCTTTAGTAAAAAAACATGTTTTTACATACAATACTTTTTATTCAGCCAAAAATTACAAGAAGAAACGTTCGATAGGAAACTAAGAATTTTGTTATATGCTTTTACATAGTTACATAAAACAACTGCTCTGTTTCTGTCATCCTAATCATAAAGAGTAGGCTGCAACAGTACGCAACCCACATAACATATCTAAGGGTAATTCTACACTATAATATTTAGCAATCTACAGACATCATATTTCCTCCACCCTTAAGTTCTGTGACAATCTCCATTAAAGATTTAAACGATCGGGAGGTTTTATTTTTCTACGAGGTCTATGGCTTGCCAATGGACTACTACTAATAATAACTTTTTCCCTATCATTATCTTGTACAATTTTTTCCCTATCTTTATCCTGTACAATTTTTTCCCTATCTTTATCCTGTACCACCTCTGGTTGTTTTAACTCAGGTATTCCTATTTCACTGTTACCATTGCTATTACTTGGTTCACTGATAGAAATTTCACTACTAACTTTTTTACTAAACTCACTTCCCTCTCTAATGTCTTTAATTAAATCTTCGTTTCTTGATACTACACAGCCCTTTTCAATTTCTACTTTGTCATAAAATTTTCCTATCTTGACCATCTGGTCTACATGTCTTTTCCATTGTAAATCACTATCATTTACTGGTTTACATATGTACATTGCCCTACCTAATTTACTAACAACTATAGCCTGAACCCATTTCGGTTTTGTATTCCTATAATCTTTTGTATAAATAAGCTCTCCCTCTTCAAAATCTACATTCCTATTACCATGATGAAATTTTATTTGACTTTCCCTAGCCTTTTCTACTGCCGACTTTGACAAAAAATCTAAACGTGTTTTTACCTTTCTTGAAAACATCAACTTGGAAGGAGTTTCCCCTGTAACACAATGTGGTGTATTTCGGTAAGAAAAGAGATATTTACTTATCAAAGTTGAAAAACTTGCATTTTTAGAATTTTGATCTATCAAAAGCTTATTAAGAGCACTTTTAAAAGTTTTAACGCTATTCTCTGCTGCGCCATTCGTCGCTGTATTGTACGGAGGAGAAGTTACATGTTTAATACCGTTATTTTTACAAAAATCTTCAAATTCCTGGCTTACCAGTTGCGGTCCGTTATCCGATATTATAGTATTGGGTAACCCATAACGAGCAAAACAGTCACGTAACTTGTCAATTGTACTTATCGAGTCTGTTTTAGTCATGTCATAAACTTCCGGCCATTTTGAATATGCGTCCGTAATAATTAAAAAAATCTTTCCTTTTACTGGACCTAAAGAATCCACGTGAATTCTATCAAAAACGTGCTTACCTTCCTCAAATTTCATAAGCGGAATCTTGTTCGGTTTTTTGGAATATGTCATACAAGGTTTACAATTTTTTTCCTGTGAAAAATCTATTTCAATACTTAAAAGTTTCATAAGATCCCTACCCATTAATGGTGTTGACCCATTTTTAACAACAATTAACCTACAATCTTCCAATACCTTGTTATCAAACTTAATTGTCACATAAAATTCCCCTTCAGGTTTAATCATACTACCATCGTAACATCTTAATTTAACATTGGTATTTTTTAATATGCAGTCTTTAAAATTCTTATTGAAAATACTTTCTGGAATCACTGATATTCCAGCGCCGGAGTCTAACTCCATCTCTAAATTTTTATCATTGATCCACAAACTAACCTTTGTAGGCCTTACGTACTCTGTACTATTATTTACATAATAGATTTCCATGAAGTCAAAAACTTCATTATCAATGTCATTGTCAATGTCATTATCAATGTCATTATCAATGTCATTGTCAATCTGTACGTCATTAATTTCTACATAATTAGTTGGTTGACCACAAACCTTAGCTAAATGCCCTACTTTTTTACAATTTTTGCATCTATATTTAATGTACTTACAATTTTCCGTCTTATGATTATCATAACCACAACATTTACACTTACAAAGCATCTTGTTTTTCATATTATTATAATTTTTTTCATCCTTACTTGCTCCTTGCCCAGTCTCAAACCTCTGCTGCATTCGTCCTGTCCTACCGTGGCTGCCGTTGCTTCCCCTATTAATGGACAATCGATGCAATTGTTGAGATCCCTGTAAAGATGTTGCCAGTGCCGCTTCTTTATTTACTGCTACTTCCAGGATTTGTTCCAGTGATTTTGTGTGTTCCTCTTCACATACTCTATCCAAAATCATGTTTCGTCGAAGCCCTGACACAAATCTGTCTTTTAAAACTTCTTTTAAGTTTACACCAAACTTGCAATGACTTGCTTTATTTTTTTATTCTTGCATACCACTGTCTTATGCCTTCATTTTCGAACTGCCTTAGCCCATAAAACTCAATACGTTCTTTAAAAACCGATATATGCTTTGAAAACTGACTTGTCAAAATCATACATAATTCATTATACGTCTTACTTTTAGGTAATTCCGGATCACATAAATCTCTTAAGGTCCTGTATGCTTGTTCACCTACAAGAATTAATAAAACTGGTACCTTTTTATCATCTTCTATGTAATTCGCTGCAAAATATTGTTCCAATCTTTCTACCCACATTTGCCAATCCTCATCGGGTCTGTACTCTGAGATAGATCCAACTGGAGCTCTATACATTACTGTTGTGGCCGCCTTGGCCCCTTCAGCCATATTTCACGTTCGCCTTGAACTTGAAATCTTCAAAAATTAATACATTACTGCTGTGGCCGCCCTGGCCCCTTCAGCCATATTTCACGTTCGCCTTGAACTTGAAATCTTCAAAAATTAATACATTACTGCTGTGGCCGCCCTGGCCCCTTTCAGCCATATTTCACGTTCTCCTTGAACTTGAAATCTTCAAAAATTAATACATTACTGCTGTGGCCGCCCTGGCCCCTTCAGCCATATTTCACGTTCGCCTTGAACTTGAAATCTTCAAAAATTAATACATTACTGCTGTGGCCGCCCTGGCTCCTTCAGCCATATTTCACGTTCGCCTTGAACTTGAAATCTTCAAAAATTAATACATTACTGCTGTGGCCGCCTTGGCCCCTTCAGCCATATTTCACGTTCGCCTTGAACTTGAAATCTTCAAAAATTAATACATTACTGCTGTGGCCTCCCTGGCCCCTTCAGCCATATTTCACGTTCGCCTTGAACTTGAAATCTACACAATTAAATATTTTGCCTGCGTTTTCACTGTACTTTTACCTCGTCGCCATTTGTAGTGTATTGTACTTTTACCTCGTCGCCATTTGTAGTGTATTCTTTAGTAAAAAACCATGTTTTTACATACAATACTTTTTATTCAGCCAAAAATTACAAGAAGAAACGTTCGATAGGAAACTAAGAATTTTGTTATATGCTTTTACATAGTTACATAAAACAACTGCTCTGTTTCTGTCATCCTAATCATAAAGAGTAGGCTGCAACAGTACGCAACCCACATAACATATCTAAGGGTAATTCTACATTATAATATATAGCAATCTACAGACATCATAGTTGTGATGGTGCAAACTGTATGGATGACGTCAATGAGGTCTTGCTTAATTTGACCCCTGAATTCATTACATCTTGTAACGATGTTCTGTCTTTATCTACCCCGATATATACTCCGCTAAGAGTATTTACCAATGATTACACTACAATCAGAAGTCCCGAAGGAAATGCGTTGGTCTATGTAAGCGGGTATCTTTTAAAAAAATGTTTATTACATCATTCATGCGAGGTGTGTGTTAATTTTTGTCATAATTCAGAATCTCTTAGCAATGAAGAACTAATTTTTTGCAAATTAAAGGCATATAATGATACAAAGTCCTCATTTGGTGGTCTTGCAGTACCTTCAAGGGACATTCTAGACTATATAATCGAACTCGAAAATATTTTTGTGAACAAATTTAACGAAATAGCTTTTAAGAAAGCAATTGGTAGCCAACTAATCAACGAATTTTTAAAAATTAGTTTTATTCATCCTTGTAAATACTTCCCTATAGATTACTTTTTAAGATTATATACAAGGGTTCGTATTTACTATACACTAAAATTTATTAACAGTGATATGAAAACAATTAAATTAAATAAGGGTAATATTAAATTAAATATATTAAAACATTTGTAATGGAAACAAACCTGGTCAAAAATATAAATATGTTTTAGGTATTTTTTCATAATACGTACTCATATGTTTTTGGGATAAAATAAATACTTAAACCAATATTAGCAACTGTAACCTAAGAAACTTAATTTCGCGTCTCATCCTGATAAATACTTATATTTACAAAATTTACTTACTTCATTCCGAAGGCATATTTATTTTTTAGTGATCAGTACATTACTTGTACAGGGTCTTCCAACGAGGACTGAACAGGGGCTCATTTTTGAGCTTCCTTGTATTTAAAGAAAAATCTAAAATAGCCAATCGATGCACTTTTTCCTGCAGAATTCAAAAATGACACCAAAAATTTATTTGAACCAGAAACAAAAGAGTTACGCTATGGATAAGGTGTTTTTTAAATGGAACATACCTTTTTTTATACGATTTTCGGAACGAGTGCTTTTTTTATGTCCGTTCTGATTAAAGTATTTAATATTGTGACAGCTATTTTTATTAAATTTTAATGTTTTATCCAGTATAATTTAACTTAAACCTGTTTGAAACATACACTAGGTAATAAAGGTAAAATCACCTTGAAATCCTTCAAAGTCAAAAAATTTGACAAATTTACTATAATATTGCCGAAATGAAATATTCATTAGATGAGAGATTGCAGATTGTTATCTTGTTCTACAAATGCCAAGAAAATGCAAGAGAAGCAAGCATTTGTAGAACAAGATAGCAATCTGCAATCTCTCATCTAATGAATATTACATTTCGGCAATATTATAGTAAATTTGTCAAATTTTTTGACTTTGAAGGATTTCAAGGTGATTTTACCTTTATTACCTAGTGTATGTTTCAAACAGGTTGAAGTTAAATTATACTGGATAAAACATTAAAATTTAATAAAAATAGCTGTCACAATATTAAATATTTTAATCAGAACGGACATAAAAAAAAGCACTCGTTCCGAAAATCGTATAAAAAAAGGTATGTTCCATTTAAAAAACACCTTATCCATAGCGTAACTCTTTTGTTTCTGGTTCAAATAAATTTTTGGTTTCATTTTTGAATTCTGCAGGAAAAAGTACATCGATTGGCTATTTTAGATTTTTCTTTAAATACAAGGAAGCTCAAAAATGAGCCCCTGTTCAGTCCTCGTTGGAAGACCCTGTATTTATAACGGCTTGCCTTTTTTTCACTTGTGTTATTATACCAAATAGGTACTTTAACTTTTTTTTTAGATTAGTTTTTTTGCGAATACTTGAAGTAGTTCAAGAAAGCACCTACCTATCTAAAAATGTGTGTTTTTTTGATATGTAGTATATACAGGGTGATGCAACCAAGATGGGGTGGACGATTGTGAATAAACGGTGAGGAATTTCGAAAATTTTTTTTTTGGATATTATCGATAGTCAAACACGCTATGTTTTAAAATTATAGCCATAATACAGGGTGGTCCGAAAAACTCGTGGCGAACCAAACTTGTATTTTTTTAAATGGGACACCCTGTATATAATTGTTCCAATTGATTCTCCTGTTCGTTACGATCATTTTGATATAGGGTTTATTGGGTCTAAAACTTATAGTAAGGGAATGGGACGCGGTTAAAGTTGAAAAAATGCTCACAGTTCGGCCATTTTTTAAAAAATTTGAAACAGCTATGGAAAAACCAAATATTCCATAAAACGTTACATAAAAAAATAAAAGTTTTTAGCAAGTCCTCACCGTACACTCACAATCGTCCACCCCATCTTGGTTGCACCACCCTGTATTATGACTTGTTTAGAATTTGTTAATTTTTTTTTTGTTTACTGTACCTTATTGTCGTTAAAATAGTAATATAAAAAGTTGTTTTTAAAACAAACATTACAATTTTGCATTTTAATTTTGCCCCCCCCCCCTCCTGGATTCTTTGCCGATTTTGTTTTGTATTTACCTGTATAGTCACCAATTTCCAAAAGTGTTTCATTTTTTTACCTTGATAAGGTAATATCTTTTTGTATTTTTTTAAATGGTTGTAAACCTACCTAACATTTTTAAATTGATAATTAATTTATATTTCACTAATTATATGCATACCTGTTTTTTATTAAATTAAACTACTTTGCTTAAAACTACACATGGAAAAATTTGTTTATACAAATAAAAAATCTCATGCTGCACTTTTGGAAAACCCCAGATATACAAATATTCCACATGCGAAAACAAACTATCTTTAATAAGCCCCCGTAGCAACGGGGTTTTACGACCGACGCAGGTGGGCAGCGGCACGCTTGTGATCTCGATACATCAAGGTTCCGACGGAGAGTGGAGTAACTATTATATATTCTGTAAACTTTGGCGCGGCTATTGTTTTCTCGGCCCTCTTACATGTGTTTATTACATGGTTTTTCATCCCGTTGTAACGGTAACTCCAAGGTATTTAATGTTTATTTCTCCCTTCCAGGATTACCACTTCTGTTTTTTCAAGTGCCAGCTTGAGTCCTATCCTTTCTATCTCCCTAGATATCCGGGCTATTGCTAGGTTTGCCTTTAGTATTAGTGTTGTTTCCCTCTTGTCTTCCACCAGTATTGCGGTATCATCGGCGTATCCTATAACTTCCACTCCCGTTGGCACCTCCATCCCTACAGCTTTATCATAATAGATATTCCAGAGGAGCGGACCCATTACTGATCCCTGCGGAACTCCCATTGTCATGTCCAGCTCTCTTGCCCCCACTATTAGCTTCCTGTTGTTTAGATAACTACCGATTATCCCTCTTAGGTACCCACTTATCCCCCTTTCTTTCATTTCTTGCATAATATAGTTCCACCTGGCTGTGTTAAAAGCATTTTCTATATCCAGGTGTTATAAGTATACATAGACTCCTATTTGCGTACGTGCTTAGTTTAATGTTTTCCATCCTGTCTCTAATCCTGACCATTGCATCCACAGTTGACCTTTTTTTCCTAAACCCGTATTGGTTATCTGCTAGTTCCGATTTTCCCCTAGTTCTATTCTAATTCTTTCGGCTATCAGATGTTCACACAGTTTTCCCAGTATGTCTAGAAGACATATTGGTCTATATCTACTTTCAAGTTCCTCTGGCTTCTTCGGCTTGTCTATTAATACCAGCCTGGCCCTTTTCCATTCTGCGGGGAAATATCCTTTCTTGAGGATTTCGTTGTACACCTTTGTTACCTTATCGGGGTATGCATTTATCACCGCCTTAACCAACTCCGCTGCAGTTCCGTCTGGGCCGGGAAATTTTCTATTTTTAAGTTTTTCCGCTGCTCTTTTCAGCTCATTTTTTGTGATTGGGGGTATTTCAGTTTCTCTTATCCTGTGTTCTTCCCACTCATGTACTTTATCTGTGGGGAATAGTATTTTTGCAGCTTTTAGTTGCTCCTCCTGTGATATTTCTAGCCGAGTCTGTGCCTGGAGTTTATAGTTATATTTTATATCCCTCTCCCCATACGTTGTTGTCTATCTCTGCACACACTTCTTTCCATGCCTTCCGTTTTGCATTGTTAATAGCTTTTTTCAGCTTTTTACGCTCTTCCTTATGTATCGCAGTTAAGTTTTCTTTCTCCTCTTACTAATGTTTTGGTTTCTGTTAGCTCTCGTGACTTTCCTCTTAGCCTCTAAACATCTCTCCCTTATTTCCTTAATTGTGTCGTTCCACCAATACACAGCCCTCTTCTTTTGTGGCCCTTGATCCTTTATTCCTGAAAGCAATGTCTGCTGCGTACTTAATTGCCATTATCATGTCTTCCACTCTTTCATCGTCCCCCCTTTCTAGTAGTTTCCCAACCTCCTCAATAAAATCCGGCATGGTTTTTCTACAATTTTCCAACCCTTTTTTGTGTCTACGTTTTCTTCCCTGTCTACTTTATCTATGTCATACACAATGTCTTGGTGTAGACTAAAATTCTCTTCTTCTAGTACCTGCCATCTGTTTACATACTTAGCCATTTTTTCTGTAGTCAAAGTTACGTCTATGTAAGGACTTGCTATTTCCCCTTACAAATGTGGGGGTTTCTCCTGCATTTTGAACAATGAGCGATAATGCCCCTATTAGCTCTGCTAGCACTTGTCCTCTATGATCCAATACTGTACCTCCCCTTGCTGGATTTTTCGCATTAAAATCACCCGCCACCAACATTTCTTTCCGCTGTCCTCTCAGAATTGCTCCCAGACGCTGTACCTCGGAATTGAGGATTTTCCGTTTTTAGTTATGTTATGTGTATGTGTGTGTTGGTGTGCGTGTGTTGGTGTGCGTGTGTGTGTGTGTGTGTGTATGTGCTTTTCGATATATACCGAACAAGAACTATTTTATCACATTTTTAATCAACGTTTAAATAGCCTAACCAACAAAATTTTACAAACAACCGAAACTTAATAATGCTCTGGTATTACCGCCAGAGAAAACTTGTGAGCTTTGCCCCAAATAAGTTAAGGTGTACTGATCACCGGACTTATTCGTCATTTCAATAGTATCGTCTGTCAGAATTTCAGCTACACGTGATGGTAAAAATGTTTCAAATGTCACATTATGTGTTAGATCAACCAACGCGACGACACTAGCTTTTCCAGAACGTGCGGTCAACAAATTAATTTTTTTATCATATAAATTTTGCCCATCGTTAATGTAGAGAATTTTCTACGTTCCAGAAATTGATCATCTTGGTTTATCATATTGTTAATTTCGGCTAACGTCTGGTTTGAAATGCTCATAATTTAAAATGTGATAAAAATAATTACTGTCAAGTACCTTTAATAAACATCTATAGAACACACCACAAACACAATATTTTATATGGCAAAGCAACAGTTAACGCATACGATGTATGTGTGACTATGAGAGCTATTTCCTCATTGAGCCATATTTATTAGGAGATTATTCAAGGTCAAGTATTTATTTAGGGTGGGAGGAATACATCCGGCGACCTCGAAAAAGACACCACAAATGTAACCTTGAAATAAGCGTCGTCCACCTGGTCGTCACCAAACAAAGAAACAGCTGCTCGCGTTCAAGGCCAAGTTCTTGGCCATGATCTTGGAATAACACCTGCGCATATCAAGGCCAAATACCAATAGAAAAGCTGAGCGACCACGGCCGACCCTATTGCGCATGCGGTGACTCACAACCGGGTTTCTTTACCTACTTTGAGGTTCAAATAGGTGGAGCAAACTAGCGCAAATTTAAATTTAAACCACCAAAAAAGGTTGAAATTACAACTAGATTTAAACTTTATTTCTGTAAAGAAAAGAAGAATCAAGGAAAGGAATAACATAACATAACCCTTCGAATTCAAAGTGGTGGCAATTTAACGAACGGCTAACTATTTCTATTTTTTTTGTATAATTCTTTTGTATAATTGGTGTTACCGAGAACGTTACGCAAAGAAGAAACATTTTTCACAGATAGTGTTGACGGAACTGCGGTACACTGATAGCTGGGACCCGCACTAAGCTGTTCTTGGATATGCTGGGTCAGTTCCAATTTTTTTCTGTAATATGTTGACGACTATTTAAACCTTTTTGTTTGTTTACTATTTTTTTTTAATTTTTAACTTTTTAAGCTCGCTTATTATCATTTGACTTTCATGACAACCTTTGACAGACAGAGAAAAGAAGGAGCAATTTAATTGACCTTTACAACGTTCACCAACGTCTTGTACGTTGGATTTTTCTTCGTAGCAACAGGCGACGTTTGGTGACATTGAATTGTGCTACGTTTACTAATCTAATGAATTTTGACGTTGCCAATGGTCTTTCTTGGAAGCTGCTGTAAGGGAGAAATTAAATTTTAGATATTTAACGTCGCGGGCTAAACTACAACATATTAACGTAAATACGACTTCTATACAAGGTCGGGTTTGTTGATGTCGTTAAATTTTGCCAAAAATTAGTCGCAAGTCGAAGAATTACTAAAAAATGTTACTTGGGTTCCTTGTAGCCTTCAAATCGATTCACCCATCGATGTTATTGATAATATTAATAATAGATTATTGTAGTTCATCAACATTATTGTACTGTTTTTTATATTTCTAAAATTCAAAAATAAAAATCAAGAGGAGTAATGTCTGGTGAACGCGAAAATGCCATAAAATTGGTTCGCGTGTAGCTAACCAATGGTGTCCAAAAAGTTCAGTAAGTAGATTGGCAGCAACGTAGGTATTGTGCGGCGGCGCATCATTTTAAATTAGTAATCAATCACAACTACATGTATTAATTTTATTTTTGTGATTGCCGCCTGTGGATAAGTTGTTGAGGAAGGCAGTTTAATACGGTACACGGCCGCCTGCGATAATATCTCCGTTATAATTAATTTTAGCGATATGTAGTAAAAGACAAATTTTGTTGAGAATTTCACACGCTCTCAAATGGTTATAGCAGATATACGGCATTCCGTTTAAAAAATACATTTGTGTTAATATCACGTGACTCTGATATCCAATTGTTTTTTGACATCAGCATAATAATCACCTTAAAAAAATACACTACTTTGCTAATTTAATCGAATTCGTAGCTCTTATAATAAGAAAGTTAGCAATAGTGCCGACTTCATGTTGAATTTTGAACAGGCTGTATTTACGTTATCCGTTATATGAATCCCTCAAGAACAGTTTATACAGGCAGCATAAACTGGTCATGGTTCATAAAATAATTGCGAGGCCAACGACATGCAAGTGTAGCACGCAGAACGGTTTTCGAAATTTAAACAAATTTAATGATGTAGTAGATATATGAAAATTTGGAAAACTTTGGAAAAATTTGCAAAATTTTTAAGTTGGGAGGGGCTAAACTATACTCATTGGATTTCATCATCTACTGTTGTCTAAGGGGGACATATTGTTTTGATATAACTATTCCCTAAATCTCAACCGGTCATCGTGGGTGACTTTTACCCTTAAAATGTTAAATGGTCAGAGATATCATAATGATACATCGTTTTAGAGGGAATTCAATTATCTTTCCAACGCCACCTGATTTTTTAAGTTTGAATGAGCAGTTCTCGAGAAATTAAAGTAAAAAAGTTTATAATAACAAATTCACGTACCGAATGTTTCAATTTATTAAATGTTGAAAATGTTGACCACCAACTTCCATGTGGTAGTAAAGAGATTTTTGAAAATGTTCCCTGACATTGTGGAGAATTTCTGGAGTGATGAGATTACACTCGTGTACGATACGTTGCCGCAATGATACAGGCCGTGTCGCATAAATTTTTGCCTTAAATGTCCCCACAAAAAGTACAACGTAGACAAATTTGGCAACCGTGAGGGCCATTCAGTAGGTCCCCTCCTCCCATTCCATCGTCCTGGTAACGTCGCATCCAAGAAATGTCTTACAGGCATCGCGTAGGGAGGAGAAAAAAGAAAGAAGTGGAGAAAATTAGGTTTTCGGCACGGTAACGATCATCCTTCTCGATTATGGCTGTTAAAGCTGAATTAACTGCATTTTCTAACAAATCCAAATACATTTCTCCATTTATATTTCCGGGTAGAAAAATACTGACCAATAACGGCAGATAGGGCGGGTAACTTCGCCATTTAGAAAAAAAACGCACATCGGAGAAAGAAATGTTATACAGATAGTTTGGATTGTCATTGATTCGTTCACTTATGGCTTCACAAAATTCAAAAAGTCGCGCAGCGGCTGGCCGGTCGTTACCGTCTTCATTTAACTCCTGAACTACCTTAATTTTGTAGGGGTGATATTTATAGTGTTTCAATATTCTTCGGACGGTTATACGCCGAACACCTGAAACATCTGACAAACTTCTAGTACTGAGGGTAGGTTCCATTGTAATGTGATTCAAAACAACTAGTCCAACTGCTTCATTTTGCACCGGATTTTCGATATTTCTTTTTTTGCTTTGTGCAGATCCAGTTTCTAGAAATTTGGCCAATAGATCGCGCACGTAAGTATGGGACACACGTCTATTTGGACGTCGTTCGTTCAAATAGATTTGCAGCAGCTCTAGCACAATCATTATTTTAGAAGAAAAGGAAAATAATTCCAACTCATTCTTGAATATTATAGACCATTTTTATACCGAATTAAAAACGAGCGATAATATTTACAGAATCGAATAAGGCAGTAAACTGGTGATTTGTCGAATTTTACCTAGGTATTATTGTCCAAGTCGCATTTTTTGGCTTTTTTGCCATAAAATTCCTATTAGTTTTGTTTCATTCCAACAATAAGTTCTCGAGAACTACTCATCCACACTTAACAAACTAGGTGGTGTTGGAAAAATAATTGAATGCCCTTTAGAACGATGTCCACGCGATATCTCTTTCCACTTAACATTTTAAGGGTAACAGTAACCCCCGCTTAAGGTTGGAAATTTAGGGAATGATCATAATATCAAAATAATATGTCGCCCTTAAAAATAAAATTGACCTGTTCGAGTGTTTTTCTGTTTATTATGTCAAAAAGGAGATATCCTGGGTGGAAAGTTTTCGGTTTATAATGTTACAAATTCGCCAGCAATGTTTCTTTTTTTTATGCAAACTTCACGCAACCACTTTCTATTTTTTTGCGTAAAACAGTTTTCTCGTAGTCCAAAATTCTTCCCCAAATGACAAATTTATCATGTGATATTCCACGTTTAGAAACCTACTGAACGAAAATTCACAGACACAACAGTAGTTTGTAAACAGTCCTTTATCGTGGACGAATACGAAACGAATACTTTATGGATATATTTGAGTCATGGATATGTTTGACTCAAGCAAATTATAACTCAAGTTAACAGAAAGTTTAGAAGTAAATGTTTTTAACCCTGTACACAGCGGTGGTTTAGGTTTAGATTAAACTCTACGGGAAGTATGTATAAATTATACTTGAATAGAAAAATATCATTCTTAAAATATGTAAATTTCACAATTCCGTGCATTAGTTTTTACTAAATCCAGCATAGCGGAAGTGAGATTCAACAAAGAGGAAACACTTATCAAAGCTATTTCCAACTCCTACGATCCCGTGAAATAAATAACTGATTCTCATTATCTTTTTAAAATGACACAATTTGTATCTTTTATGGACTTTCAGCTACAATATGTATAATACGAAAAATATATTTTTTATTTAGGTTATAATGTAATATTTTAATAAAGATACTGCTTGGCTTAAGCATCAACTCGAAACTCAACTCAAAAGCTAGTGAGTTGTCAGAATATGTAAGATGTATGGGAATAAACCAATCATTTTACGTTTTCAAAATTTCTATATTGACACCTTATTTATGTACTTTTTTCAGGCAGTAAATCTTCGGGTTTAAAACTTTTGCAGTAGCATTTAACAAAATATTAATTCACGTTTAAAGAAATTTCGACATTTTTAACGAGTAACTTATTTCATTGTTGTTAAGGTTATGAGCCCAAAAGAAACGCAAAAAATGGTATTTTATCTCTAATACCAAATTTGGGCTTATCTTGATAGGAAAACACGTCCTTTAAATCGATTAGTTACAAGGCGGAGCTAGGTTTAAACCAAGAAGATGTTTCCCTATCAAAATAATTTGGGCTTATCTTGATAGGAAAACACCCTTACACGCCGTTTGCTTATTGTCATCTGTTTTCACACTGAAAATTTGCCGTCATCTACTGTATAGCAAGCGCTTGTCCATCTGAAGTTGTTTTAATAGTGTAAGCATAGATATGAGCCATATTGTTCGTTTTTTCTACTCTTTGTTGCTCTTTATTATTCCTTTAAATACTAGTGCCGTAAACTAAATTCAAAGATCACATCGGGAACGGACGACTAGGAAGCTTAGCCTCGTAGCTTCTCTTGACAACGTCGACACACATTGGCAAATTTTCATAATTATTATAAGTGGCCAAATTCGTAATTATAATTTTAAAATTGAATTGCCCTATTATTGTATTTCTAAAGTACTTCAAATACCATGTACAAAATATTAATTGGTCCATCATAGCAGTTAATTTTAATATTTTTGTGTGGGGACAGAAATAGACATAAAAATACAATATTTAAAACATCAGTTTTGATCAAATCATACCAGGGCGCAAACTACGATGTCTCTGTTCTAATAATTTTCCGTTTTTTAAAATTCAAGTTAGAATTTCTCAAAAAGTGCCGGTGTTGTAGTGTATTTAAATAAAGATTACTCGAGAAAAGCAACCATCCACAGCTTGCTTTAAAGCTTTTTTCACGTTATCTCTATTGATGTATAATGTACATACAAGGTGGTCTACGTAAGATGACCCAATATCCGATCTCAGAATCTGTAAGACCTACAAATGAAAGTTAAATACAAAAGGTTTTTGGATTGGCTTAAGTTTTCAAAAGTAAAGTATTTTATTTTCGCGTATACAGGGTGTTTAGTTTCTTCTGGCCAAGTACCAACTTTCTTATTTTAAATGAGGCTCTTTTTTTATGTTTGAATTTCACATTCATTTCTAAGTAATGTTTATTACAATTTCGATTAGTTTTTCAGTTATTCGATTTTTGTAAAAATTTTGAACAAAATCGGCCATTTGAAAAATGTCGTATGTTTGTGTTCAAAAATATTTGATTCCTAATATTATCAATGTATTAGCTTATTTTCTAAATTATTTTATTTTTGCGTATACAGGGTGTTTAGTTTCTCCTGGCCAAGTACCAACTTTGTTATTTTAAATAAGACACCCTATATACTTTTTTTTCATCTTTCAATTCTACATTTAACTCCTAGTAATATTTAATACAGCATGTTTATCACACTTTTGATTAGTTTTTCAGTTATTCGATTTTTTTAAAAATTTTGAACAAAATCTGCCATTTGAAAAATATCGTATGTTCATATTGTTCATGTTCAAAAATATCTCTTTCCTACTATTATCAATGTATTAGCTAATTTATTATTCAATTTATGTTCTTTTTCTAAATTAAACCCAAAATAGCATACAGGGTGTTTATTTCGCTGGTCCAAAAGTGAAAATTTTTAGACACAAATATCTCAACTTTTCTAAATGGAACACCCTGTATACAAACATTTGGAGTTATGCAGATTTTATTTCTCTATCAGTTGACATGTCATACCCTATATCCGAAATTAATGGTTTTGCAGATATTGCCATATTTCTGAAAACTATGACTATTATTTCAACTATTCATGTTAAGAAATGGCAAAAATATTACTAAAATTAGAATATTTAAGTTGCTAACTTTTTTCTACCCAACACCTACTTTAACTTACGTATGCCATTATTTGTTTAAATATACGTTTTCCTTAATGTAAACTGTAGTAATATTTTACTATTTTACATCCAATACGTTAACATTAATATTGCGCATTGTATTTGTTGCATTCGTAGAAATAAAGGAGGCCATGCCAAGAACAAAAATTTATATATTTATTGGAAATCATGAAACAAATAAAAGAAGATATGACACCGCGCAGGTAGGCGTGGCCATGAACGTCACGCTGTGAGTAATTCCGCCATATTTTGTAAAAGAAACACGTCTTTGTTAAGATCGCGCTGTGTTGGAAAGTTATTTTTTGGTATTTTTATGTCAGTTTTAAGAGTTTAAAAGTGAAAAGGAGGTGTGTTGTGTATGGTTGTGATGTGGACAATCAATGCAAGGGCTTTATGGCCGATATTAATGTTTTTAGCTCCCCCAAAGACAAAGAAACACAAAGTGTTGGAAGCGTCTTGCAAACGAGAAGATAAGTTTAATCCGAAAAATGCTAGAATCTGTTCTAGACATTTTAACGAAAGTGTTTATGAAGGTAATTTAAAGCACGAATTGTGTCATGTCATGAATGTCAAATGTGTTTAATGCTTTTACAAACCCGCTTCAATGACAAAGTTTACTGTGACAAACAATAAAATTGCTAAAAATCTCCACGGTAACAGACTTTAATCGAGAAAATACGACAAAGAGACTGAAAAAAGGCTATTTTCTTAAACAATAATTTCTTGTTTTGCCTAATTTCATATATTTAGATACCTTTGTCTGATTTAGAATAATTTTTGGCATTTTAAGGATTTTTTTAAATTTGAAAAATCAAAGAATACAAAAATACAATAATTTTTAATAATTTACTATTTAAAGTGTAAAAAACCAAAAAAAAACTACCCTTAAAACATGTTTCCGTCACAAACATACAGATTTTATTCACCATAAAAAATATTTGACAAATTATAGGAAGAAACAAAATTCTTATTTATAACATATTTTCGGAAGGCTCTGTAGGTAAGCATATATATTTTAATAAGAATATACCTCTAAATAAAAGTTATTATCTTAATTATTAGGCATAGTTTTATTTTATAAAATTATTTTAATTTTCTTTTCACGTAAATAAATACATAGAACGTAATTTGCAGGCAATTTACCCATATCTGTTATTTTAAATTAATTTATCCCTTTATTTACATGATTATTTTATGTCATAGACTTTAAAATTTGTATTATGAACAGGAGGCAAAGTATATTGCCAATAGAATTTATATAAAATCGCCTATAATTATCTTAAACTCTATATTGCGCGTTATAAATTTCAAAAATAACTCATAGCGTGACGTCATGCGCGAACCCGGACGAATTTGACACGGTTTGGTAGCATATCTTCCTTTTATTGTACCATGACTGGAAATGACATTTCGACAAAGTTGTATGCAAAAATGCCTGTGTACCTATGGCATTGAGGAACCCCTAAAATTATATGAATGCTTTATTAAAAATAAAAAATCCTAGCACTTGCCTTGAGGGAATATCGCACCTTATATCGAGTTAGAAGGGTTCCTTCTATGTTTATGTTATGAAGGAAATATGAACGGCGAACGATATTCATATCTATTAAATAACGAAATATATCAACACATTGATGATTTGCCAAAAATCTCAAGACAAGAAATTAAAGGATTAATATTCCAACAGGATAGCGCGCCTATCATACAGTGACACCAGTTGTAAACTGGTTAAATCATCGATATAGAATATGTATTGGGAGGCACTGGACGATACCTTGGCCACCTAGGATTCCAGACTTAATACCACTGGATTTTTTTCTATGGGGAGCTTTAAAACAAGAGACATACAAGAATAGAATAAGCAATGTCAAGCATTTTGAAACAAAAAATTAGGGATGAAATAAATAACTTAAATCGAAGTGAAGCTGTGAGAAATGCTATAGATAAAATTGAACGGATATGTTGAGAACATTTTGTGATTTGTTATTTAATACTGATTTGTTATTTTTTGTTAAATATCCTAATTTTAGTAATATTTTTGCCATTTCTTAACATGAATAGTTGAAATAATGGGCATCATTGGCGCACCCAGTATTTCGTTTGTCTGCAAAATTGTTAATTTCGGGTATAGGGTATGACATGTGAAGTGATAGAGAAATAAAATCTGCATAACTCCGAATGTGTCCGAATGATATATTGTCATATTTTCCTATTTTTCGTATTTCCTCCAAATTTCTATACATTTTATTATATTATTTGGATGGTATGATTTTTATCATATTTTTCGATCCTAGGAGAAGTTCTAGACATATTTTGTATAACATACCCTATGCGGTTTCCAGTCGTTTTTGAAATATTTAAAATAAAAAATTATTTCGCATAAATATATTTTAAAAGTAACTATCCAGGTTGCGAACGAAATACCTGCTACCGTTTTGAATTTTCTTCGTAGGTAAGTCAAAGTTAATGTCAAGGTTGACAATAATACTTTAGTCCCCGTGAATTTATAATTTAATTTTTATGCAAAATGAGTTATTCTATTAATGAGAGATACAAAATGTTAAAATTATATTTATAAAATAACAATAATGTTAGAGCAGCTCAAATACAATTGAAGAAAGTATGGGAGAGGGACAAAGAACTCCATCATTAAACACCATAATAAAAACAAATAGAAGACTAGAAGAAAGAGGAATTCTCGACAATGGAAAAAGAAGCAAAGAGACAAATTAAGAGAGGGACCTAGCAATTTTATTATATTTTCAAGAGAATCCAAAAAAATCAATTCCCGACTGTGTGCGGTATCTCAGATATGGAAGAAGAGGTAAAATGTTGACTTATGGAATAGTTCAAAGAACGTTAAAGTAGTTTAAGCATAGACCATATAAAAGTATGCCAGTTAAAAAGCTTAGTGCCGATCAAAAAGAAAGGAGGTATACTTTTGTCACAAATATAAACGAAAGAATGCGGCAAGATCCTAATTTATTTATACTACCGTTTGGACAGACGAAGCAACTTTCTCAACTGAGGGAAAGTTTAATAAAAGAAATGTTTATGTTTGGTCGGATGAAAATCCCTTTAACGTCGAAGATATTGCTTCTCAGGGGCCTAATTCAATCAATGTTTGGTGTGGGATATTACAAAATAAAATTCTAGGACCATTGTTTTTTCGGGGAGCATTAACTGGCCAGCTTTTAAAACGTTATCAGGTGACGATAAAGTTTTAAAATTTAAAAAAGAATGTTTTTCCAGAAGGATTCTCCAGGATGGGACAAAGCCCAAAACTTCCCGGAGACCTTTCTATGAAGTAAGAACGCTGGCACGGACATGTCCAGCAATTTGTGAACTTTTTTTTTATCTAAGACATCCCACGTAGACTTCAAATAAGTACTAACGAACCGTGGGCGTCTGGAGAAGGGAAATGTAGTCTATTGACACGGGATTTGAAGGATTGGAGGTTGGGATGGGAAGGGAAAGCATCTGCACGCAATTTGTTCCATAATTTGGAGACCCTAGGTATGAATGAGCGAGAGAAGTGGTCTGTTCTAGGCTTTTGTAGCTGGAGAGTAAAGGGACACATACGTAACGCGCCTCTTGTTGTTCTGTTAGGAACAGTCAAGGGGGGAATAATACCGGCTAGTTCTTTAGAGCAAAATCCGTGGGAGTAGCGATAGAAAAGGGATAAAGCCCCAACAGCGCGGCGATGAGCGAGAGAAGGGAGTTTTCTCGTGCGGGCTGGATCATTGATAAGTCGAATGGCTCTCTTTTGGATAGAATCAAGGATGTTAAGTGTCAAAGGTGATGCCGCTCCCCAGATATGGGTGCAGTACTCTAGGTTAGGTCTTATTTGGGAAACATAAAGAGAGTATAAGTTGGAAGCGGAGAAGTATTTTCTGGCTCGAAAGAGAAAGCCAAACTTTTTAGCTGCCGATGTGGCTACTGAAGTAATGTGTTTGTGCCAGCTGAGATCATGTTCGAAACCGACGCCAACAAGATCGAATGTTTCATTGTTTTGTAGGGATTGGCCATTCATGTGGATGGGGTAAGCGTTGCCAGATTTATTGCGTGATAGGGACCAAGACTCGGTTTTTTAGGCGTTGAACTGAACAATTCTTGGCATCCCAGTCTAAGATTAATTGAATATCTTGGGAAAGGGATAGGTACATAGATCTGCGTCTATTATCCAACTCTTGACTCGAAAATTGTCTGGAAAAATGAATATTGGAGTGCCGAGTACTATCGTCGGCATAACTGTGGATGGGATTGGTAGTTGAAGAGAGCAGGTCATTAATGTGAAGAAGAAATAGGGTTGGTGCCAGGACTGAACCTTGGGCGACGCCAGCATTGATAGGATCGAAGTTAGTTGAGTGACCGTTAACCACAACAGATATGCGCAGATTAGAGAGGAAGCTACCGATCCAGGTACATAGTTTGGTAGGTAGACCGAAAGAAGGTAGTTTGTTGAGGGGTGCGGCATGTCAAAGGCCTTGGAAATATCGAGAGCAACAATCTGAGATTCACCATAAAATTCGAGGGACTTGTTCCAGTTATGTGTGGCAAAGCTAAGGAGATCAGCTGTGGATCATTGGTGACGAAATCCGTACTGTCTGTCATGAATGATTTTGTGTTTTTCTAGATATTTTAGAATTTGCAAGTTGATTACTTTCTCCATAACTTTGCTGACAACGGAGAGAAGAGAGATAGGTCTATAATTGGATGGAAGGGACTTGGAACCGTTCTTCGGGACAGGCTGCACACGACCAGTCTTCCAGCTATCTGGAAAGACACCCTTGTCATAAGAGATCTGGAAAAGAGGAGTTAAGATGGGTGCAAGTTCTGGAGCGCATTTTTTTAGAACAATTGCTGGTATGCCACCCAGACCAGAGGACTTTTTGGTGTCAAGGGATAGAAGAATTTTTTGAACTTGTTTGACCTTAAGTATTATATCGGGCATTTTGTGGGGTACAGACTTAGCGGTTGGAAAAGCGAAATTGGGGGGAGGGATCAGGGTGGAATTAGCAGCGAATTGTTTGGCGAATAGTTCTGCTTTCCCTTTAGAGGTGGAGATAACTTCGTTGTCAGGGGTCAGGGGAGGAAAAGTGCTTCTACAGAAGTTCTGACTAATGTTTTTGGCAAGTGACCAGAAAGGTTTGCCGCCGTTGGGACATTAAAGCACTTTATCTTTTATGCGGTTGTTAAAAGCATTTTTGGACTCTAAGATGGTTTGGTTGTATTGATTTCTGGCCTCGGTGAAAATTTGACGATTTTCGGGTGAGGATTCTGAAGATACCTTTTGTGAGCTGGGGATTTTTTGAGCCTGGCTTTGTGACAGGCCTTGGAGAACCATGGCTTTTGATGGTGGAGTTTAGGTTTCTTGCGGGTATGTGAAATGAAACCTTCAATACCTGCTTGAATAATGTCTGTGATATGAGAGCAAATTTCGGAGGGATCGGGAGTGGAAAAACAGACAGGATTCCAAGGGAAAGCAGAGAAGAAGTTTCGAAGACCATCCCAGTCGGCCGAATTGTAGTGCCAGATCGTGCGTTCTGGCATGATTTCAGCAAACTGGGGATGTATTGAGGCCATGATCTGCACGACCAAGGGGAGCGCATACAGATGTTAAGTATGGCTCAGAATGGGTGGTAAGAAAAAGGGGAAAGTATGGTGGCTCTCTGATCAAATTGGTGAGCGAGTTGCTGATTGAGAAGTTCTCTGCTGCTCTGCCTTCTGAGTCAGTTTTTGTGGATCCTAACCATTCCTTGTTATGGACGTTGAAGTCGCCTAGGACGATAAATTTAGTAGAGGATTTAAGGGTGAGTTTTAGCCAGAGAATATCGGGCTTGCCTGTTCCAGGTTCTAGAGTCTGGTGCAAAAAAGACTGCTGCGAACGTAGGCACATACCCCACCATTAAGACGGAAAGATGACAGAAGTTCATAGCCTGGAAACAGGAGATGATTGGTTGAGGATTTGGAGCTGATTTGGGTTTCGGTCAGAAAAAGAATGTGGGGTTTGCATGATTAGAGGTAGTGGTGGACAGAGTCCAAATTGGAATTAAGCTCGCAGATGTTGGCAAAAGTTACTATGCTTTTGGAATTCTTCGATGGTGGGCCCCCCTGAGCACCCATCGCCCGGGGATCCGAATGGAGAGGTAGTTTGACTCCGGAATTTTTTACCCCTGGGAGCGCCATCATTATTTTCACATTTGTTTTTTTTTGAAGAGGTAGACAGTTAGAAGAAACTAGGATTAGAAAAGAGAAGAGAAAGAATAACAGTCTGAAGTGGAGAGGAAAAGAAAAAACCCACTCACGCACCCAGGGCTGGAAACATCCGCTGCGATTTCACCAGCTCTTTAAGTGGTTGTGCGGGGTGGTACCTCGTCGGTCGAGGAAAGGATCCTCTACCACCTACCTGGGTAGTCGTGACTACTCAAGTCTGAAATTTTGCACGGAGGCAAATTTCTTTACTTTTTGTCTTTGGTCAGTTGTTGGAATCTACTTTTTATCAGGGAGAAGTCCAGTGCTGTCAGTATAGTCACTTTAACCCCTTATTGCTATTTATTTACATGGTTGCGCGACTATAAACTAAGTATGCTATGGCCGTATCAAAAGTCGCTACTTAAAGTACTTCCCTAATTAAGTATTTCACCTAATACCTAATCACTCAAAGAGCGTCTTTGCGGACTATGACGTAGTCACCGTTACTCACTAACCCTACCTTATTCTACGCTGTAAAGACTAATGGAGTTAGCCGCTTAACGCTATTTTAATCTACGAACGATTCTACGTTATTTTCTATTTACATGGAAGGCGTCCGACGACCTTTAATATATTTACACTGTCGTCCGCTCCCAAGACGCGCTCGTATGGGTTTACTCCCCTGACGCGTAATTTTTTACCAAATCAAAATTAGCCACTTGGCTAATGATCATGGACTGTTTGTCCTTTTTCTCAGACACACAACATCGTCTGGATGCTTTATGCCTGTCTCTTTTTATTGTCGCTGGCCAGGGCGACGCCGCTGGACCAGAAGTTTATTTTTCCACATTTAAGTATTTTTGCTGTCTCTGGAATTATAACTTAGCCACGCTACCTGTCTAAGAAACCGTTTCAATTTTCCTGGATTGCCATCTATTTCCCAAGACGCGTACTTAGAGTGAACTGCTTCTCGCGAAAATTAGCAAGGACAATGCCGTCTGGCAAAGAATTTTCCTGTACTTATATCGGAGAGCACTAAGTACGTCTTTTCCTAAAAGCAGAGTTTATGATGAAAACTCGGTCTCGAATCCCGAAAGCGCCCTTTTTTCCCCAGCGTAGTGACAAGAAAGTAGCAGCTCGGTTAAACTTTCGTTTGCCAGACAAAATCGTCCATTCCCTATATTTTGAATATTTTCCAACAAGGCCCTTTTGGGTCCTTTCGAACTACGGTTGTACTTCTATTCCGGCTCCCCAGGTCCAGAAGGGTCTCTGGGAGGATGTATTTTTCTAAGTGGTCGCACAAAACTCCCACGCTTTGTTAGAACGCGAAATTTATTTTGGCGACAGATTGAAATGAATTCTTGCGCAAAATCCCGCGCTTTGTTAAGACGCGAAATTTATTGTGCGACGAATGTTTAATTTGGAGGAGAATTTTTTAATCCCACCGCAGCCGAGACACCCCTCCAGTTCGAGGACAGTGCTGCTTTGGTATTGGGCGAACTATGGCTATTCTGGCTAGCAACGCTTACCTATCCGTCCTCAACCCGAGTTGACGGCTTTACGAGCGCTGTGGGTGCGTAGCCTAGCCTGAATCGCGACCGTAATTTTATTTTCTTCTTGTTTGCTTCTTTTTCTTTGTTTCACTCGGCATTTACAAGTCGAGGCTGGCTGCGCACTTGACCGGTACCCTGGATGATCGACAGCCCACTAGGGATCATGAAAGATTCCCAGGTATTTTACATCACCGGACCAAGTGGCTCAAACCAAATCAAGTATGAAATTCAAATCAATATGTGGCCGATATCGATAAAGAAAATCAGGCTCAAAAGGTTTGAAGAAGACACGCGATATCTTGGGTGCGCACGAGACTCTTGAAACTCACTGTGAAGATCTCATGGACCCTGCTGATTTCCTAAAGATGAAATGTCCTAATGGCAGTTTTCCAAACTTTTTCCTCCTACGTCTATAATCGGCTAATCCGGGATTGTCGGAATTATTCTAGAAAATCGCAGACTCTTGAACTTGGGTGACCGCGGTCGACCGTTGTTCTGGATGTTCTTGGCGTTTCTTACGTGGCCACCCACAGCCACCGTAAGAGTGCCTGTTTTGTCTCGCTCTTGCGGATATTTATAGATTTTCCCAACTTTCAGAAACGTCTAATCTTACTCCAGATCGCGAATCTGTGGAAAATGGGCGGGGCTTGTTAAGGGAGTTGAGTCTCTTTTAAATAACAAATGTCTCACGCTGTACCTCACGTTCTGCTGCTGGCCAGCGTATGATTACCCGCAATTATAGGGTTTATTTACTTGAAATAATGAATTCCAATGATTTCCTAACGACTGTAGTCTCGTACGATTGTAGCAGTCATTTTAATAACTTATTAATTCCTTCTTAGGTCCAAGCATGTCCTGCCGCTTGCGAATAATGTCTCTAGTGTTGTTTATATTTAAACAATTAACTTTATTTTGTCATGTCGTATATTAAAGATATCAACTGTTTGTTGATATGGAAATATTTTACTTTTGTTTTTAATAAATAAAAACGTCAGTCTTGCCAGAATACTCAAGAAACGTGTATTATTTCTACAGGTTACGGGCCCAGTTTCGTGGTTTTCCAGTAAAAATAGCTGTTGATTAGTTTTTGAGTGTGCAGATTCGAGAATATGGCAGCAAATTATTTGCAGGTAGTGCCGAAGTTGTTAGGCCGTGAAAATTATAATGATTGGGCTTTTGCCGTTGAAAACTATCTCATTCTTGAACGCTTATCGAAATGTGTTGAAGGATCTGAAACGGATGCCGAGAAGATTTCCAAAGGAAAGGCAAAGTTAGTGCTCACGCTTGACCCAACCTTGTTTATAAACATCAAAGAAGCCAAAAGTGCCAAAGAGATTTGGGATACATTGAAGAAACTTTAAGACGATTCAGGTTTTGCACGAAGAATCGGCTTGTTAAGAAGTTTAATTTCAACCCGATTGGAAAATTGTGATTCTATGGCCAGTTACTTAAATCAGATTGTCGAAATGGGACACAAATTACGAGGCACAGGATTCAATATCGATGATGAATGGATTGGTTCCTTACTTTTGGCGGGATTACCGGAAAAGTTTGCTCCGATGATAATGGCTATCGAGCATTCAGGTATTGTCATATCGATGGATTCCATCAAAACAAAACCCCTGGATATGGATGGTGATGGGGATGTTGGCAGCAGTGCTGGAAATGCGTTCGCCGGTAAAGCAAACTTCAGAAGTTATCAGAATCGAAGTGGCAACAGTGGCAAAGGCGCGAATGACAATAACAAGAATGACAGAGACATGCCATTAATCAGATGTTACGATTGTAAACAAACCGGTCATTTCAAAAACAAATGTCCGAATCCGAATAAATGGTCTGAAAGAAACAATAAATGGTCTGAAAGTAACCATGAAAATAAGTTTCGACATAATTCGAATGCATTTAATGCTGTGTTTTTAAATGGCAGTTTCAAGAAAACGGATTGGTATGTGGACTCGGGGGCTAGTTCTCACCTAACTGCAAATGAAGAATAGATCACAAATAAATCTACACAACCAAATGTCAAAAAAATTGTGGTGGCTAACAAAAACAAAATTGAAGTAACCTGCATGGGTACCGTTGAATTGAAGACTTTTGTTGATGAAAAGCAGTATGACATTGAAGTTAGAAATGTGTTTTGTGTACCTGAACTGACCACAAATCTGTTATCTGTGAGCCAGTTAATCAAGAATGGAAATGTTGTTCATTTTGAAAGGAACTGTTGTAAAATTTACAAGAAAAATGTTCTGCTTGCTACAGCTGATCTTGTAAATGGAGTATATAAGTTAAACATTGCAAGCGTTAAAAGTTGTTTACTAGCACCTTGTTTTATCTCCGAAGATGTATGGCCCAGGAGGTTTGGCCATATAAACAGTGTTGGATATGGTGAAAACAATAAAGGATATAGAGTGTATAATGAAAGCAAGAATAAAATTTTTATCAGTAGAGATGTGACCACTATGGAAGAGCTAAAAAGTGAAGTTAGTATTGTGATAGAGAAGGAAAATGTAAATATCACAAAGCAGGTCTCAGATTCAGTGGGGGACAAAAATATAAATAAGAATTTGTCAAGAAATGATAAAGTGGAGGCTGAAGTTGAGTTTTTTAGTGATACTGAAAATCAAATGAGTTTAGAGAAAATGACTCAAATGATAGTGACTTTGTTGTGCCTTGTGAAAAACCAGAAAATATCAGAAGGGCAGAAAGAGAAAGAAAACCCAAAGATTTTAAAGACTATGTTACCTATATGTGTGCTGAGGGAAGTTTAATTGAAAATGTGCCGTTGACAGATTCCGAAGCATTATCTAGACCAGACAGAGACAAATGGATAGAAGCAATGCAAGATGAAATGGAATCTTTTCAAGAGAATGACTGTAAATGGGTTTTTAAAATAAAAACTGATAGTGACAATAAAATAAGGTACCGTGCTAGGTTAGTAGCAAGGGGTTTTATACAGAAACAGGGCATAGATTAGACTGAAACTTTTTCTCCTGTTGTAAGGCATTCAACATTACGTTTATTGATAGGTTTGTCTGTCAAATTAGGTTTAAAAATAAGTCACTTAGATGTTAAAACTGCTTTTTTGAATGGTTTACTAGAGGAAAGTATTTTAATGACACAACCAGAAGGTTTTATCACGGAGGGGTCAGAAAACAAAGTTTGTTTACTTAAACGAGCAATTTATGGGTTTAAACAGTCCTCCGGGGCTTGGTATAAGCGGGTAGATGACATACTATTAAAGCTAGGGTATAAGAGATCATTATTTGAACCTTGTGTTTATATCAAAAAGGAAAATAGTTTATATACTGTAATTGCACTATATGTGGATGATTTTTTCATTTTTTCTAATGATTGCATTAATACTAATTTTTTGGAAACAGAGTTAGGTTCTCATTTTATAATTAAAGATCTTGGGGAAGCCAAAAACTGTTTAGGTGTTAGAATAAAAAATTTTAGCGAAGGTTCTATAACTTTAGATCAAGAAAGCTATATAGAACAGTTGTTAAAAAGATTTAACATGTCTGAATGTAAAAGTGTATTGACACCTTTAGATAGTTTTGATGATAGTTTTAGTGATGAAGTCGAAATCTGTAACAAAGATATACCCTACCAAAGACTTATTGGTAGTTTAATGTATTTAGCTGTTTTAACACGACCAGCCATAGTTTATTGTATAAGTCAGTATAATATTGCTACACTGAGTATCATTGGAAATGTGCCAAGCGTGTTCTTAGATAATTGAAAGGCACTAAAAATTATTCTTTGAGATTTTCTAAAGAAAACTGCGATTTGGAGGGTTTTGTGGACCCTGACTGGTCGAGTAATAAAAGGGATCGCAAATCATATACAGGGTTTGTTTTTACTCTATCGGGTGTAGCAATGTCACGGGAAAGTAATAAACAAAAGGCGGTGGCTTTGTCAAGCACTGAAGCTGAATACATGGCGCTTAGTGAAGCTTCAAAAGAAGCCATTTATTTGCGAAATTTATTAAATGAATTAATAGATTATGACAAAGACAAAAAGGGTTGTCTAGTAATAAACATTTTTACTTTGTGAAGAAGTTGGGATTAGTTAATTTTTAAATAGTGGGGGTGTTGTTTATATTTAAACAATTAACTTTATTTTGTCATGTCGTATGTTAAAGATATCAACTGTTTGTTGATATGGAAATATTTTACTTTTGTTTTTAATAAATGAAAACGTCAGTCTTGCGAGAATACTCAAGAAACGTGTATTATTTCTACATCTAGAGTATATCAAACAAAGTAACCAATCGCAATGCGTCCCGATGGTTTTGCATTACTGCTGAGGGAGTTTTTTTTATCTAAGACATCCCACGTAGACTTCAAGCCTAAGTACTAACGTACCGTGGGTGTCTGAAGAGAAGGGAAATGTAGTCTATTGACACGGGATTTGAAGGACTGGATACTAAATGAACATCCACGCTGACGCTTCGAAGCTTCCGAGTTCATGTGTCAGGAATATTTTTAATGACTTATCACTACGTCAAATGTGCATGTGCGACGTAAATTAAATTTTAAATTAAATAGTCCTGCTGAACGTAGAAGCGGAGAAGCGCAAACAGCTTGTCGCAAAATGAGCATGCGGAAGTCAGGCAGCCAAAGTAGAGTTGGTATGGCTAGCCGCTTGTTATAGTGAGCTGTCGCGCAGGGCTGGGCGTTGGACCGTCGGCGTCGGCGTCGCGTCGCCTCTGTTGGTAGTCGTTATACTAGAATGCAGGCGCGGCCCGTGAGTTTTTTACAGGTGGGTCAAATTTTATGATATCAACGTAACAAGCAAAATACATTTTTTAATTAAGGAAGGTTTTTTATTAATGTGCCAGGTTTTGCCAAGAAATTACCTACAAATGAACATCGCAAAAACATAAAATAGGTACTATAGTATATTGAACATTGCTACACTAGATGTTTATGACTTTTAGTTTTACTATTGTTTTTCTATGTGATTTAAAAGTCTAAGATTGTTAGCCGCTTCCCGTTTTGATACGTCTCCTCAATAGATGTCGCGCCTTGTACTAAAAGTATGATTTTTCGTAATGTGTTAGATTAAATAGGCAATACAAGGAATCAAGGAATGTACTGTACCATGAAGTCATTGTCGTTAAACATGTATTTTTAGTGATTTGCAATAAATCTAAGTTTTCTACAGTTTATCCGTTTCATTATTTAATCCGACTATGCTACAGGTACTAAAATTTCATTTTTGCTGTAATTTGACCGAAATATCAAATAATGTCAAAAAGCATAGCTATTGATATTACACAACAAAATAGGAAAGCTAGCCGAAACACCGTTTTATTTAATAAATACAATACAGATACAATGTGCATATTAGGTAATTAGTTTTTCTTTGTCCAACTCAAATGTTTTTTAAAGAGTATATTTCACGGGGCGGTTCAAGTGTATTGGCCCGGGACCGACAGTATCGACGGCCACGCGCGACGAAAGCGATATTATTGGTGGGCTCTCGACAAATTTTGTCTCTTTTTAACTTCCTAAAGTGCGTATGTTTATCTCTCTCTTAGTTTTAATGCATTTATATAGTCCATATAAATCTATAAGGTCAACTTAAACTACGACCGAGCCCGGAGCAAGCTTGGGATATTTTTCGATGATGACTTGGCTTGATTCTTTCTTGGAAAGTTTCCGCATGGAACTTGCATTTTTTTAAAAGGAAAGTTTGGTTTTAAAAAATAAATTATTAAGTGGATCATTGAAAATAAATTTAGGTGGGTCATTGACCAAATGACCTTATGGACGAGCCGTGCCTACTAGAATGTAAAGTCCAGAACATATATACATAACTTCTTTCATTAAATGCAATTTTTATAATAGGTGTATATGTAAAAAATAACATTATATTTAGCTACAACTATTTTAATTTATGATTTCTGTGAAAGAACAATACTTACAACCATGCACCCATGCAACTCCAAGCGTTGTTTATTAGAAATGAATACTCTATTCTACTGTAAAATCTGTTTAGTATTTGGAAAAAAAATGTTGGTGTCTTAATAACTTGTAAAATTGCTTTTGTTCTGAGTGCGACTCTGTTGTTGCATCGTGATTCCACTCACTTGTGATAATACTCATGATGTTATATTTCAAGTATTTTTGCTCAAACGTATTGCTGAGACCAATATCAGATGATATTGTGGATATTATGAGTAATTCTGGTGGTAAATACACTCTAATTTATTTGGGTCAAGGCACTAATGTTTATGCTGGTAACAATACTAGAACATTAGTAAATTTCGGTTTTTTGAATAACATTTTTATTTTTAAAGTTACTGTTTAATAAACATCTAATATAAAATACAGGGTGTCCCGTAACTAATGGGCTATAGAGCAACTGGAGATACTAGACATCAAACTAGATCGATTAAGTCATATAAGTCTTTTTCGGAATGATACTCGTTATAGAGATACAGGGTGTTGGAAGTGAAATTTTATTTTAGACAATAAGCCATAATTTGAAAACGGTTCAATGTATCGAATTGAAAATTGGCATTATTATGTTTTTATGGGTAAGAAATAAGAATTTCTTAACATTTGTAAGTTTCACAATAGAGCGCGCTAGTTACATACGCTGGGTTTAATAAACCGATGATTTTTTTCTTACCTGGAATATTAGGTAGGTTTCCAACCAAGCGTATCAAAGAAATGATATTTTTAAGCTAAAAGGGTTATACTTGCTCGATCTTGATATCTCTAACCGTTTTTGAGATAGTTCTGTTTAAATATCACAATGCATAAAAAAATCGATGTAATTAAATTCATATTTTAATTAACACAATGCCATAAATTAGAAACAATGCAGTTAAGATGTATTGAGGTAAACAGTGGCCACTTTCAATATCTACTAAAGTAAGCTTGCTTCTCTTAACTGCATCGTTTCTAATTTGTCTTATTAAAATATGAGTTTAATTACTTTGATTTTTTTTATGCATTGTGATGTTTAAACAGAAATATCTCGAAAACGGTTAGAGATATGAAGATTGAGCAAGTATACCTTTTTAGCTCAAAAATAACCCTTCTCTGAGAAAATCATTGGTTTATTAAACCCAGTGTGTATAACTAGCACCCTCTATTGTCAAATTTAAAAATGTTCAGAAATTCTGATTTCTCACCCATAAAACCATAATAATGCCAACTCTCAATTCGATACCTTGAACCATTTTCAAATTACGGCTTATTTTCCAACATAAACTTTTACTTTCAACACCCTGTATCTCTATAACGAGTATCATTTCGAAAAAACGTATATGACTTAATCGGTCTAATTTGATGTCTAGTATCTCCAGTTGCTCTATGGCCAATTAGTTATGGGACACCCTGTATAAATAGCAGAATATGTTATAAATCATGTAATACTCAATAATCACCTCAGATCACCCACACGTTCCTTTATTTCATTAATAGATGTCTGATTATTCATTTGCCAATGAAAATAGAAATTTACATCTGAACTGGTTGTTCAGATGTCATTATCCATTAAAGAGAATGGCACAAAATATTTATATTTTTCAACACATGTTGCATCAGATCCCGACTCAACAGAAAGTCAGTACAGAAGATATATGAAGGATTTTGTCAATTTCAAGGCAGGAGCATATCTGTGTGAAAAATGGTTCCATTAGTCTATACAACTTTTGTGTTGAAATTTACCAACGGAGCTAATAACGAAATATCAATTGGGTACTGAAGCCGACTCAGACGATGTTAATGCTGGTGATGCTATGATGGATACACAAAAATAGGAAGACCGCAACATTTTATAACATTGTACAAAGCAAATTAATATGTATTTTTAAATAAATATTTTTAATTTTTCTGTTCGTATTATTTTCTATGGTATAAGATATAAAAATAAAAACACATTACGGTTTAAGTAAACGTTTTATTTTTTGAGCGTATATAAAACTTGGAACTAAGTTCAAAATGGTATAATTTACGTTTTCTCATACATGTAGTCCAAAGCCATTATTCTTTATCGTCGTTAGCATAACATATTTCCTCCAAATCTTCTCCGTTAGCGGAATCAAGTGGTGTAAAAAGAAGCAGATTTTTGATTTCTTGTTTCTTTTTATAGTAGAGCCAGATGGTGTACCTAATGCACTTAACGATTCAAATAAAGGCTGATAATACAATATTTTCTGAAAAACTTCCATTTTTTTTTAAATTTCCCTATCGTTTTTGAATATCAATGGCAATAGATCTTTATTAAATACGGAAGAAATTGTCACAGCCCACCTATGATTTTTTTTTATCTTCTGACAGCCCACGAAGACCGAGGTCTAACTACTATGTACCGTGGGTGTACCGGGGAATCGACTCACACATCCAGAGCTGAAACATCCGTTGGGATTTCACCAGCCCTTTTTAAGAGGATGTGTGGCGTGGTACCACCTCAGTCGAGGAAGAATTCCTCTACCACCTTCCTCTTTTTGTGACAATCCTACTAAATGTCTGGCCACACTTTTTTTATTAAGCGTGCGGCCGGGCCAGGATTCGAACCTGGTCTAGTGCCGGGGACGCGTCACAAACCCAGCGCGTTGGACCACTGGGCTATTGCTCCGACACGCGCACGAATTTCCTTTTTAGCAAATTTTTGCGTAGCGGCATCATTATTATTTGTTAGTTCTTTCAAATTAATTAAAGATTTTCGTTCAAGGTCATAATTTCCATCCAATGTAACTTTAAAGCCTATTCCTGGTGGCCCACGTATTAACCGTTTGTTTTCGAACATTTTTTGACGGCCAAATTTATCAATAGTATTAACACGACTCATTTGTAAATTGAACTAAGTTGTTTTTGCATAAACCACTTGTTTTATACAAAATTTTAAGCAATGCTGTAAAACTTGTTAAACAAGAATCATTTAACACATTATCTTGTGAAATTCGCTTGTTAATTTCGCTCAACCTCTCTTGTCAACAAATTTGGCCTTTTAGTTCCTCCTTTCCTTTCCGTCTTTCTCCACGTTTGTGACAACTTTTTCCTTTCCCATAAACTAATACACAGTGCTGAAATAGCCAGGAGTATTTAAACACGTAACCTTGAGATATATAACCTTCAACATTTTTCCCCTTCCCTGCATCGTTTGACCTTCAATTTGCTCTCTCATCCCATTACCTTTTCCTATAGAGTATATAAATGATGTGTCCTAGTGTCATTAGATTACAAGTCTTGGCAGTTTCGATACTTATAATATTATTTTAAACTCTTCAGTTACAATGCAGTCTGGTGCAGAACGTCTAATCGCATATGTTCGGCCATTTTCTATTAATGGACGATATGTGTGTAATAAATAACTGCGATAATTATTAAGTAATAACAAACAAGAGTATGGTATTCTGTTATTTGTGTGACAGAAATTTCAATGGAGAACGACGAACAAGAGCCTCTGAAACATTTTCCAATGTAGTTGCCATACAGGATAAACCAAGGTCGCCGTCACCAGACCAATCTGAAAAGCCGCGTACAGACCGAAGTTCCAACGCACACCAAGGCACATGTGACTAGAAATTCGGAAGCATGTAAATTGGTGTGTACGGCGTTTACCAACATATCCCAACGCATTCCAACGGTTTCCAAGGCGACCGTTGGCGTTGGCTTGCGTTCAGTCGTTGAGCGGTACTTCAAAGAGATGTTTGATTTGGTGTGGACGAGATTTGAATGTTTTCAGTCGTTGGCAAGTATTCCTCGGGTCTGTGCGTTTTGTTGTTGACAAATATTTTGTTAATTTCGCCTTTTGATATGAAATGGACAGATGATTTAGCCTTAAACTAATTGAACTATACCGGGATAACCCTATATTATGGGATCCTAGCAATATAAATTATAAACTCTCCAAAAAGAAGATAGATATTTGGCAAAGCATTGCTACTGAATTTAGGTGCAAGGTTGCTGAAATAAAGAAAAAAATAGAGAGAAGGTTCTGAAATGATCACTGTGATCACTCCGAAATTCCTCCAGCAACTTACTTGTGTTATTAATACTTTTCTGTTTTCATATGATGTTGTCATCCACCAGTGTATTGGTCGACGTTTCTTTTTTTTATTGTTAAGCAAAGAATTTACAATTAAAAATGCGGCACTTTTACATAATGACTCATCACTCATCATCACTAGATGACATTAAAATACCTCTTTCCGTAGAAAATGACCGAACCGTATCCAACGGTATCCAATTCGAAACTACAAACGCGGTGTGGACGACATCGTAAAATGCTTTCCAATCGTTTCCAATCCCAACGCCAGCTGGCACATTCGTTGGAGTTGGCGTTGGTTTAGATTGGGACTTGGTCTGTACGCGGCTTAAGAGGAAGAAGAGTGTCACCTAACGATTCACAACAACAGTCACACTAGGTCAGACGTTCAAGAAGTCCGTCTCCAGTCCCATCATCATCACCATCAACGCATGTGGAACGTTTAGGAAATATAAGAAGCCCGTCTCCGATATTTAGTCAAGAGGGACAAGGTTGTAATTTCACTTCGCCTAGCCGTACAACAACTCCAGATGAGTCACTTTTGATCTCTCCGATACAGCTATACCGTTATCACCATCACTGCACGCCGGATCTTTAACAGATACAAGAAGCCCGTCCCCGGTATTTAGTCAAGACGGTCCGCACTTGACTTTAAATTCGCCAGCTGTATCAGGTGGCTCGTCTAACCGCACACCATCACTTCTTGATGCACCACTTGATTCTTCTGCTGAAGAATATTTAAGGGAAATTACCGACGTCAGTGGTGATGAAGAACGAGGGTTCCGGGCAATATGCTTAGAAAAAAATTAATTAAGACAATTTGTTTATAGTCCCTAAGTTTCATGTAGACACTAAATAAAACTTTTATATCTTTATATGCATTTATTTTTATGGCATGCCTTATAAAATAAAACAAATATAAATATATTATTTAAACATCTAGGAGGACTTATCTATCGAAGAATTAAACTGATTTGGAAAACCTAACCATTTCACATATAATTAATTGTGCTTCATTATCCTTTTTGCGTTGATGAAGAACCTTTTCCACCAAAGAAACACCTGTACTTTGCGTCTTTTGTAATTCCGCTTCATAAAAACACCCCTTACTCAGCACTCGCTCGACAATAGCCTCCTTTCTGGTGCTATATTTGGAATAATGATTAATGTTGTGTTCTTTCATAAGACTTTGTGACAATTTTTATTATAGAATTCCTTTCCTTGGTCACTTTGCAAATTTATTGGTGTGTAAGCTGCTTCTTAAATAATATCATCTACCGCATTACTAACTTCTACTCCTGTCTTGTTTCTAATTGGTCTAGTGTACACGTATTTTGAATAACAATTTATGCATACAAGAATATATCGAAACTCACCGTTTTCATTAGCATATTGTTACATTTCTGTCAAATCTATTTGCCACAAATCTCGGTATCCCTTAATTATTCAAGGAAAAATTTTTCTTGCATTCTTATGAAGTTCTTTAACGATTTTGAGCTTTCCATTGCTAGGCTCCATGTCTCAGCGAACACTGATCAAAACATACGATTGTATTACTTAATAAACGACACCTTCTCGAAGTTCTTCTATAATGGATATAATTTCATTATCGTGTCCGGTGTGACCAGCAATCTTAGAACTCCATAATAATTTTAATCTATCTACTAATTCCTTTGGCTTGTTCCAGTAAACATAGTTGGTACAGGAAGAGACACGTTTCTTTGCAGGTAATTTGATTTGTTACCTGTTTTTTTCGCACAGCACCTCCCAATTTAGTTCCTGTTCTTAACGGTTTTATTATACGCACATATTTTGGCCATCGTATCTCTGTTAATAATTATTGTTTTTTTATAGGTTTTATGAGCTAATAAAGTACGGAAACTATACCTTAATTTATAGTGGAAAACCGAAACAGGAAGAGCCCACTCGGAAGTCGGCATTCTTTTACATGGAAGATACACTGACATAAAAGAAAACGTGGACTATGTGAGCGACATAATATTAAAAATCACACTTACATTTCCCAAAGGACCATTATACCTTGTAAGCATATATGCTCCGGATATGTCCAAACCAAGAGAGGAATCGGATAGTTTCTATAGAGAGCTACAAAACACCATTGACCCAATCAACAACGATGGAAAAGTAATACTGTTTGGAGATTTCAACGCCAGAGTCGGCTCAGAGGAGATCCCTGGAGTTAAACAAAGATTAACTAGTCCATTTCAAACGAAAATGGAGACTTATTAAACGACTTCTCTGCAAGAAATGAGTTGCGGATAAACAACACATATTTCCCCAACAAAGACCAGCATAAATACACTTTCTGTAACATCAGAGGTCAGAAATCAATCATAGACTACATAATAACAAACAGACGTATGACGCCTAACGAAATCCAAGACATAAGAGTGCTAACCTCTGAATACAGGCACAGACCACAACCTGGTCCTCGGGAAATTCGTCATGGAGAAGCATCACGGAATGAAACAAAAACCAACAATGATTGAAAAATACAACTTGGAATCATTAGATAACGACTGCACCAAATATCTATACGACAGCAAATTAACGGGAAAGCTACGAGCCGAGAATATAACAGAGAAGAATGTAGAAGACAGTTGGAATACAATTAACGGATGCATACATGAGGCGGCCAACGAGTCAATGGGAAAAAGAAACATAAACCTGAACTCGCAAAATAGCACCAAGCCCTGGTTTAGCCAAGAGGTGAAAAAGCTGGCGAAGAAAAAAAGGAAAGCTACCTATAGTATAAAAGCACATCAACAGAAGATAACTGCAATAACTACAGAGAAGTAAGAAATAGAGTCAACTTGGCAATTAGAAGAATTAAAAGAGAATACTGGGAGAAATTTACGACAGACATGGAGCGCGATCTCTATGGAGCCCAGAGGAAAGTATGGAAGATGCTCAAAAATAGAAACAAACCAGTAAACGAGTACATCCAGACCAAAAAGGTTTCACTGAACGAGTGGGGAACATATTTCAGAAACATGTATCACAACAATGACAGTTTAGAAGATCAACCACAGGAAATAGAGGAAGAAATGGTGGAAGGAATAACAGTCACGGAGGAAGAGGTTAGTTGAAAATGAAAAACCTGAAAAACAGAAAAGCCCCAGGAATAGACGACATCCCCAATGAACTCACAAAATATGGCGGTGAAGAATTATCAAAAAAATTAACAGAATTGTTCAACAAAATAATAGCCACATCCAGTATACCATCAGAATGGCATAAAAGCATCACTATTCCAATCTTCACGAAAGGAGAAAAAACCAACCCAGAGAACTACAGAGGAATAACCTTGCTTTGCACCACCATGAAAATGTTCACTAGTATCATCAAAAGCATCCTCGAACACACCTTAGAAAATAAAGATGAACAACAAGGATTCCGAAAGAACAGATCGACAACCGATGCCTTGTTCATTATAAAACAGGTCAAAGAGAAGGCTATCGAATTCAGTTACCCTGCTTATGTATATCTTATTGACCTAACAAAAGCGTTCGACAGAGTACAGCTGCCCGATATACTAGATATACTAAGAAAGAAACAAATCTCACCAGCAATCATAAACATCATCAGAAATTTGAACACAGGTAACACAACAAGGATAAAAGTATATCATCAAACAACAAAAGACATACCGACACTAAGAGGGATAAGAGAGGGGGATAGCCTCAGCCCGTTCCTTTTTAACATTGCCATGGACGAGATTATACACAAAGTGACAACATTGAACAGGGGATACAAACTGAACAACAAGCCAATCAGTATGGTGTGCTATGCGGATGATGCAGTGATCATAGCAGAAACAGAGAACGATTTACAAAGACAGACACATAAGTTTTATCAGATTAATGAACAATACAACATGTCAATCTCCATCGAGAAAACAAAATGCATGACTTTCTCCAAGGAACCGATAAGATGTAAACTCGTAATACGCACTAAGCCAATTGAGCAGGTAATGAGCTTTCGTTATTTGGGAGCGTACAGTAACAGTAACAACTCGATAAACGACATCAGATCACAAGTCAACAACGCTGCAGCAATATCAGGTTGTTTAAGGGATATAATCTGGATTGCGCATTGAAAGTAAAGTGCGGATATATAAATCATGTGTTAGACCGGTGCTTACCTATGGTATCGAGACTCGAGCTGGTACAAATAAAACAAAGAGCATCTTAAGAACCGCAGATATTAAAACCTTAAGAACCATCGCAGGAAAGACCCTTAGGGATAGGGTAAGAAACAGAGACATAAGAGCAGCTTGCAAAGTGGAGGACGTGGTCAGATGGGGAAGGAAGAGAAGGAGATATAGGCGGGACCATGTGGATAGGATGAGCCGAAACAGACTGGCATACATCACTAAAGACGGAAAATTACCAGGCCGACGACCATTAGGAAGACCACCCAAAAGATGGAAAGATAGCTGGAGTTCTGTATCACAGGAAAATCAACAAGACTAAGTCGGCCTTCGCAACTAACATACCTTTAAGGTCTTCTCTAAGATGAAGAAGAAGAAGGTTTATGAGGATCTGCATATGAGCATATGAGCTCTAAAATGTCTATATAATCTTGAAGTATTTCTAGGTTTATCCGTTCCCCATTATTTATTACGGGTGGTAAGTCGGTAAGGTCCTTTGTGCCTTGAAATGTGGCGACACTCCGATCATTTTTATATATTGTTACTTTTCCTTCATGAAAACATACTTCTGAATTGCCAACAAACATCTTTTTCTTATCCGATTTGGAACCGAGACGTACCCCATAAATGGTATCATACTGAGATGGATACCGTTTCAATCCACTTAAATAAAAAGAGATTTTTTGTGGGATGATTCATCGAGCGATTGATGAATTGTTGGGGTGTTGTATAGTCCAATTGCTCGATCGATTTTCTTGATGAAGATGGTGTTTCATATATTGGTTCCTCTCTTTCAATATCTGTTGTGTCCATTAGGGTATTTCTTGCGTCTCAGGTGTAGATGTTTGAAATTAACTCTGCGGAAAATTTAAATCGAATGTTTCTAATGTTCAGATTCTAATACATTTGAAATTCAATTTGCAAGTACTCACTCAAACTTTCCACTTTGTATTAAAGAGTTGCTTTTTTATTTACTCTAGGATTAAAAATCCTATTTATACTAGAAGTTAAATATTAAGGTACACTCTAAGCCTCACACTAAAGATTCATTTTAAAAATTAGACGAACGTTATAACAGTATACTTGGAGGTAGAAAAAGAGCAAACTTAAACTAAACAGGGATAGTTTTTCTGTTATACGAGTGTTATGTAATTATTTTAAACATGCTTGTATTATTTGAATTTACAAGAATTTGTAATTTAATTATTGATGCGCAAATTAAGTTTAGTTTACAGACTAGTTTAAATAGATTTTTGTTATTAGATACGTGTAAAGAGAAATGTATTTTCTCATTTTAATTTTGTAAATAACTAAAGCATGTAATATTAGGACTATATATTCATAAGTTTTGATACGCACTCTCTTTATGTTTCATGTATCTGGACACAATCGCACAATGGCAGTGGAGATTGGGGCTGAGCCAAAAATCATGCACAACAACTTCCTACACCAAAGGAGAGCCAGAATATACCCATAATACCTAAACCTAAGCAAAAAGAAGCTGTTCCTCAACGTCACCACATCGCACGAAAGCTAAGAAAAGGCAGTTACATCATACTACTAACATCACGTTAGGTAAACTATCACCTAACCGTATTTTGTATCTCGAAAATGCCCTAGGGCTCAGTAGAGATGACCTTATTAAAGCAAGCCGCTTCCAGCAGCATGCATGTTGAATCATCTTGCAGAAGTGTGGCGACGAAGAATTGGGGGTTAAGGAAAATCCATCCAAAATTGGTGATGTTAAGGCCGTACGGAAATCTATATTATCTTTAATATAACTAAACAACTTCTGGCTCTAACTATAGTTGTGCATAATTTATCTTTACCATTGATCAGCGTTATTAAAATAAGCCAATCTTCAACAAAGTCTTCTTATATGTTGCCATAAATGTCTGTGTCACGATCTCATTTTTCAAAGAGTGCTACTTTTTGAGGTTTTGTTATGTGAATATTTAAAAGAAATGTTATGAGTAACAACAAGTTTTATTTTATTTTATATTTTTCGACTTTTGTAATTGTCTATTTAGTATAAAAAGCAATATTTTATAAGTTGATAAGACTGAACCTTCTATATGGCATTAAATGTGGCTATCAATGCAATATTTTAGAAAAGTTGAATAGTTAGGAAGTTATAATTAAATTGAGTAAATAAAGCAAAATAAAAAGAAATAAATATTTTCTAAGTTTTTAATAATAATTTTAAATTAATCTTTTACGCAAATTTGAATTATGCTATGGGTAAGTCTCTTCAAGATTCTTTTGTTCAAGACTAGATATAAATCTTTACAATTTCTCATCAACTTATAAGTTTTATTAAAAATCATAGTTTTTTTTGTAAATTTAATTAACTTCTGGCGGCTTGACCAACATATTTGTATTGCATCGTGATGGAAATGTTGTAGAGCTGTTGGTCCAGCTTTCGCGAACGAGGGGCATATGTCGTAGTTATGTTATCATGAATTATTTTATTAATTATTTTTAAAATCACACTTTATTTATATAAAGATTATTTTGACAATAATGATGAATAGACACTCTGTTGTTCGGTGGACTTGGTGACGACATTGAAGGTCAGCTTGGTTTTGTTTAACTTTATTGAGTAAGTCAAGGTATGCTGACCTAGCAATGCACCGATCGTCGATAACTGGAGGATAGAGTGATAGGCAGTCGTTCTTAAGATGTCGAGATAAGACATGTGCCCGTTGGTCGGGAGAAGAGCCGCCCTTATAGAGAAGATGTAAGAGAAGTAAGTGTAAGTACATATTGTTATCTCATTTTGTTTATTCGAAGCCAAACCTTATTTTATTGTTATTGTTGTTTGTTAATTAATAAATCCCGTTTTTATAACTTGCTTTAACTTCATTCCCTCCATACGATCCCAGAGACTATTACTTAGTCTCAGTCGCAACAACCCCCGTTGTGACAATATATGTGACGAAAATTAATTTCATCCTCTTTAAACATAATAATCAAAATAGCATTATCACGTACTAGTTGCTTTGGAACTCTAGAATATATTTGCGCTAAATAAAAAAAATCGATGATTTTATTACGCACCATGCTAAAATATTGCAGCGTTCTGGGGTTAAATTGATAAATTTAACTACCCAGAAGTGCTACAAGTGCGCGGCAGCTTTTCGCCAGGAGCATTTATGGGCCGTAGGTTTTTTAATTTTCCCTTTTCCTCTTCTTTGTTTAGGTTTTCCAAGGCACTAGGGCGCCACTGAGTTTTTGTTAAAGAAAAATACCCTTACAGCTTAATAAACTCAGAACTTAAGCTGATATTTGATTTAAAAAAAAATGTTATAAAATTCTTTGCATGTGTTTTAGCAGGCAATAAAACAAACCATTCCCCAAAATAAAATATATTTACTCTTATTTTAGAAAAGCTTGTCGACAGCTAAAACGGATTTGGTCATTAATAAAATAATACCTACTTGAACATATGGGTAGTAGATACTTAAATTAAATTACAGTATGAAAGGTTATCAAATATTTTTAGTACCATTTTGGCAAGTACAGTTTAGTAAGTATAAAATATACACCCTGCTACAAACAGTCTAATAAAATAGATAAGGTAAATCGTCAGGTAACGCAACGAGGGTAGATACCAAAAAAAAATCATGATTCTTTTCGCTACGCCCTAAAGAAAAAGATACAAAGCTTACCAAAACAGTTTTATACACTCTATTAAGTCAATATTCACTTGATAAGCCGCATGGTACCAAAAAAATATATATACAATTTTATATTCATCAGTAATCAAAAACATAATACGGCAGATTTAAAATAGGGGTAATTACGTAATAATATTACCTCTAAATACTTATTTTTACAAAATTTACACTAGTCCACAGGAGACTTTATACTGCTAAGCTTTAAATAAAAGGGATTATGTAATAATAATAAATTCATAAATTAACATTTTATATATGCAATTATAACCAAAAATCGGCGTACAGGCCTTACCCAGAGACAAAATGGAGTACAATCCACCGTAGCACGCGGAACTGAGTGCTTAGGGTGACTATCCTGACGGAGGAGGAAAGCTCTGAAAAGCTACCTTTCTAGATGTGGATCGGCATGGTCCCAAGGTTGTATCGAGGTGATGCGGCTGGACCACCTGGAGTAAGTACCCCTTCAGACTCTATGGTGTTGACGATAGAAACTCATGAGAAGCCACATACATAGGGTTGCATCCATCTCGGGACATCTCTTCGCAAGGAGTAGCGGGAAAAACAGGTACGGGGAATTGCATCCGTCTCACAACATTTCTTTAAAAGGAGGGACAGAAAACCATGGACCGGGGGTTGCATCCACCATGAAACATCCTTTCAACTGTCGAAAATTATTCCTTTACCCGGAAAAAACCCTGTAATACAACAGTACAAATCACTCTAAGAAATTCGGGGAGAATAAAAGCTTTGCTTACCTCATCCCCATTGGAGGGTCGCCAAAATGAAAAAACGACCATTGTGACTTTTGTCACAATCACAAACTATAACTAACTTCAATCTATAAAACGAGGGTTATAACTAGCGGCCCTCTCTTGCCAAGACTCTTTGGCCAAGATTGTCCCTCACGACCACCTTGTCCTTCCTTAAATTCACCCCAAAAACCTCCCACGGCATCAATTTCTTGCCCCTCACAATTGGAACTCCATGTGTCACATTGGACCAATCAAAGCATTCGACGTCAGCCCGAATGTGCGCCGTTCAAAACTCGGCCTCTACATAATTATATTTTGGTTGTTCCCAAAAGTAAACACGATGTTTTGAAATGGCAATCATATTAGGAAATAAGAAGGAAAGAAACGGAAGATTCTCTGGACGTGCAGACACTGTAGCCTTAGAAAAACAAAGTATTCACTTCGTTAATTAGGATTAGTAATCAATTATTAATTAGTATTTTATTTTAGTTTACAATTAATCAAAATATACTATATACAGTTAAAATGGGAGAAACGTGCTACAAGAATAGGAATTTTTTTATCAGGGCCAGTCGTTACGTAGTTCTTAAAGTACACGCAATGATATAGGTAATATTCTTAGGAAATGCTAAATTAAACAATGAATACAATACTGTAAATTGATCTTTTAGGGTGTATCAACTCAAGTGCAGAAATAAAATTAAAACATTCTGGACCCGCACAACATTGTGGGGTTGAACTATATAGAATAAAATAGGATGCTAAGTTGCATAACCTACATCCTTGTAAAACATAAATGCTTGTTATTTGTGTAAGAAATTAATAATTTAATAAAATAAGATTTTATGAGATATTTAGTGTTTGCCTTAAAGTAATGTCAAAATTTTCTACAAAATCATCTTCACCATCTTGTCAAGAAAACCAAATGCACTAAAAAGTAATTTCAAAAACAATGTAGCATTTGAAATGCTACACTATGAGCGTATCTCATCCTGCTTTTCACACATAACATCATCAAAAATAAAAACTGAATTTGGTTTGGCATCTGAGGGTTCGACAATATTTGATGCATCGCTAAAAGCATAATAGCCTAACCCTTTAATCGGTGACAAAATGCTCCTTAAATATTCATATTTTGGTTGATACAATGATTTGGAATATATAAAAACATTTTCCAAACGCACTCCCAAAGGATGATTAAGCAGAAAAATCATAACATTTGTTTTTCCACAATTTGATGGTCCTATTACTAAACCACGAATTGATAATGGTAGTAAAGGACCATGTCGTCTTATAACATGACGCTCATGTCCGGATCCAACTTTTTCATCCAAGTAGTCGATATCAAGTTTCTCTTTAAGCTTAACAATGCGCGTTTTACATACAATAGAAGTTACTATTTTATAATTGACTGTTGGTGTTACTTCTCAGTAAAATGTCACCCACCAAACGAAGTGGACGGTCCCGTATTTTGAAGAAAACCAGAAGCGGTTTAGTGAATTCGACTATTAATAAGCTTCCTTTCGAGTTGCATATACCCGGCTACCGGCTACCAGTTTTGTGGGCCTGGTACAAAAGTTTTAAAACGTGTAGCAAGAGGCGACCAAGGAATTAATCCTCTAGACGCAGCCTGCAATATCTAAATAACGAATATAAACTTAAGTGTGCGACACCAAGCCGATAACGAACTTGAACAACGCACTTGGGAAAGCGTTAAATCAAAAGAAGCAAGTTTAAGTGAGAAGCTGCTGCTTGGAATGGGTGTATTACGTGTTTCGATTAAAACAATCAATCAGAGGAAAACCAAGGAAAGCTATACCGAAACCCAATAAACGTGTAAAAAAAGTTTCTTTTGAATTATCCATTAGAAGACCCATTTGTGCAGAATTGTTAAAAGCTGGAGGTAAAAAATGTATGGAAAAAAATGTTATGAAAGCTTCTAAAGTAGCCTTGGCGGCCGCTGGAAAATCAGTGAATCATGTTGGTGGAAACAGAAAAATTCGTACACCCATAATAATACGTATACCAAAAGTGAGTGGGCTCTTGCCTTTAATACCGATATTTGCAGATTTGTGAGCATTAGGATCTCTAGCAGGTGGGGCAGCTCGAATAGTGCGAGTTTGAAAAACAGTAAAAAACGCAAACGTACAGAAAACAGGGGGCACATTAAGGTTAAATTGGAAACAAAATGGTTTGTTCCTAAAACCATATAGATCGGGCTTAGGATTATTTAGGAGCAACAATAACCAAAAAAACTAATTAATTTGCTACTCAAACGACGACGGTTTTTAAACATCGATGTTTTATTATTGATATTCGATGTTTTGCCATCGATGTTATGGGTCACAAACATCGATGTCAATATCGATGATTATCTCGAACATCGACATTCCGTTCCGAATCTATTGACAAAAGATTTTGGGAGCTAAATTAATAAACATTATTTATTTAGTTTCAAGTTATTTAATTTTTTAAGGGTATGCAATTCTTTTGTTTTGTTTGTTTTTATATTTTAATACAAAAATGTATGTCATTTCTTTAGGGTTATTATTTGATTTGGGATTTGTTTGTGTTGATTCAGTATATTTCATTTTTTACTAAATAAATTCTAATATTTATATCTGATTTGTTATTTATTTTACTTTAGAATCTTAATTTATGAAAATTCTTTTCAAAAGTAATATACATTGATGTTACCTGAACATCGATGTTTTATCGATGCCTGCTTCTGATGTTAACATCGATGCCAAACATCGATGTATCGAATCGATGTCCCATGACTACTTCTTGAGGACGAAATTGACAAAGATGCCAAATAATGCAATGATGAAGACAAAGACGAAACTAAAACATTCCAACAACAGAAAGAGACGGACAAAGACACCGAGCAAGAGCGAGATAAGAAATAAGATGTATTTCGTAGTTGTCAAAACAAAAACATGTGTGGCGAAGAAGTTCTTTGATGATGCCGGTAATTTTTTACGTTTTACTGCGCTATATTGTGTTATGAATTGTTCATATTTTCCGACATTAAGCAAAGAAATTTCTGGTAAATTAAAGACACGTTTTTGATTAAAAATGCGCCCGTGGAATTAAAAATACTTTTTTCTACGAATGTTAATAAAAACCTTTATTGTATGTTCAATAGTAATTTCGGAACATAGTGCATTGTATGTTACACATTTTCATTGTGGTTCAATCACCATGGTGATTCAACTACAAAGTTCCCATTGTGCACGGGTATATTTTTACAAAGGTGGCGTTGACCGTCGCCGCGTCAAAATCTTTATAATTTGATTGACATTTTTTGACATCTTAAAAAGAAAAATATTACTAATCCCATTTTATTAACAGTAACATTCGTAGAAAAAGTGTAGTGTAAAACTCGCATGGAATGACCATTTCCTACTCGTATGATTTGCAGCACTCGCCTGCGGCCTCGTGCTGCAAAAGTCATACTCGTAGGAAATGCATGTCATTCCATGCTCGTTGTACAATATACTATTTCTACGAATGTCAATAAAAACCTTTATTGTATATTCAATAGTAATTTCGGAACATTGGTGCATTGTGTTTTACACATTTTCATTGTGCTTCAATCACCATGGTGATTGAACTACAAAGTTCCCATTGTGCACGGGTATTTTTTACAAAGGTGGCGTTGACATCCAAAATCTTTATAATTTTTATTTGTGGAATGTCAGATTGACATTTTTTGACATCTTAAAAGGAAAAATATTACTAATCCCATTTTATGTAACAGTAACATTCGTAGAAAAAGTATAGTGTAAAACTCGCATGGAATGACCATTTCCTACTCGTATGATTTGCAGCATTCGCCTGCGGCTCATGCTGCAAACGTCATACTCGTAGGAAATGCATGTCATTCCATGCTCGCTGTACAATATACTATTGTATTACACTAAAACTGATAAAAAATGATCAATATTATTTAAGTTTGGCAATGCCCCGGCTAGATCATTTGTTCTTTCTTTATGATATAAGAGCATATGACGTCAGGCTCTTTAGAAGCGTCAGATACCGGGGTGGTTTAGGGTATTTTGTAAAATAAAAAAAGTGTACGATTTGAGGGAAAAAAGTATTGGGTATGTCTGTAGACTACCCCAGGAGTCACTCATTTAAATATATGCAGTGAATTTCATAACACCCTACATATTTATATATATATATATATATATATATATATATATATATATATATATATATATATATATATATATATATATATATATATATAGGGTGACTTTGTTATCTTGAAGAGGGACGTCGGCGTCGGTTTCTTGGATTCCTCTTCTTTTTGGAAATGGTCCATTTCTTATACCCGCAGTACCCGATTAGGATAATGCCTACCACGTATAAGATTACGCTCCATATACTGGGCAGTATGTATTTTGTTAGAGGGTGCATGTCTTCAATTGGAATTGTAGAGTTTCCTGTGGGTTCTGTGAAGTTTAACTTTGTTAGTTCGAAGCTGAGCTTGGGCGGGCTTCGCATGTTTAATTTAAGATTAGGCGTTTGGATGACCAAGGGACTCCCAAGGCTTGTTTCCAGGAATGGAAGCTCTTGGTTCTTGCAGATAATGGTACACGAACCTTTGTTTATTTATTAAGAATACCCCCTGTAATTTAAGAGTTTCCAAGTGATCGTTGCATCGAAGTTGTATGTTGCCTTCTTCTGGAAACACAGCTAAATATTGGTTAATTTCAGGTATTCTTTCAATCTGGTTTTCAGAGATCTTAATTTTTGTAAATTGACAAGAGCTGGAGATATCATTTAGAAGAATATCTTCTTCACAGAGTGTTTTGAAGTTTCCTTGAGGGTATTTGGACAGTGGTACGGTTTACTGTCGGTACACAAGCCATTTAGAGGTGTTATTGAATCTAATATCAGTTTAAGAAAATAACGTGCGGTAGGTACCTATGATAGTAACAAATTCTGATTCGTAGACTGTAGGGATAGGTAGGATGTAATATAGGTCATGCTGATCCTCAAAATCAATTGGTATTGATAGGAATTATATTATTTTACTTTCTTCGATTTTGCATTGAACTTTTAACAATGATTCGTATTTAGAGATGTTTGCAAGTGTTATTTCAAACGGAAGCTGATTTTTGTAATAAGAACAATTTTTTTTTAGTGTTAAAAATAGATTAACGGGCGTAATTATGCTAGGACGTAAAGGTTCCAAGTTTGCAAAAGGTTACAGAGTTTTCAATATCTTGAAGGGTACTTAATAGTGCATTATACAAAATAATGAGTTGGTTATACAAATCTTTCGCAAAGTGAATATCTTGAAGTTCAGTATCTTTCTGGAAAATTCCGTCAAGCATAATTATCTTTGACCTAAGCATACCTAATCTCGTTATGTTGAATATCTTTGACTGTATCATCAAAGTTCTTAATTATTTGGTTGTTAACAGAATATTGCATTTTAAGCTGCGATTGTAAATTATTTTGATTTTGTTCTAAATGATTTACGGCGGGTTGCAGAAAGAACATTTAATTCGTGATTAACTAACAACGTCTTAAATTTTATTGCGTTGTTAAATTTTGGTCAAGTTACCCAAGATTTAATCAAAGCCGGCCCAGGCCTACTTTAAACAGCAATCGCGCAACATCGGCTTTTATATTTGGAAGCGGTCGCAGTTTCGGGAAAACTCGAACGATAAACGTCAGATTTTAATGTCAACAAAGCGTTTTATATTTCTTGTAAAGCGAAGTTATTTTGCATCAAAAAAAAATGTTTTTGGGAAAATACTCAAAGCGAATAGAAAAATTACACAAATATAGAAGAAAATAAACTTCTGAACATATATGTATATGTATTTCTAAGGTAAGTTGTATGAAACCATTGAACCATAAAATACTGTACAGATACAAGCCAAATTTGTATAATTTTTCAATTTTTAAAATTTGCGTTAAAAATGCTTTACATACAAAATTTGCTGCTTTTTAGCTTTCTTAACTACTATCCTCTTGTCATTATTATCCATTTATGTGGTTGTTTTAGGTGCATTCTAAAGATTTTAATATTTCCAAAGAATGAGAATTCCTAACCCTAAAAATCGTTTGATGGAAGATAAAGCACAAAAACATATTTCCTGATAAACCTACATGTAAGGAATGGAGTTCTAAATGAATGTTATTTGAGAGATTATCCTAGAGACAATCAATATTCGGCAATGTACCTTACTGCCAAGGAAAAAATTTGGAAACGAAACCTTTGTTGTTATTTTCTTGATAAGGTAAAATATTGTCATTAATATCTTAGTTAAATATGTAGCTATCACTACCTGCGTTACAAAATTTTTGAGTACAATTTTGTTTCTTATTTTTACCTCAAGTTCTGTGTTTATACCCGTAATAGCATACTATATAACTTTTGTCCAGTTAAGCTAACAAAACATTTTTTCTGGGGTGTATACTGGTCAATTTGTAAACCTAATTGCTGGTAGTACCTATAACGATTATAATTTTTTAACCACGTGTCACGCTCAAACTCGAGCAAACTGTAGAGTATTTATTTAAGCCACCTGAACTTCGTTTAAGTAAAATTGTGCTCTTTCTCTTTTAATAAACTCTTTGCTCATGATTCATTAACTCTAATTTTTTTATGGCACGTTTACTTAACTACCATTTTTATCATGTAAATGTAAAACCCATATCCCCATACACTTGTTACTATTTAGAATAAGATATCTATAAACAAGTTATTTACTTGGGCTGTAGACAGTAGAACATTATGCTTTTATTAAAATTATTATGTAATTGTGTAATTTTTTACCTTATTTGCTTTATTTTCTTTTGTTACAGGTACCAGATAAGTCACAAGAAAAAACCTTGCAGATATTTTAATGTGAATATAGGCTTAAAAAGTACCTACTGGTGACATCAAATCAAATCAATGCTAAAATAGTTTTTAAATAAAAATTTGTTATTTACATAAATAAAATGTGTTTTGTGATTTTTCAAAAAACAAGTTTATATCAGATGCTTATCTTTGTTCATTATTCCCTGACAATTTGTAAAACTAGATAAAGATTCCATAATAAAAACTATTATTTTTTAAAAATAATTGAAATGCTTTTTTTTAAGTTTGATCTGCGGCATTAATGTTATTTTTAAATTTAATAAAGTTGAATATTATGTACTCCAAACAAATTCGCATTTTTTTCAAGTGCATGAACTTTTATTGACAAAAATTAGATTACTCGGGATCACTTCAGGATACTTCAATGTTATTTGAAGCGATTTTAAATCGGTGACCTAGTCATGACTACGTTACCTTATTTGGCAACGTTGCTCCATATACTCAATGTTTAACCTAAAAAATCAAAGTATTAAGATTAAATGAGACAGTGTTGCCCAATGGTCTGACTGGGTAATGATTTGGTCACTGATTTAAAAATGGCTTTGTTGTTATCTGACACCTCATTTTAAATTAAGAGCCATTTTTAAATCAGGGGCCAAATCATGATCTAGTCAGACGATTCTGCAACACTGTCTCATTTAATATTAATACTTTGATTTTTTAGGGTAAACATGGAGTATCTGGAGCAACGTTACCAAATACGGTGACGTAGTCATGACTAGGTCACTGATTTAAAATCGCCTATTATTGTACATTCGCTTAAAGCTCGTAAACTGATCCGGATCGATATTGTCGATACGCCGCAGATCCAGATCCCGAGGTGAAGTACTTCAAAAATTTGAGGTTAGGTTAGACGTCAGTTTTTTGTTTTTTAAAAATTAGGTTTTATTTTGTTTACGTACAAGCCCTTTGTTTTTCTGTTATCGAGAGAGCCGTGACTAACATAAAAGATATAATTAATACAAACTTGCTTGCATTCCAGTGTTTTGCTGTAAATAAGATAATTTTCGACGTTAGGACGAAAGTAATTTCAGAAAATAACTAGGTACCTCTACAAGTTGTTATAGTTATTATTTTTAAACCCACAAAAGGGTTTGCTATTTAAACTAAGAGAGGTGTTACAGAAAACTGTGTGATTGAAGAAAAGTAAGCAAACGGAAATTTAGCAGAATATCTATATTTTTATAGAAGACTGTAGGAAAACTGTTTTAATATAATGCCATAAGAATAGTTTATAACTAACACAAGAATTTGAGCCATGGATTTATTATTTGAGCAATAGAATATTATGTTTGCATAAGTCCAACAACAAAATAATATTATAAAGAGTAATTTTGTTATGGTATTGGTAAAATCCACGTTAAAAATGATGAACTTTATTTCTCCTACATTTTTTATGTGTTTGTAAAGGTAGGTACCTGCTTAGTTAAGCATTATGATAAGTAAGATGCCCATCTGCAATAAAAGTGTATATAGTTTTATCAGAGAAAAATAAGATAGAGAGAATAATATCTCGTCTTCCCGCCAGCTCGACAACGCTATGGCCTTCAAACGGCAACACCCCGAGATTAGCCAATACGATTCTCACAATACACCCCGACATTAGCCAGTGCGGCAGCAACACGGCAAGCAGAGAGAGTTTTCTGCGGCGCGTCTCAATACTCACTCGCACTGTGCTTTATAATAACCCAAAATGTGCAGTGCACGCCCATGTCAGCTTATTTCGACGTCGGTTTGGAGGTCATAGAAAGCAAATCGTATTTATGAATGAACTCCGTACGAGATATTATTCTCTCTATCTTATTCTTCTCTGGTTTTATTTTAAAATATTGAAGGAAGGAGTTTTCTTTCAATCTCTTGTATTGGAACATCAAATTTTGCCAAAGTAACCAATATTTTATGAAAAATGTTGCCAAAAACATGGCTTTAATCACAGCATATCGTGTAATTAGTTTAATTCATCGTTAAGTGCTCTCTTCGTTAAAAACAAATAAAAAAGTAAACAACACCTTGGTTTTTTAGTGGCATTTGTCTGTTTAATCACGGATTCGCTCAACATTTGGACTGTTGCAGGAAGAAAAAAAATTTAACGCTCTGTTAAACTGACCATCTTTTGTTTTTAACGATAAGTTAGGATTTAACGCTCGATTAAAAGTTTTGTGCAACCCGCTGTAAGTATTTTATATATTTTATCACCGTCATTTGAATCTAGATTGCCTGTAATACCTTCTATAATTGATCCTAACCCATTTACGAGACCTCGCTTGGTACGATTAATATTTGTTATAGCTATGTTTTCAAACTTCATATTAATGGATTTTTGGCAATATAGTACTATTTTATCATAATGTTCTAATTATATCACTAATTTTGTATTATTAATATAAGTAAGCTTAAGATTATTGGTTATTTAGATTTTTATACTCCACAAATAGCTGTGCTATGGGTAATGTACAAAGTATGTTCGGTCCGTTGACGTTTTGCGGGTCCTAAATTTATCGGTAGGGCCCCCAAATTTTGGGTTATGTTCCTGATGTCTGTCCCTTTTCCTGGGATGAGGAACCTGAAATGTTTTTAAAAATATAAGTTTTTCGTTTGGGTCTTTTTATATTAGATAGGTGTATTTTGTCCGTAGTGTTGCCATGCGTGGGCTTAAGTTTTGCTGTTTTTAAGTTTTCACTTACTTTATTATTTCTTCGGGTTTATATTTGTTAGAGGTTTTTGAGTGTTTCTGTTTATTTTTGACAGACACCTGTGTTTTCACCTGATTCGTTAGCTTTGCTAATTATTTTTTCTTTAGAGTGTTGCATGGATTCGTTTAATTTGTGGTAAAATAGTTTCATTTTGTCGCTATGTTTAGATGTATAGTTGTTTAAAAGTTGCTTTTCTATTTCAAGCTCGAAGGGAGATTCCGTTCCTAGATGTCCGGTGATTATCTCATAGGGTGCTAAATTAGTGACTGAGTGGATCGTATTGTTATACGCCAAAATCGCATAGTTAACTTTATTTTCGATTGGTTCATTTTTGAACTCTTCTTGAGTATTTAATTATCTAATATGTTCGATCAATGTAGAATCAAACCGCTCGATTATGCCGTATTCTGGATGCTGGGAACTTATAGAGTGAATTTTGATTTTGTGTGTTTCTAAAAGTTGACGGATTATCGAATTTTTAAACTATAGTCCGTTATCTGACACTATTTGCTCCGGGATACTGTGATGAGAAAAATATTTAATAAGGTTGTTAGCAACTTCGATAGATTGAGCTGAGTTTAATTTATATGCTTGTGCATATTTGGAAAATGAGTCAATTATAGTTAGGAATTTACAGTTTTCTAAGGAAATACTGTCAATATGCAAAATTTGAAATGGCCTAGTTGCCGTAGGTGTAGTATTTAATTCTAATTTTAAGGGATTTCTATCGTACTTTGTTAATTGGCAAATTTCGCAATCATTAATGTAGGTTTAAATAGAGGCATGTTGGTTGGGCCAATAGTATCTAGTTGTTTTTTATACGTTTTTCAGTTTCATCGATACGTCGATTATTGGTTTTGCCCTCGTGATGATTTTGAATGGTTTGTTTAATTTCGTCATTGTCAGTAACGTCAATTAATTTTTTCGTACTCTTGATCATTTTAATTTGTGAATTTTTCAAGTATTTTTGTAAGGTGGTGCTAAACTTTTCGTATACAGGACCTTCGAAGTAGAGATGGTATTTAACTTTATATAGGGACTATTGTTTCCTTAATAAAATTAACAACTTCTTTCTGAAAGTTATTTTTTGGAAACTGTACAAAAGTACGTTGTTTTGTATTAAACAAATCAATACGAGATGGACTGTCAGGGGCATATTTAACTTCTGAGGTTATTATTTGCTTTTCTCCGAGGTTGACGGGACATTCTACAATGGGAATGCCTATAATAGGATTTTCGTTAGATGAATGGACCGTAACATCACTATCTTCTGTTGCGTTTTCCGCCGTATCTAAGTCTCCCGTTTCAAACAAGAGAGATTGATTTTCAAGGTCGTTACGAATGTTGTTTTCAGTGCGATTGCGACTAAACTCATCTACATACCCGTGTAATTTGAAAATAGCGTCAGGTCTAGTTTCGGTCTCGTTTGCGTGTAACTCGATCCGGGACAGGGCATCTGCGTTTTTGTTAGGGCATTCCTTTATATAAACAATTTCGTCATCGAGCTCTTCGCTATTTGTATGTTCTATTCTACTTTTAGAAATTTCACATTTAATCTTTTCGACATTAAAATTGTTAAGATTTGGATAATCGTTAGAAGAAGTTTGAAAATTTCTAAAATCAATGACGTTTACTGGTTCTGGAAAGTAAGTAGATTTTTTTATTTAGAATGACACAAGGAGCTTCATAATTTCATAATTTTTTACTTTGGTCAAACATTCGGGTATTTCCAAGTCGCCAAATTTTGTATACCTATGATTACGTCCATTTGCGACATTTCGAATAGGAATTTTTATGATTTGTTCAGTTTTTGGCTGAACAATTATGTTATTATTAGAATTATCCGAGATGATATGGTAAAACATCTTAATTTTTGTACTAGGTGTTGTTAGTAAATTTTTTTGAAGTTCGATATTTGCTTTAAGAATTTTTAAGTTGTCTATACCTAATAGGCAATCAAAATAATTGTGATTATTTCACTCATGTGTTAAAAGTCCCGTAAGATGAGTAAAGTTTTTTAAAATTACAGCGATAATTTTTTGACGTTACGTCAATTAAAAAAAATTACACCGATAATTTTTTCCTGTCATTTTCGCCATCATAATGTTATTCACAATTACCACGGCTGTAATTTCTATTATACAATAAATAATAAATAAATTTTAGTTTAATTTAAAAGTAAGGTTTGTTGTTCAAATTGTTTAATAAACTATTCAATTCATATTTCTTGTGTTTTCATTCGTGAAATAATCCCTAAATACCACCCGAGTAGTTTGTGTTTTCATTCGTGAAATAATCCCCTAAATACCACTCGAGCTTTAAAATTACTGATAATTTTTCACTCTTACGTGTTTTCTTTGCAAATTTCACTCATCCTGCGGACTCGTGAAATTATAGAAAACACGCAATCGTGCAAAATTATCGGTAATTTTTAAGCTCTCGTGGTATTATCCCCGAAAATTAAAAAGATAAAATTTTTGTGGACTAATTTTTTCTTTAAATAATTTAGCAAGCGGAATGGTAGTGCTGAAATGCTCTGAAGATGTACCGTGTGCCGTAGATATTTGAAAGGGGTCTTTTCGGATGAATTTGCAAAAATATTTTTGGGCAATATCAGATTTAACGAACGATCTTGTACTGCCTGTATCAATTAGGATTTTTAACTGAAGTTCCGGCAAAATTATATAAGGCAGTTAGCTACCGTTGTATGCAAAGGTGATTAGTGTTGTAGGTACCCTATTTCACATTCAGCATCTTTAGTCACGTAGCCATTCTCATTAAACTTATTTTTCTTTTAAAAGAGTCAAAGGTTATCTTTTCTTTAACGCCGCTTCCAGACGATCTCTTAAAATGTATCAACTTAAATATAATTATCATTTTTCGGTCCATTAACAGTTCATTAAAGTTCAAATGATAAGGATTCAATAAAACTAAAATCGGGCGTTAGAAAAACACATTCTAGTCAAACAATCCTGCCTCGACTTTTGTCCGAGTTTTTTGCTGTTTTGTGAATATAACAACTTCAAGAAAACCTCCAGTGTTCCAATCCATTTTGGTCTCCAACATTTCTGGCGCTGCGAGAACAGGATTCAGATCACAAGTCCCGAAGAAGATTTGGCGAGTTTCCACTCCTTGGATCTGAAGAGAACCCAGACCGTCGAAGCGCTGTAAGTTCCTTTCTTTTCCTCTCCCTAAATTTTTTATATCTACAAAACTTTTTTGAAAGAGGTCTTATTTTTTTTTAAAATCTCTATTCTTCAAATTTTGGATTTGTTTTTGACTAGGATGTCAGATTCACTTTTCCCTAAACTATAAAAAAAAATTAACAAAAATAATATAATAATATTTTTCCAATTTTTACTTTTCAAGTAAATTTTAAGAAATAAATTTTTCGCAAAATTAATATAACATTTTAATAAAATATATAGATATACGTAAATATATAAAAAGAAAAATAAATTTTCTTTGCAGAAAGAAAAATTCTTTGGTACTTCTACGGACCTTTCTATCGTTTTTTTTCTTTACTTATACATTTGTAAAATTCTACATTTTATAAATCTAAATAAGTTTTCTTAGTATATTTACTTCAACCATACAAAGTGACTGAAAATTATTATTTTTCGCTAGTACTACTTGTGCCTTATTTTTACATATTACTATTTTGTGCCTAATTTTTATTTTTATTTAAAATGCCTGGCGACAATAATACTGCCGATTCCTCTGGTAATAATTTGGCTAACAACGATGCGAATAATCAGCCCCCTGCTGGTCAGCAAAACGCTGCTACACCAGTCGCTGAGTCAATTTTCACTCTTACTTTCCTATGTTCTCTAATAACTAAGTCATTCGATGGTAATAGGTTGGAATTGCATGAATTTATCTCTAATTGTGAAAGTGCATTTAAGTTTGCAACTGATAATCAAGCAGAAGCCCTCATGGCTTTTGTTATATCAAAAGTTACGGGAACTGCAAGAGCCATAGGCGTTTCTAGGTGGGGGCTTGGGGGGCTAAGCCCCCCCAAATCTCGGATTAGCCCCCCCAAATCCAACTGAGTGGCCTAACTGTCTATATATAAACCAGAGACTTAAGCCCCCCCAAATATGTAAACCGGGGGCTCAAGCCCCCCCAAAAATAGAGGTCTAAAGTCTATTTGTTTGGACGATAGACCGATGTAAATATTAACCCTACACGTCATAGTCTGACGATCTCGTCGAGCCTCCACCAGCTTCCTATTCGTATTGGCCGACCGGACATTAAATTGAAAGAGGCGTGTCAGAAAGCTATCGGCGGTATTTCGCAGGATTGTAATTAGGCTGTCTAGTGAAAAAGGCTATTCGACTTTCTTTCGAGTTTTGACTTGTTTTGTAGTTTTAATTTTTTGCGTTGATTTTTGATCGCTTTTTGTTTGTTCGGTTGTCAAGGCTAGCAATTATTTAAGTTTTTATTTAATTATAAACAGTTTTGCAGTTTAAAGTTTTCCTTCTCATTCTCAATGCGGCCCTGTTCAATTTCGCCGTTTGAACCGATCACTTGTAGGCAGCGTGCATCTGTTTATATTCGGTCTATCGTCCAAACAAATAGACTTTAGAACCGCCTATGGCAAGAGCTCAGCTACGCGACAAATCAATTCAAACGTGGGACGATCTAAAATATCTACTATTGCAACTATATTCCGACAAAAAACACTATTCGCAATTAATGGAAGAATTAAATACAATTAAACAGCACTCAAACGAAACTGTTTTGTCGTTTTATAACCGTGTTGATAAATTATGTACGCGACTTTTACAGTCCATTTCTTGTGATAAGAAAGAACTTTTGGGTCGTACCGAAACTCCGAAACAATTAAGGAATTATCCTTACAACGCTTCATTTTTCACAGCCTACCTGACATTTCTCGTTTTCTACGAAGTCAAGGCACAGATCACCTGTCAAGGTCCGAAAGACCTTGCAACGGCATTTAATGCGGCCGTTGAGGAAGAACGAGCCTTGCAAATCTCTAAACAAAACCGTCAAGTACCTCTAAAAAATAATAAATATTGTTCTTTTTGTAAAACAAAAGCTCATAACACGCAAAATTGCTTTAAAAAAGTAAATATCCAAATGAACCAACCTACGGCTACTAGTGACTTTAATAAAAGAGGTTCCTGGACAAATAGCTATAATAGATCTTTGCCTTCTAATGATGATAGTAATAAAAATTCACTTTCAAACAAAAATCGCTCTGGTAGTTCTAAATTTTGTAACTATTGCAAAAAGAATGGGCATCTTATAAATGAATGCTATAAAAGAAATAAAAGGAATTTAAATAATCCTAATAATAATAATGGGGCCCATATTTCGGCAATCTCGACCGAAACCCATAATTTAAACGATCAACAATCCCAGAACAACGTCGTTTCTTGGGATTGGGAATAAGTAAAATCGACGTTCAAAATAATAAAAACATGTTAGACTCTGCAGGACCCAACACAACCCAACCTTATGTCAATCATCTAAAAATAAATCCAATAATAATTTTAAAAATTATTCTTGTCCTTTCAATAATGTTTGTCTTGCCAATAATAGTGACGCTTGGAGTGGACGCTATGCAGACAAGCATTCCAATAAAAATTTTGACCGTTCTGATAATTATTCGAGTGTCTTTTATGATAGCCGAGACTCTAGTTTATGTTATACACCGGATAAAAATATTACGAACGTTCATTTTGAAATTTTTCTTAATAATCAATATAAAAATCCTTATCTCGATTCCTTCTATAAAGGGCAAAACTTAACATTTTTAATCGACACAGGTGCGTCCGTGTCTCTAATTAAATATGAAAAAATTAAAAATCTTTCTGTTCTAATAAACACATCTGAAAAAATAATCTTAAAAGGTTTAAGTGCAAACGCACCAATAGGGACAGCTGGAAGCTGTAGGTACTTTTAATCTAAAATTAAATAATCAGTCCCTGTCTATTAAATTTCATATTGTCTCGGAAGACAATAATTTTCACCTCACGATGGTATCATAGGCAACGACTTTTTATCGCCCCAGGGAGCAGTAATAAATTTAGAAAGATTAAAAATGTCACTTAACATGCTCCACTGCCCACTTAAAATTTGTCAAAACAAAGTAAATAACTCTCAAGTTAGAACCCAGAAGCGAAAAGGTAATCGAAATCGATATTTTAAGTAAAAATTTATCTGAAGGCTTGTGTCCCGAAATAAAGATAACAAAAGGTGTCTATTTAGCCAAAGCTTTAGTCCGGGTAAAAAATGGTAAAGCTTTGACAACTATTTTAAATACATGTGACCAAAAACTGCGTATTAATAAAATAGCAGTGAATCTCGAACATTTTGATCGGAATAATTCCTTCGTTTTTACGAATTCTACAAATCAAAATGTTTCTTTATCTGAAGGAATTAAAGTCCTTAGAGAAAATTTGCGTCTTGAACATTTAAACATTGAAGAAAAGCGCTCTGTTTTAGACATATTGTAATGAGTACAACGATATTTTCTTCTTGCCAAACGACCAATTAACTTGCACGAATCTAATTAAACACGAAATTAAAGTCACTGACCCAACTCCTATCGTATCAAAGATCTACAAATTTCCTGAAATCCACAAAAAGGAATTAGATCGTCAAATTTCCAAAATGTTAAAACAAGGAATCATACGCGAATCCGTTTCACCGTACAACAGTCCTTTATGGATTGTTTCAAAGAAACTTGACGCTTCCGGGGCGCGCAAGTGGCGAATTGTGGTAGATTATCGTAAATTAAATGACATAAGTGTTGGTACCTCATTTCCTATCCCTAACATCGAAGAAATTCTTGACCAACTGGGTCACTCCAAGTACTTCTCTACTCTTGACCTTGCTTCAGGTTTTCATCAAATCCAGATCAAGGAAAGCGATATTCCGAAAACCGCCTTTTCCACTCCAACAGGTCATTATGAGTACCTCCGAATCCAATTTGGTCTGCGTAATGCCCCCAGTACCTTCCAAAGACTAATGAATTCCGCCCTTACAGGCCTAAAAGGTTTACAATGTTTTGTTTACCTAGACGACGTTGTCATCTTTGCCAGTTCTGTTGACGAACATACTAAAACACTACGTAATGTATTCGACAGACTTCGAGCGAATGGCCTTTTACTCTAATCAGATAAGTGCAAACTCATGAAAACCGAAGTAGCTTATTTTGGTCATGTCATAAGCGACAAAGGCGTATCTCCGAATCCAGAGAAAGTGATAGCCGTTCAAAACTATCCTAAACCCGAAAATCCAAAACAAATAAATCAGTTTTTAGTACTTATCGGCTATTATCGTCGTTTTATCAAAGATTTCTCTAAAATTGCAAAACCTTTAACAACACTCTTGAAAACAGATATTCCATTTGAATGGTCCGATCAACACCAAATTTCTTTTGAATATTTCAAAAACGCCCTGACTAATAGTCCAATCTTACAATACCCTGATTTCTCTAAGTCGTTTATTCTCACGACCGACGCGTCTAATTATGCAATTGGTGCTATTTTATCTCAAGGTGAGGTTGGCAAAGATTTACCTATTGCATACGCTTCCAGAACCCTTAATAAAGCCGAATGCTATTACTCCACTATACTATTGAGAAAGAGTTCCATTCAATTATTTGGGCCGTTAATCATTTTAGACCATATTTTTATGGTAGAAAATTTCTTATCCTAACAGAACATCCTCCGTTAAAATGGTTATTTAATTGTAAGGACCCAAGTAGCCGTCTTATTCGTTGGCGTCTTAAGCTAGAAGAGTATTCCTACGAAATTCAATATAAACCTGGTCGTGCGAACTCCAATGTTGATGCTTTATCTAGAGTTCCCGCAGAAATTAAATTAATTAAAACATGTTTTCCCACTAACATTGAAGGTTATAGCGATTTTATAAAATTCCATTTTCCATTAATTTTTTCAAACAACCCAATGCAATTTTTATCTCAAAAGACTTAGACGAAAATAACGAAAATTTCGCAAGTTTAAGTACACTCTATGACTAAGCAAAATTAATATAGACGACTTAAATCTTTATGATACCGTAAAATTAAATAATGCCTTTAATCAAACTACTTATCTTTTAATTCCACGATTAAACTGTTTCGATAAACTCACTTATAATGATTTATTTTACTCACTTCAACAATATATCAGAAATTTACTTTAAAAATCTCATAGAGTACACCCCAAATCTAAAACAAGACATGTTTAACGAATTATTAGATTTCCTATTTACAACTCATAACATTAATATTATTCTAATAAACAAACCCAAGTTTACACCTAATAACAAAAACGAAATTAACCAAATTTTAAAAGAAAACCACGAGTCTGCTATCGCTGGACCTTCCGGTTTTTTTGCGTACGTATCGCAGAACTAAACAAAATTACAAATGGGCTAATATGAAATCCGATGTTAAACGGTATGTCAAGAACTGCCAATCATGTCAAACTAATAAAAATCTCGGTAAAAACCCAAAAGCACCGATGGAAATTACCACTACAAGCGAACGTCAGTAGTATTACTGAGGCGTTTCTATGACCTACCATTCGTTTTTACGAATTCTACAAATCAAAATGTTTCTTTATCTGAAGGAATTAAAGTCCTTAGAGAAAATTTGCGTCTTGAACATTTAAACATTGAAGAAAAGCGCTCTGTTTTAGACATATTGTAATGAGTACAACGATATTTTCTTCTTGCCAAACGACCAATTAACTTGCACGAATCTAATTAAACACGAAATTAAAGTCACTGACCCAACTCCTATCGTATCAAAGATCTACAGATTTCCTGAAATCCACAAAAAGGAATTAGATCGTCAAATTTCCAAAATGTTAAAACAAGGAATCATACGCGAATCCGTTTCACCGTACAACAGTCCTTTATGGATTGTTTCAAAGAAACTTGACGCTTCCGGGGCGCGCAAGTGGCGAATTGTGGTAGATTATCGTAAATTAAATGACATAAGTGTTGGTACCTCATTTCCTATCCCTAACATCGAAGAAATTCTTGACCAACTGGGTCACTCCAAGTACTTCTCTACTCTTGACCTTGCTTCAGGTTTTCATCAAATCCAGATCAAGGAAAGCGATATTCCGAAAACCGCCTTTTCCACTCCAACAGGTCATTATGAGTACCTCCGAATCCAATTTGGTCTGCGTAATGCCCCCAGTACCTTCCAAAGACTAATGAATTCCGCCCTTACAGGCCTAAAAGGTTTACAATGTTTTGTTTACCTAGACGACGTTGTCATCTTTGCCAGTTCTGTTGACGAACATACTAAAACACTACGTAATGTATTCGACAGACTTCGAGCGAATGGCCTTTTACTCTAATCAGATAAGTGCAAACTCATGAAAACCGAAGTAGCTTATTTTGGTCATGTCATAAGCGACAAAGGCGTATCTCCGAATCCAGAGAAAGTGATAGCCGTTCAAAACTATCCTAAACCCGAAAATCCAAAACAAATAAATCAGTTTTTAGTACTTATCGGCTATTATCGTCGTTTTATCAAAGATTTCTCTAAAATTGCAAAACCTTTAACAACACTCTTGAAAACAGATATTCCATTTGAATGGTCCGATCAACACCAAATTTCTTTTGAATATTTCAAAAACGCCCTGACTAATAGTCCAATCTTACAATACCCTGATTTCTCTAAGTCGTTTATTCTCACGACCGACGCGTCTAATTATGCAATTGGTGCTATTTTATCTCAAGGTGAGGTTGGCAAAGATTTACCTATTGCATACGCTTCCAGAACCCTTAATAAAGCCGAATGCAATTACTCCACTATACTATTGAGAAAGAGTTCCATTCAATTATTTGGGCCGTTAATCATTTTAGACCATATTTTTATGGTAGAAAATTTCTTATCCTAACAGAACATCCTCCGTTAAAATGGTTATTTAATTGTAAGGACCCAAGTAGCCGTCTTATTCGTTGGCGTCTTAAGCTAGAAGAGTATTCCTACGAAATTCAATATAAACCTGGTCGTGCGAACTCCAATGTTGATGCTTTATCTAGAGTTCCCGCAGAAATTAAATTAATTAAAACATGTTTTCCCACTAACATTGAAGGTTATAGCGATTTTATAAAATTCCATTTTCCATTAATTTTTTCAAACAACCCAATGCAATTTTTATCTCAAAAGACTTAGACGAAAATAACGAAAATTTCGCAAGTTTAAGTACACTCTATGACTAAGCAAAATTAATATAGACGACTTAAATCTTTATGATACCGTAAAATTAAATAATGCCTTTAATCAAACTACTTATCTTTTAATTCCACGATTAAACTGTTTCGATAAACTCACTTATAATGATTTATTTTACTCACTTCAACAATATATCAGAAATTTACTTTAAAAATCTCATAGAGTACACCCCAAATCTAAAACAAGACATGTTTAACGAATTATTAGATTTCCTATTTACAACTCATAACATTAATATTATTCTAATAAACAAACCCAAGTTTACACCTAATAACAAAAACGAAATTAACCAAATTTTAAAAGAAAACCACGAGTCTGCTATCGCTGGACCTTCCGGTTTTTTTGCGTACGTATCGCAGAACTAAACAAAATTACAAATGGGCTAATATGAAATCCGATGTTAAACGGTATGTCAAGAACTGCCAATCATGTCAAACTAATAAAAATCTCGGTAAAAACCCAAAAGCACCGATGGAAATTACCACTACAAGCGAACGTCAGTAGTATTACTGAGGCGTTTCTATGACCTACCATCCACTTCTCCTTAGACGTCCATCGAGTTCTTGATGTCTTCGGCAATGACCTTGAAAGAGGGGGTTGAAACGTCATGTCTTCGGCAATGATCTTGGAAGAGTTTTTGGTTGTTCTGACATCATCGGGGGGATGTAATTCGGATCGTCGAAGAAAGGGGGTAGTTTTTTTTTGGTTCGCATTTTTGGCGCATAGAGGGCGTAAGGGTGGTTTTGCTTGCACTGGTTATCGTATTGCCTTATCAAAATAAAACAAAATAAGAGGAAGATGGGTGTGACCTTGGAAGAGGTTTGATTAGCTGTGAATCATCAGCCAGCCAGCCAGCCAGCCCAGCCACACCTAGGCGTGCTTTGTTTTGGGTGAAAGAGATTTGATGACGCACCCACCTGAAAAATTGTTCTTAGAATTTTTTTTAATGATTCATCATGGAATTCTGAGAATTGTTTTTGTTGCACAATATTTGTAATAATTTGTAATTCCAGGAACTTTACGAGAGTCATCATCATTGCATGATTTTTCTAGAATGGTGTTTTACGTAATATTTATAAATAATAAAAGTTGATTTGAAAAAAAAATGATATTATATGTGTGCTTTTGTTTACCGCTATTTTCATACGTCACTGTCGTTTTTTTCCGACTATATTTTTTTTAGCTATTGTAGAAATTTCTGTTGTTCTTTTCTATTCAGTATTATTTAAAGCTTGGTATCAAGAAGATATTTGTGCTTGTGAATTATTTAGAAATAAATAAAAAAATAGCAAAATCACAAAAATGGAAAATCAAAAAATAGAAAATCAAGAAATAGAAAATCAAAAATTATGTTATGTTCGTGGATGTCGTGAACCGGCTATTAACTGGGTGATCTATGCAAATAGTGGACGAAGAATGGTTTGTGATTTACACAGTTTTTGTCATCGCTGTCTAGGTGGCAGAAGGCACGAAAGAAAATTGTTTCAATACAATGGAAATTGGTATTGTTCGAGCTGTGATCCAATGAACCCCAGAGGTTCTTCGTCACCTAATTACGGTTACGTAGAAGTAGTCCCCTCTTTTGGTGGTTATAAGAATGACAGGATTTAAAATAGTATAAAAGGACTAGTTTAAGTAATAAAATTTTAGTTATTAAATATTTTTTGGTTTTGTAAAGAAAGAATATCTAATAGTTTAAGTAATAATAATATTTGTGTTATCATAAAGAAACAACTATGGCTTGCAGAGAAATATGGAAAGAAATTTCAGCGTTTCCAAATCTTCCAGAAAGTTTTATGATTTATTTTCAAGATCACATCAATTTTGATATTATATCAAAGAAGCAGAAATTAACTCCTGATTTTATGCGAACATTTCTTACCAAATTAAATTGGGATTACTTGTCGCAATATCAAGTGTTACCCGATTATTTTATTAGTGAATTTAGATCAATGGTCAATTGGGATAGTATTTCTACATTTCAAACATTATCTGAATCATTTATTAAATTTCATAAAAACGAAGTGAATTGGAACTATATAGTGAAATATCAGAAAGTAAGCAGCGAATTTATTAATGAAATGAGACCATGGATTGAAAAATATGATAGTTCTTTATCTTTTTAAGTTAATATAATATGTGTATTTAGATTTAGTAAATTACATTTAACAATAAGGATTATAAATGTGTTATTTGAACAACCAATTAGCAATATTTCACTCGATTTACAGTTAATAATAAGGATTATAAATGTTTGTTTGAACAACCAATTAGCAACACTTTACTCGACTATGTGTTAAGTGGTTAAGTGAGCAATTAGAATTTTATTTAATTGATTTCTAAAAAATAGTTATGAATAAGAGCGAGCAAGTAATTGATCGTACATTTTTATGTAGAAGGTGTTATTGTAGTGTAAGAAGAATAATAAATAGTTATTATGTAAATCAAAGTACAATAATTTTTAAATATTGTGACACATGTTTAATTATGTATTTGGTAGAAATAGTATACGATCTATGATTATGGAAATAATTGAAATAAAAAAATAAAAATTTAAAAATGTATTTTATTTTAGTCATAGGTATATTTACAAAAAAAATTATAACAAATAATTACTTAATATTATTTTTATCTATCCAACTATTAAACTTATCAAATCCTAGCCATTTTACAAAAACTTTGTTGCCTTTATGTTTTAACACTTTCTCCACTAAGTAAATATCTGAATATTTAACTTTTTGCAGTTGAAGGTCATAAAATCCACCTTTTATATCTTGTTTCTTTTCATCTTGAAGTAAATAGGTAACTGGATTTGTTAGTTGTACTTTTTTTATCGTAAAAATTTCCGTAGACCAATTTGGTTTGTATTTTTTATCAAATACTCCTCTTAATTTCGAAATACGTACATCATCACCGATTTTATATTTCGATGGGGATGTTAATTTAATCCTATTATAGACTGTTTTCAGTAGAAGTTTTTCATGTTTCGGCCTCACCTCAGACGGTTTTAATTTTATCGTTCTATGTTTTTTATTATTATAAATAGTTAAAATTTTTTTTAATAAGTCCAACCACTTATACGATCCTTGCATATGAAACTCTTTCCACATCATTCCTTTAAGCGTCCGATTTACACGTTCTACGATGGAGGCTTTTTTTTCACTATAGACAACGTAATGAATTACATTATACAGGGTGATTGATGGTGAGTGGCCTATTAGAAGTTCTGGCGAACTAGTCAACGGATCACTTTGAAAATTTGGTAGTTTACATAAGTGGACATGACCTTTCTTTTAAAATTATTTTTGGCCTTGCGGTGTTGCCGCTTCTACTGAAAAGTATTAGCACCTATGATAATTTAAATGGAACACCCGGTATATTATATTTTTTTTAGAATCCCTGTTGGTTTGTTAATAAGTTTCGTTAACATATTCCTATGTCTATCTAGTATCGTTGTCGAGATAATAATTATTTTCTTCTTTTTTTCTCGGAAAACATGGTAGTCAATAAGGGCTGATATTTTTGAACTCATGACAGATAGGACACTAGAATTTGGTGGAGAGCTAGGTAATACCACGAGGCTATTCACTCGGTGGCCAAATCGTAGTTATATTTGTACAGGGTGTTTCAAAAATAAACATATTTTGATGGTTTGGAAAAATGATTAAAAGTACATTTTTTTAAATGGAACACCCTGTATTTTAACCGCGGTCCTAAAAGCTCTGTAAATTTCCTATCTTTCAATATATCATGTCCCTATACCTATCTCGAATAGTTTTTGACTTATTAGCATTTATTTGAACAATTTAACTATTACAGATAACATTCACGAGTTTTTAGGAAAATTTGAAAAGTAGCCTTTGGAAACTGTTGTTTTTAAATGGATGACACTTTTCTATTATTTATTCCGTTTCGTTGTCAGTTGGTTGCCGTACTTGAAAATTCTAATTTAAGGTTTTAAGAGAAATGGAAGAAAACAATAATTATTCAAATACAGTACTTATGAATTTATTTGTTTTACATGGTCAGTGTGATAAGATCATTAGTCGTACTTGTAGAAAATTCAATGAAATGTATCCAAATTTGCCATCAATGAACAATAAGAAATTTAGACAAATTTTAAACAATTAGTAAATTCTTAAATGCTTAAAATTACTTAATCATATTTAAGTTGTAGTGTACATAATAATATTTTTTTGACTTCTAACAAAATTACCAAGAAAAAAGTAAAAAACATTTAATTAGTTTTTAATAAATGTTCAAAACGTTGGCCGTTGACATCTAAGCATTTTAAAATTCGCTTGTTTACACCATGTCCAGTAGCAAGTCTAAGTTCACCAGCATCCAAATTTTGAAATGCCCGATTCACCCGATCTTCTAACCCTTCCCTTGAATTTACCGGTGTCTTGTAAATAATATTCTTGAGAGTGCCCCAAAGGTAAAAATCCAGAGGTGTTAAATCTGGGGACCTTGCAGGCCAATTCCAAGGTCCCAAACGCCTGAACCAACGATCTTCAAACATTCTCTGTATTTCCGCACTAACTTCGTCAGTGCAGTGAGCGGGAGCCCCGTCCAATTGGTACCAGCAGCTGCGATACTGGGCGAGAGGAAGGTTGTCCACGAAATTTTCGACAAATGTAGTTAAAATTTCTAAGTATTTTCTGGAAGTTAAATTTTCATCATATATCAAATATTGAATTTTGTTGTCCATCATTACACAAAAAACATTAAATCGAAAATTTTCTTGAAATCCAGTATCTCTCGTTACATGAGGATTTTCCTTCGCCCAATAATGAATATTTTTCCTATTAAAAATTCCTTCGCGAGAAAATTTTGATTCATCAGTCCAAATGATTTTCCTTAAAAATTGTGGATCTTCCTGAATATGAACTAACAAGTTTTCGCAAAATAAAACTCTTTGTGGACAGTCCTCAGGCTTAAGACATTGAACTTTGGTATACTTATAATCATGCATATTATGTTTAGCCAATATTTTTTGCACGCAGAAATAGGTTAAGCCCAAATCTTCTTTGGCACATCTTATTGAAGCCTGCGGATAGGCATGAAAATAAGCCAAAACGTTAATTTCGTTGTCCTCACTAGATGTTACAGGTCTGGGTAAATTTCTGGGAACTTTCAAGGAAGAACCAAAATTTTTGAAATTGCTTTGAATTCGTCTAAATTTCTTATTGTTCATTGATGGCAAATTTGGATACATTTCATTGAATTTTCTACAAGTACGACTAATGATCTTATCACACTGACCATGTAAAACAAATAAATTCATAAGTACTGTATTTGAATAATTATTGTTTTCTTCCATTTCTCTTAAAACCTTAAATTAGAATTTTCAAGTACGGCAACCAACTGACAACGAAACGGAATAAATAATAGAAAAGTGTCATCCATTTAAAAACAACAGTTTCCAAAGGCTACTTTTCAAATTTTCCTAAAAACTCGTGAATGTTATCTGTAATAGTTAAATTGTCCAAATAAATGCTAATAAGTCAAAAACTATTCGAGATAGGTATAGGGACATGATATATTGAAAGATAGGAAATTTACAGAGCTTTTAGGACCGCGGTTAAAATACAGGGTGTTCCATTTAAAAAAATGTACTTTTAATCATTTTTCCAAACCATCAAAATATGTTTATTTTTGAAACACCCTGTACAAATATAACTACGATTTGGACACCGAGTGAATAGCCTCGTGGTATTACCTAGCTCTCCACCAAATTCTAGTGTCCTATCTGTCATGAGTTCAAAAATATCAGCCCTTATTGACTACCATGTTTTCCGAGAAAAAAAGAAGAAAATAATTATTATCTCGACAACGATACTAGATAGACATAGGAATATGTTAACGAAACTTATTAACAAACCAACAGGGATTCTAAAAAAAATATAATATACCGGGTGTTCCATTTAAATTATCATAGGTGCTAATACTTTTCAGTAGAAGCGGCAACACCGCAAGGCCAAAAATAATTTTAAAAGAAAGGTCATGTCCACTTATGTAAACTACCAAATTTTCAAAGTGATCCGTTGACTAGTTCGCCAGAACTTCTAATAGGCCACTCACCATCAATCACCCTGTATTTTGTCATTAAATTTTGACATCCTTTGCCAGTAAATTCACCACCAGAATCTGTACAAAGATGAATGGGTTTTTGAATTTTAAATACTTTTTCCATAGCCTGAGCCACTTCCTTAGCAGTTTTTGTTTTTAACGGATATGTCCATACGTATTTGGAGAAACAATTAATCACCACTAAAATATATTTATAACCGTTATTTTCCTTTTCATATTCCTTCATGTCAACAAGATCGGCTTGCATTAAATCCAAATAGGATTTTATAATGACTTTTCGACGTTTAAAATTTATTCTAGCTGGTTTATGTAGTTCTTCTACAATTTGTCGCTTAACTTCTGACATAATAATTATTCTATTATATCGACTTCTTGTAGTTCTTCAATTATGGAATTTATTTCGTTTGTATGACTCGTATTGCCCGCTGTCTCGGAAGCAATTAACAATCTTAGTCGTTCAACAAGCTCATTTGGATCATTCCAGTGAACGTAATCGATTAGATTGTTGGAGCATTCCTTTACCTTCTTTATCGGTTTCCGAGTCGTCGTCGTCAATATCTAATTCCGGTCTGTTTAGTATTGGTTCAATTAGTTTTTTATATTTGGCATTTTTACTACTTATTAATTCATTAGTAGGATTAAAATGTTTTTTTATCCGTATATACAGTGGGAACATTTTGATTCAAAAGCAAACCATAAAGTCCTGTGGTGCCCTTATATTTTTTTCCAGCAATTACTAAATCAGATCCATCGAAGTTAATTCGTTTACTACCTATAGAAAATTTTTCAATAACTCTATCAAATTTAACTCGAAATTTTCTATCTGAATTTACGCTGTTAGGACCATCAATAAATTTTTTCATATATTTTAAAGGTAATGCGTCATACTGTTCGTAATAATCAGTTAATGATTTGTCTCTAATACTTTTATTAAGTTTCTCTTGATATTCTTTCTGCTTTCGAGCATCTGTTTCCTGTAGATTATCATCTTGATTTCTAAGAATAAGTTTTCGAAGATTGTACGGTTTGTTGACTGTGGGAAATTTTAATTTCCTCTTTGCACGTGGTGCAGTTTGAGGTGTTACAAGATTTTTAATTCCTCTAGGTGTTTGTTTGAATTCCTGCGGAGTCGATGCGAACAGAGGGGTGGGTTCCGATGATACTGATTTTTTATCTTCATTATCACGATCTTCAAAATTCTCTGTGAGTTCATAATTATTATCATTATCATTATCATTATCATCCATATATTCATCGTTGCTTAAAAATTCCTCTTTAGCTTCTTTCTTGTTAAAAGATTTTTTATTTGACAGTGATACATTTGCAATTTTACTCTTCGGTTTTAATTTCTGTTCAATATTTTGAAGGTGCTTAGTTATAGGTTGAAATAAATTTTCATGAATTCCTTGATCATACTTTAATAATTTTAACTTGTTTTTAATATCATTTCGTTTTAAAATAATTTTCTTTTTTAACAAACTATTTATGCCATTAACATTTTTTTTCTCTTTTTTCTTTCTTTTATTACGTGGTGCTGTAGCCATTTTTAAATCTTTTTCTTGTGTCCTTCGACAAACATACACAACATACAATGGTTAAACGTGTAATAAACAAGTTATAACATTCTAAACGTATACAGTGTGTCCGCTTAAGTTCTGTACATATGGGAAACTTTTTTATTATTAATTTTACGAAAAAGAGTTACTCTTTATAAAAGGTTCTGCTTCCTGAGAAAATAATATCAAACTATTCAAACTTGAGATAGTATGTACAGGATAGTCAAAAATTAAAAAAATCAAAATTGGCCTGAGAGAGAAGTACCCTTAATTTTAGTTTTAGAGCAAAATGGAATAAGAAAATGTTGCTTGGCATTAAAAACTATATCTGTTTATACTCTTAGTATACTATTATGAAAAATAAACTTAAAAATTTAAATCTTAATTCTTAATGGCATGTCCAACATCTTGCCAAAATTTCCCACCTGAATTTGAATTGTAACTGTCAGCTATGTTATTTGTCTGAAACTTCAATTTGAATATTTAAGTAGATAAATATGCCATTGAAATTGAGTATGCAAAATAAAATTGAAATAATTTTCATTTTTAATAATAGTATATTAAGAGTATAAACAGATATAATTTTTAATGGCAAGCAACATTTTCTTATTCCAATTTGTTCTAATATTAAAATTAAGGGTACTTCTCTCTTGGGCCAATTTTGATTTTTTTTAATTTTTGACTATCCTGTACATAGTATCTCAAGTTTAAATACTTTAATATTATTTTCTCAGGAAGCAGAACTTTTTATAAAGAGTAACTTTTTTTCGTAAAATTAATAATAAAAAAGTTTCCCATATGTACAGAACTTAAGCGGACACACTGTATATAACTGTCAAAACCACATCGATATCGACCATCGCTAATATTATTATCCTTAAAAATTGATAAAAATCCAAATGATTTTTCCCAGCAATATGAACATATATGTGTAAAGTTTTCAAACGACATATCCGTACCAACGTGATCGGAATATACATGACGTAAATTTAAATCATCTTGTTTGAATAACAGGATTACATTGGCATTGTCTCTTATTAAATGTTTCGGAATTTTTGTATATGTCTGACAGAGATAGAAGCAGTCTATGTTATTGTGTCTTCCCATAATAAAATATTCTCTAATAACAGCTTGTTTATCACATGCAACGTCATCAAAAATAAATATTGAATTTGGTTTTGCTCGAGTCGGTTGCATAATTTCATTACAGTCATTAAATGCGTAATAGTTTATACCTTTAATTGGTTTTAATAATTCTTGGAAATAAATATATTTTGGTTGATATAGAGATTTGGAATATATGTAAACATTTTCAAATTTTAATCCATTCGGGTGCTCAATTAGGCTTATCATAGTGTTTGTTTTTCCACAATTTGAAAGTCCCGCAATTATGCAACGAATTGTTGAACGTAATAGTTTACTGTGTTTAAAATTTCCAGTTAATTCTCTATTATTTAGATCATGATTATTAACTGGCAAAGTGGTTTTTTGTCTTACAATTTTCTTCATTTCAATAACAGTTCAAAATTATTAATGCCTATAAAATGATTAGTCTTTCAATATATACATTCAGTTTGATTTTTGATTTACCATGAGATACTACTCAAAACATAAAGAGGTCAAGGGAGGAGCAGGTCTTGTCAATTCCTTGATAAATAAACTTCCATTCGAACTACATTTACATTTAATTTGAAAAAACGCCTAGAACGTGGAGATGTGGGAATTAATCCATTAGATGACGCATGCAAACAACACGATATCGAATATTCAAAAACGAAAGATTTACCCAGTCGTCATGAGGCCGATCAAATTTTATTAAAAAATGCTCTAGATCGATTACGTGCACCGAATGCTTCGTGGGCTGAAAAATTAGCAGCTTTAGGTGTATCAACTGCAATGCATACCAAACTTAAACTTGGAATGGGAAGTGGTGGTGGTGGGGATTTTACAGACTTAAAATTAATCAATAAGTTCAACAAAATCCATAAAAAGCATCAGTTCTTAAAGAACAAAAATGTCAAACAAGTTTCAATTATAATGCAACGCAGTATTGAAGTTATGCGTAATTATTTAGAAAAAATGACCTCTCTCATAGAAAATCTTAATAAAATGCAAAATACACTATCTAATACAGATCAACCAAATAAAAAAACATTAAAAGAAAAATCTAGAAAAATCCCTCTAAAAAGAAAAACAAACGAAAAAAAGGAATCTACTGATAATTATCATGAAAAAAAAATTAGAGAAAAAATAAATGCTACTACTGCTAGAAAACAGTTAGAAAAGGAAATGCAACAAACTTTAATGGATTATGAACCTACTGCTACTACTTCGGATATCGGCAGAAAAGCCCTTAAACGAAAACTGAATACTAATGAAGATAAAAATAGGAATGACGAGGAACATAACCTTGTAAATAATAAAAGAATTAGAACAGAAAATGATAATATTACATCTGCACGTAAACGAAAATTAAGTGATACGAATTTAGATGCGTCTGATGAAAATACTACGTTCTTAAAAAAATTAAAGAATAAATAAAAATACATAAATACAAATATGGCTTGATTTTTGATTTTAGTTTATAGTGATCATCTTAAGAGATAGGACCTTTATTATTTAAAAAACAAAAAAAGAAAAAATGGTAAAAAGAATTAATAGTAATATGAGATTGAAAAAAAAAATGAAGGAGAAGAGAAAGAGGAAAACGATAAAGAAACAACAAAAAAGAAAATTAAAGAATAAAACGAAAAAACGTTATGGAAAAAATAAATTAACTTCTTTTCATTCTATGATAAAAAAAATAAAAAAAAATATTTTAATAGAAAAACCTAAAGACATTGGTTCAGCTTTTAAAATAGCAAAAAGAAATACAAAAAATAATAAAAACAAAATTAAATTACCAAGAGTAGTTCAGATTCCTAAATCCGGCGAAATATTACCCTTGATACCAATATTTGCCGGTTTAAGTGCCTTAGGGGCCTTAGGTGGGGGCGCAGCAGGCATAGCGAAGGCAATAAATGACGCAAGAGCGGCAAAACAACAATTAGAAGAGAATAAACGTCACAATCTCATCATGGAAACTCGATCCATGGGAAAGGGTCTCTATTTAAAACCGTATAAAACTGGCTTAGGTCTTTTTTTAGACCAACAACAACAACAACAAAAAAGACAAAAACAACAACAACAATGCCCCTAACGAACAAGAAGAAACCAACAAAAAGGAAAAATACCTTTAATATAGCAACAGTAATTCTACCCGAACGTGCTCTTTCTAATTTGGATCTAGAAAATTATAGAAAAAAATTAAAAATACCCTATTTTCGAGGAGTTTTCATGAAGAACATCCTTCCGCAAAAGATTCGTAAATATGAAACAGGAATTATTAATTTGGACAATTCTTCCGGACCCGGCACGCACTGGATAGCTTACAAGAAATACGAAAATAATATTTACTATTTTGATAGTTTTGGAAATTTAAGACCGCCATTGGAAATTCAAATTTATTTTAACTCAAGTGGCATTTGTAACATTTTTTATAACCATACATCTTATCAATCATATAATTCTGTAATCTGTGGACACTTATGTTTAGAATTTTTATATTATTATCAACCTGTTTTATAAAATAAATAAATACATATATTTTATAATATTTTCTTTATTCTATTGTAAGTCTTTATCCAAGTAAGGTTCAACAGAAAAGAAAAAAACAATAATATGTCCTACACGTTTACCTTATCAGGCAGAGAATCAAATCTGACCTCGAAAATATATCCTCCTATAATATTAGGTGAAAATGAAGAATACATTTTAGGACTGATAAACTTTGAAAGTTACAATTCTATTCCTAATGTCGACAAGTCGAATAATGTATTTTATTTTGATAATAATCGACAAGTCGAATTGCCTGAAGGCTCTTATGAAATTAACGATATATCGAATTATTTGAATACATATTTTAAGCATCAATTTCAAGACAACAAGAACACCACACCTGTAATAATAAACTTAGAACAGGAAGAAATCAACAGTAATAGTGTGCAATATGACATTGAACCACAACAAAATCCAAAAGTGAAACTTATATTACGTGCCAATCATAATACATTAAAATGTGAAATTATATGCAATCAGAGAATTGATTTTACAAAGAAAAATTCAATTGGAAGCCTATTAGGATTTTCCAATAAAGTATTGGACTCTAATATTTGACATATTTCCGAACATCCTGTTGATATATTTAAGGTCAATTGTATAAAAATACAATGTAATATAGTGTCAAATTCATATAGTAATGGGCAACCAGATCACATGATTTATATGTTTTATCCTAATTCATCGCCCGGCTTTAAAATAAACGAGACGCCCTCCAATGTAATTTATTTACCAATAAATACAACTTATATCGATGAAATAATGCTTAAAATAACCAATCAAGATGGTCAGTTGGTTAATTTTCGAGAAGAACTCGTCACGATAAGACTACATTTGAAAAAAATTCATTTTAGAAAAACAAAAAAAAAATTTAAATAATGGTTTTTTTATATAATCATAATACCTTCGATTTACCTGACATTAATCCGTCATATCGTTATTATCGCTATAAAAACGGCAAGAAGGATAAAAAATTGTTCAGTACAAAAAAGCAACTTAAAGAATTTAGGATTTAAACTAAAAGGAAGAAAAAGAACATAACCACAAAATGAGTTATAATATATTAAAAGTAAATGAAAATGTCATACAGGATGACTCAATAATCAGTTACCAATATCACACACATCAGCCGTATACATCGACAACTTTTAGTAATAATGATGAAATAAGAATTCCTATACAGACACAGGACCTGTATACTTTACCTAGTCAAAGTTTTTTATATATCGAAGGTCAACTAATCAAAACCGACGACTCCTATAGTAATAATATTCAATTTGTAAACAATGGAATCATGCACCTTTTTGATGAAATTCGCTACCAGCTAGGTGGAGTGATTATTGATCGAGTCCGAAATCCTGGAATAACAACAACAATGAAGGGATACGTATCGTTTACGCAGACTGAAAGTGATACAATATTGAAAAATGCCGGATGGGATTCTGACGAAATACCACCACTGTTAGATGGTAAGGGTAATTTTAATGTTTGCATCCCCTTAAAAATGGTACTGGGTTTTGCAGAAGATTTCAATAAAATTATAATGAACTTACGTCAAGAGTTAGTGCTAATACGAGGCAATAGTGATCTTAATAGTATGAAACAAATTAGTGACCTTAAGGAATCGTATAAAATAACGCTTACTAAAGTGTTATGGAAAATGCCGCATGTAACAGTTAATGACAATCAAAAATTACGATTATTTAAACAATTTGAAAGCAATCATGAACTACCGATTGCCTTCAGAAGCTGGGAATTACATGAGTATCCGCAATTACAAGAGACCACAAGTCACTCGTGGGCTGTCAAATCTTCAAGCCAAATCGAAAAACCTCGCTTTTTGATCATTGGATTTCAAACAAACAAAAAAAATAAAATCGACGAAGACATGAGCACTTTTAATCATTGTAACCTAACAAACTTGAAAGTATATTTAAACTCAGAAGTATTTCCATATGACAATTTAAATTTAAATTTTGACAATAACAAATATGCCATCCTGTATGAAATGTATGTACAATTTCAAAAATCCTACTATTACAGTACACAGATCCCTGTTATGCTCCAATAAATTTTAAAAAATCAAATCACCCCTAACAGTTGTGGATTGCTCGCGACAAGGTGAAGACATACTGAAAGGTGGAGCAGTGGATATTCGAATAGAATTTGAGACTGATAAAAAAATAGAAAAGACTACTACCGTCTATTGTTTAATCTTACATGATCGATTTGTTAAATACAATCCACTAACAAGTACAGTAAAAATTGTTTAAAAATAAATCCAAAAAACAGAAAAAAATGTATATTATAGATGTACAAGGTTTTCAATATAAAACTAGTGATTTTATTTGCAAAGAAATCTCTATAATTAATATTAAAACTGGAAAAGATTTTCATCGGCACATTAATTTACCGTACGCACTGCACTGGTTTAACAGCACCCTACTTAATCATATCGAATGGACTACAAATAATATAACTGGACTGTCATGGAATGATTATAACGCTAAAAAATATTTACCTTATGAAAATATATCTTTAACTATTAAAAATATTGTGCAAGATAAACCGATTTTTGTTAAAGGCTTAGAGAAAAAAGTATGGTTGAATAAAGTAATTCCCAATGAAGTTATTGATTTGTTAGAATCAGGTTGCCCAAATTTGGCAAAATTAAAATATTTAAACAGTAAAAATTATAAATGTGATAGATATTGTTCTTACGTTAGTTTAGGATGTGCCAGAGAGAATGTATTTTTATTAAGAAATTGGTGTAGAAAAAAAATAAGTTAAGTTTATAATATTGTTTTTTATATATATTTCTAATATATTTTTTAAATATTGATATTGTTTTTTTCCTATCAACCTATCAATCATTCGTTTTTTTAAGTAAAACACAATTTTCTTAACATCATTTTTATTAAAATAACAAAATTGAGTAAGTACATATCGATTTTTTTTCCCTTAATTTCATTTTACTTACAAGTAAAATGAATAAGGAAAAATATGGGTGAACATTTTAGTAAGTGTTATATGTATGTATGTATTCATAAATTAAAGATTATGTAATCAAAAACTTAACCTTGTATTTTTTAGTTAAAATGTATAAAAATAATTAGTATAAAATGTTGAACAACAATAATTAATACATTTTTAAGAAGAAAAGAATTTTTGCGATTGCAGAAAGTCGTCATCATCATCATCTTCATCAATTTGAACAGGATTCTGAGCATCAGTGGTGGTACTAGTAGGGGCTGGTAATTGTTTTAGGTCGACGGCATAAATTTTCTTTCGTTTAGACAATTGTTCTTCATCAATTTCTTCTTCTAAGTTGAATGTAAATTTTTTGATTGCTCTTTCAAATAATAAAATCTGCTCATCATTCTCCAATCTGGCTCGAAAATATTGAACTGGAAGGTTGCCGAATTTACGTATTAAGGTGGTACTTCTGGGTGAATATGATAAATGGATAAATAATTTATCCCCCTTCAAACTGATTTCTTTGACGCCATATCTAAAAAACAAACAAAAAAAGTTTTTTTAGTTTTACAGTAAGTATTTTTTTATTAAAACTATTAAAATAAGATTAAAAATAATTTTTTTATTTAACTATTAAAAAACCACAAAATCCTAAAAAGTTTTGAGAAAAAAAATAAAACAAATCTCAAAACTTTGAAAACAAAAATAATTATAAAAATTATTTTTTTATGAAACTATTTTATATGAAACTATGAAAATAAGCTCAAAAAATTATATTTGTTATTTAACTAATAAAAACTCTAAACTCTAAAATTTCAAAAAAAAATAAACAAATCTCGAAGCTTTTTTTAAAAAAAAAACAAAAAAATAATTAGAAAAACCAAGGTTTTTTTTTATGGAAGTATTAAAATAAAAAACTAAAACAAATTATGTTTTTTTATTTAACTATTAAAATTCACAGATTTAAAATTTTGAAAAAAAAATATTTTTGAAATTTCAATGTGGAAAATATGAAAAAAAAATAATAATTTTATTAGGATTTTAAATTTCAGAAATTATTTATTTTTTAAGAACCATATTACTTGTATTTTATAAAATATTTTAATAAATAAAATACTTACTGAAAAATTTGCTTCATAACCACTAGTGCCATATTCAGGGGAAAATTCACTTTATCTTTGACCAAAACAATAATGCTTGAGGATATTGTAGCCATTGTTTCTTCTTCTTCGTCTTCTTCGTTAAATTGTTAAAGGTGATGTGTTAGTAAAGTATATATATTTTCGTTCTTATATACTAATATAGGTGCATAATTTGCATTAATTAGTTGTAGAATGTTGAGTCAATAATTTATTTGTTCTATGAGTATGCCAAACTTGATTTATTTCGTTTAGCTGTGATACTCTCATTAAACGGCAATAACATTTATTTTCTGTGTCCCTATAACACCAAAAACACTGATAGTGTCCTTTCAAATGTTGATGTATTAACAAACATTCGGATGGGCGGATAAAAAATACGAGTTTATTAAAAATTGAATTAAAATGTTCATCTTGGCAATAACATGACTGCCAAATAATGGTGGTAAACTGTTTGTTTAAATTGTCAAAAAAAATTGATGATAAATTAAATAAAATATATTGCATTTAATCTCGTTGTCACTCTTTGTGTATAACTCATCAAAATTCGATGATAAAAAGTTTGTTCTTCTAATCATTTCACAACATCTTGACTGCCCATTTGATAACCCATATAGACAATTGGACATGTATTCTATTTCAGGATCCTTAAAAATTCTATCTATAGAGTTTAATAAAGTATGACTCCAATGGTCATCTGGTTTACCTTCATTTTCTTCTTCATTTTCTGTCTCAGTTTCTGTCTCATTTTTTTCTTCTCTTTCTTCGGTTTCTTTTTGTATTGATAGATCTTGTGGTTCCACGGATATTGCTCCATTATTTATATTTGCAGAAGTTGAGGGACTAATATCTGTTTCAACTGCAGCGCAAATTTCATTTCTATCAAATTGAACAGATCTTGGAAAAGTTGAAGTTCCCGCAGCATCAATTACTTCTATACCGCTACTGGAATTCTTTTCAACTTCGAAGTCAATATAATTAATACGTAAATTCGGTTGTTTTACAATAACAATTGTATTATACTTAAATTTTTTAACTTCACTACCCGTATTCACATTTACCCCACAGTCATCTTCTTCTGACAAATAAACGCGTTTTATTACACCTTCTGACGACATATTTTTTCTTTTGTTCAGTTTGTTTTCTATAACACTTACTAAAATGTTAACTAAAAACAACAGTCTCTCCTATTTTATATTAAAGATCCCACTTACCTACCTGTACATTATTCATAAAAATAATTGTCTCATGATTTAATAAAAAAAGAAAAATCATATTACTTAGTGTGAGGGGTCATAAAAAAAGATGATACATTAAGCTAGTATATCCAATTAGAAATCGAAACAAAATTTCCCTAATTGTCCACGCAATCACTTAGCACATAGTAAAGTAAAGAATTGCTAATTGATTGTTCAAATAAGTAACAAAGAAATATTAAAAGTATGTTACATAAATCGTGTATGTAATTAGACAATATAAATTTCCATATTTCCTTAAGTAACTTTTAATTTTTGAAAAATCCGCTGATTCAGCATATTAATTATTAATATACACAAACAATATGTAATCCAATTAATTATTTAAAAGACGCAATAAGGAATTGATAAGATTATATGCATAAATGAGCACATTCAATTAGTAATATTTACATACGTAGAATACTTTTCGTTTTTTTAATTAAGCTTTTAACTTTTGAAAAATCCGCTAATTCGACACACTAATTTTTAATATGTACAAACAGTATGTAATCCAATTAGTTATTCAAAAGACGCAATAAGAAATTGATAAAATTATATGCATGAATGAACACATACAATTAGTAATATTTACATACGTAGAATACTTTTTGCTTGTTTAATTATTTCATGATATAACAATTTAAGTGGTTTTTCATTAGTCAATATATTTTCTAAGAATTAAAATGCACAACAAGAAGTTGTTGCAATAAGATGCATAAACAAGTACATCATGTTACCTATTATCTCATGAATTCTTTGATGATTCAACCTGATAAGTGTTTTTCTTAAATGGGTGTGATCAATTAAATAAATTTACATACCTACCTGATCTTAAATAAACATTTTGTTAATTTATATAACCAAAATGTATCTAATAAGTTATTTTAAAAATTACAAGAGTTTCTCTTTTACCATTTTTTTTTTCAGCACTATGACCTGACATATAATTTATTCTGTTTTGTTTTGATTGGGGGATAGAAATAAAATATATAATCGCATGTTTTTCCACAAAGGTAATCAGTTGCAAGATAATTGAATAGCATACGTATATATAACAATGAGTACTCCAACACAGGTCAGTTCGCAAACATTAGATCATCTAGTGAGTTCAGTTCTTGGTAAACTTGAGCAGGTAAAACGTTTAATTAAAACAAAAGATGAATATTTATTTTGGATAAAATATTTAAATAGAACAATTAAAATAATTAATATTTGTTGTAAAAATAAACTTAAATGTATTGGAAGTTTAGCGAAAATAGAATCAAGTTTGGCAATTTTAAAACATTATAAGGAAAATTTTAAAAATAAAAAACGACAATCTTATAGTAATTCTGTTAACCTTAAAAATCTGACTAAACATTTAGTATGGCAAGATCTTGAATCATATTTTCAGGGAAGGATAAGGACTGGTATTATTACAAATTTAAATATAAAAGACCCCAAGATTTTTCTAAATAAAGCATATAAAAGTTTTTCAATCAAAAAAAAAGTCCATGTTGAAAGTTAATGTTATTTTTTGGGCATTATTTGTGAAACCTCAAAACCTACAAACTGATATAAAACATTTTTCTACAAAAAATGAAATAATTGACGAAAATACAAATTTAAAACATTGGTTTACAGACAATGTAAAAAATAAAATATTATTAAAACTTGAGGACTTTTACATTTAAAAGTAAATATTAATAATTTTACACCTATAACCTCAGGTACTTCCACTTACATTAATTTACCTGAACGTTATAAAAACTCTAAAGGAATCATTAATATAAAAAACAATGATCAATACTGTTTCTTGTGGTGTATAGTTTGTGCCTTATATCTGGCTCCTGCAAATAAAAACCCACAACGCACTGGATCTTACCCTCATTTTAAAGACGTATTAAAATATGAAAATATTAAATTTCCAATCCGTCTAAAAGATATAACGAAATTTGAAAAATTAAATAAATTATCTATTAACGTTTTTACCACTGACAAAAATGCTAATTTGATTCCTCTATGTTTAAGTCAACAGGACTTTTCTCCGCGTATAAATTTACTACTCCTGTCGGCTGTTACTATAGATTCACCCTTAAATTGCAATAATACTGATATTCGGGAAATTAAAGAAAATGATACTATTTATCATTTTCTTTTAATAAAAAACTTATCGCGTGTATTAAATCAACAAATGGGAAATATACGACATAAAAAATGGTTTTGCGAACGATGCTTAAATCATTTTATGACTGAAGGACGACGCGATAAACACTTTGGTATTTGTAAAACAGTAGTTATCTTATAGGCATATCAGATAATTCAAATCCAAATCCCCCCACTCTTACCCCACCAAATCCCCCCACTCTTCCCCACCAAATCCCCCCACTCTTCCCCCACCAAATCCCCCCACTCTTCACCATTCCCAATCCACCCACTACCTACCAAATCCCCCCAATCTTCCCCACCAAATCCCCCCACTCTTCCCCCACCTAATCCCCCCACTCTTCACCATTCCCAATCCACCCACTACCTACCAAATCCACCCACTCTTCACACTACCAAATCCCCCCACCAAATCCCCCCACTCTTCACACTACCAAAATCCCCCCACTCTTCACCCCACCAAAATCCCCCCACTCTCCACCCCACCAAATCCCACCACTCTGATATCAAATCCAGCTCCAAAGGAGCTTTCAAAACCATTCCTCCTACCAGCTTTTCCCACACCACTTTTATTGCTATAAATTCTCAATATTTACAGTATTTAACACAATTCAGATCATGTCTGTAGCTAGCCATATAAAGTAGACTAATATAGTTATTTTTATTTATTTCAAAAATAAACTTATATTTTAATAAATGTATTTTTTTATAAATGTCAAACAAATAATTAGGAGTATTATTTATTATTATTGTTGGACCATGTATATTATTAAGATCTTAATTCCCCCCGTATATGCAATTTAATATAGAGAAGCTCATTTCTCACGTTTGCATGCGTTCAACGAACGCCTTTCACCTGGCTTTGTTTAAGTAAGTATATTTGCACATGTTGCATATGATATTACATAATTTCCGTGTTCGAGTTGATTACTTATAAAAAGATATGTAACCAAATGTTTTACATTTTGCAGATGGTATGATTTATTTTTGTACTGAGTTGACTTTTTAGAAAATTATATGGTTATTTTAATTCCGCTAATGGAATATCTTCTATACTTATTCAAAACGATAGTGATTTAAACACTATAGAACTAGTAAAAATTATATGTTGTTGGTGGGTCTTAAAAGTAAATGTGCTTAATTTATTAATTGTTTCTTTTTATTTATTAAATAAAAATAAGCGATGTAAATTAGTGAGAGGTATTCTTAGATAATTAACGGATAAAATAAACCCAAAAAGAATCACTAAATAGGGTAAATAGTGTAGAATAATGTCCGTTAAAAATAGGATTTGTCGGAAAAAATCAAGAAATCAGATTTTTACTCCTTAAATACGCTCCTGGATGACCCTCCTCCTTATTCATTTTACAGTGAGATTATCCCTTTATAAGATAGCGTTGAAAAATTGGTGAAAAATAGATAGGAAAAAATATAGAGTGATTCAAATGTACCGATGTCGAGGGCAAAAGTAAAAAATTTAATCGGCGATTGCTCCCTTCCTATAGAGAATGAAGAAACTAAAAAATATGAATAACACATACTTTGACCAGCTCTTTCCGATGACGTATATGGGATTTTAATTTGAACCATTTTGACCCCACAAAAAATTAAAAACCGTGAAATATTTGGGTGCTTATATTAGTTCGTGAAAAGCCCTAAAAATTACGCTACTTATTAATTATATAAAATACAGTACTTACAACTCTACCATGAACATTATGTAGAAATACCACAATTTTCCCTAATTCACTTCAGTATTAGCACATTAAAACTTTATTTTAAAAACATATTTTTACACTGCTTTTAGTAACTGACTGCATTGAACTAAAAAGCTATGTGTCGCACAAAGACTTGGGTTTTGCGTGGGAAGTAACCGTATGCTAATAAATATTTGCAGATGGTAACTGTTCGTTGCGAGAAACGCAGCAAGCTTTTATTTTAGATAGAATAATAAAGAAAAGAGCTGGAAGACTTGCCGGAAAGCCGTATTTACACTAAATCAAAACGTTTTGCCGACGTCTTTTTTACTATAATAAATTAATTCTTTCCTCTATGCACCCAAAAATGTTACCAATAACTACAACTTTGCCGAAACAGTAACCTTTTATGAACTATGAGATTTATTAAAATAAAATTTTAAAACATGACAGTAGTAGAGTAGTTGTACGTGGCTCCCACTCATATATTGACCTTGAGCTTGACCTTGAGTAACTTTTAATAGTAGAAGCACTAGTATGTGGAGCTGACTCCCCTCCCTCCCCACCCCTCCCCCCCCCCCCCACCTCCCCTCCCCGCTCATAATATGACCTTGACTGTTAATATATAAAAGGAGGGAAGAAAGCTTGTGATTTTAGAGAAGCACTATGAAGAAGGTTACATTTAACGAAAATATGAATTAAATCCATATATTGGTTGCATGGCAGTTTGCTTACAAAAAATCACGTGAGAGTGATTATGAGCAGTATGTATTGGATTGCTACCGCTTTCAAAATAGTCTCACAACGGGGGTTGTTGCGACTGAGACTAAGTGATAGTCTCTGGGATCGTGTGGAGGGAATGAAGTTAAAACAGGTTATAAAAAATATAACATTTAATAACTAATCAACAATAATAGCAATAAAATAAAGTTTGGCATTAAATAAATGAAATGAGGCACTTACTTATACACTTCCCCTACATCTTATCTATAAGGGCGGCTCTTCTCCCGACCAACGGGCACATGTCTTATCTCGACATCTTAAGAACGACTGCCTATCACTCCATTATACAGTTATCGACGATCGGTGCATTGCTCAGTCAGCATACCTTGCCTTCCTCAATAAAATTAAACAAAACCAAGCTGACCTTCAATGTCGTCACCAAGTTCACCGAATAACAGAGTGTCTATTCATCGTTATTGTCAAAATAATCTTTATATAAATGCAGTGTGATTTTAAAAGTAATTAATAAAATAATCCATGATAACATAACTATGGTATATGCCCCTCGTTCGCGAAAGCTGGACCCACAGCTTTACAAAATTTCCATCACTATGCAATACAAATATGTTGGTCAAGCCGCCAGAAAATAATTAAATTTACAAAAAAAACAAGATTTTTAATAAAACTTATAAGTTGATGAGAAGTTGTAAAAATTTGTATCTAGTATTGGTTAAAAAAAAATCTTAAAGGGACGTACCTATAGCATAATTTAAATTCAACAAGTTATTTCTTCTTTTTATTTTACTTTATTTACTGACTTAAGTAAACTTTCTAACTATTAAACTTTTCTAAAATATTGAATTGATAGCCACATTTAATGCCATATAGAAAGCTCAATCTTATCAACTTATAAAATATTACTTACTATATACTAAAAAGACAATTATTGTAAAAGCGAAAAATATAAAATAAAATAAAACTTGTTGATACTCATAACGTTTCTTTTAAATATTTACATAATAAAATCTCAAAAAGTAGCACTCTTTGAAAAATGAGATCGTGACACGGGCATTTATGGCAACATATAAGAAGTCTCTACTGAAGATTTGACGCCGAACAATGATAAACTATGCACAACTATGAGCCAGAAGTAGTTTAGTTATATAAATTTCCTATGAACTTAACATTCACCACTTTTGGATGGATTTTCTCCATCCCCCATTCTTCATCGCCACAATTCTACAGGATGATGCAAGATGCATGCAGCTGGAAGCGGCTTGCTTTGATAAGGTCATCTCTACTGAGCCCTGGTACCTCGGGCATTTTCGAGACTTTACTGTTAGGTGTTAGGTTACCTAACGTGATGGTGTAACTGCCTTTTCTTTGCTTGCGTGCGTTGTGGTGCCGTTGAGTAACAGCTTCTGTTTGCTCAGGTTTAGGTATGATGGATATATAGTGGCTCCCCTTTGTTGTAGGAAGTTGTTGTGCATGTTATTTGGCTCATCTCCAATCTCCACTGCCATTGTGCTATTGTGTCCAGGTACATGAAACATAAAGAGAGTGCGTATCAATACTTATATATATATATAGTCCTAATTTTACATGTTTTAATTATTTACAAAATTACAATGAGAAAATACATTTCTCTTTACGCGTACGTATACCTAATATTAAAAATCCATAACATTTAGACTAGTCTATAAACTAAACTTAATGTGCACATCAATAATTAAATTACAAATTCTTGTAACATCAAATAATACATGCAAGTTTAAAATAATAACATAGCAGCCGTATAGCAGAACAACTATCCCTGTTTAGTTTCAGTTTGCTCTTTTTCTACCTCCAAGTATACTGAGATATAACGTTCGTCTAATTTTAAAAATGAATCTTTAGTGTTAGGCTTAGAGTATACCTTAATATTTAACTTCTAGTATACCTAGGATTTTTAATACTAGAATAAATAAAAAAGCAACTCTTTAGTACAAAGTTGAAAGTCTAGGTTAGTACTTACTAATAAAATTTAAAATGTTTTAGGATTATTTAAAAACTTAAACTATATCAATTTACTGAGAGGTAGTAGGCAGTTTCGTGACAAAAAAAAAATTACTTTGTGCTATTGTTTTTTCAAAAATAAGTCTGACGATATTTTACATGCTGTGAACAATAAGTAATAACCGTACGAACATTTGAGCAGTTTTAGCTCACGCAGTATTTACAAATACCAGAAACTCTTAAAAAAAATCTGTAAACCTTCCCTAAGGGAAATAGATAACTTCAGGCTTATCTCACCTGGTAACATCCTGTACCACTAAACATCATCGATTTGTTTAAACATTGTGCTCAAACACTAGCGTCACCTTTTATGAAGACAAGATGCGTAAATTCTTAAAACAACTACGCCCCTAGCTACGTGCCACGCAGGGTATTGAATAACATAAGACATTCACTTGTCTCTTCTTCATAAAATTTGTTACACTTGAAAACCATTTCAAAATACCTTACTTGTCAGTAAAATTTAACCTGCAAATGACTTTTTTGCAGTAGGGCTATAGCATTATGTTGCTGATCGCTAATTCTCTAGCTACCCTTTTCGTACCACTTTTTGTGTGTACCTTATTGTTTCCTAAAATATGTAGATACCTATAATTTTTTCAGAAAAATGAGTCGTTCTGTAGGTACTCTAGAATAATAAATATATACTCGTGTATTTAACTTAAGAACTCAGGCACGATGCTTTAATACTGCATCGAATTAAAAAAAAATCTCTATATATATTTTCATTTGTAACACTCTTACTTTCTTACGTAAGTTTATTATAAGTTTCAATCATCTCATGCCTATAAAAATTGTTTTATGCCTCGATTAACTAGATAATAATTCTGGATAAAAACTACTCTGGTTTTGCACGCATAAACCCTTTTTCTTTTTCCATTTAGTTTTTCATAATTCCTTTGATTATGCATAAAAATAAAAAAACATAAATAATATGAATGAGTACTTGCGAAAATGAGGCGCGTGCTTGATCGGTAACCTTATGCCATTATTGTATAATAATATAAAATTCTTGATACCTGCCATCTCTGGGTCAGCAGTGTTTATTATAATTTATTATGAACTTGAAATAGAGCAAAATTATGTCAGCTTTTGATAACAAAACATATTGTTTATACCTTGGACGTATAACAATTACGTCTAATAATATTTAGTATTTCTATAAACGTAAGCAATAATAATTAAATGTTGATATGTTTACTAGTTTGTTATTTAAGAAATATTTAATTTTAAAACAAACTTCTGAAATTGAAAATAAAATTGTCGCTGGCTATTATATTAAAAATACAACACATTAATGCCCTTATTTACCAGTGATCTTCGTTAATTGCGTAAAACTTGATTTATTCCTTTTTTCGCATGATAAAACACATTTTAAAACTTGTAACTAGTACTAAAATGAAATTAGTACCTACTAAATTAAAAATAAAAATCTAATCAAATTTTTCTGTTTCTTTCATATCGCCTATGTTTAATAGTAAATAAATTACACATGAGAAATAGATTTTTTTTACGGCATAAAAATTGAAAGTATAAACAAGCAATATAATTTGGATTTTGTCTTCCAACGTAAAAAAACATAGGAAATGTATCAAGAGATGATTGACGAATTGTACTGTGGACATTAAAAAAATTACAATTTCTGCGTAAAAATATTGACTTGGAACTAAATTAGTATGCAATGTTAGATAAATAAAAAAATCAATTTTACAATGAATTTTGAACCAAAGAAAAATCAGTGCAAATAAAAACGAGAATAGGTTTAGAGTTTGTATTTTATTTACTTAAACTCATAATACTTTGGTAAGCATACTTTCTTAAAATCTTACATCCAGCTAGAAAAATTATTTATAAAAGAAGCATTTTCCGGTATAACTAATCACCTTTTTTGCTAACGTATTTTATATTCTGAAATAAAAGTTTAGCAGAGAAACAAATGTGAAGAAACGTAGATACATACATACGTACGTACATACATATGTATATGTATATGCACACTTTAACAAACGCTTTGACTTAGTTCTTTGTTACTGTAAATACATTTAAAGCTTATTCCAAAATCATTTTTTACTTCTCTTTAAGGGACAAACTTGTATATTATATTTAAAATAAACACTAAACGTGAAAAAATTTATCGCAATATAGTTTTATTTTGAATAAAAGCAAAAATTCTACCTATATAATTTTCAAATTACCATAAAAATTTCAGAATACTTTTTGAAGAGGCCGAAAAAATTAAAATTAACTTGCACCACTTATTCTATTATAGACGTAAAGTAAAAATTGCCAACTCTTATTTTATACAATTTAATTAAAATATACTTCATTCCCTCAGACTCTAATCTATACTTGAAATGAAAAATTGAAATTGAAATGAAAATTTATGCCTACTCTCACACAATGGACAGAATTTATTAAAGAATATTTAATTTTTGCACCAAAAAAGTTATAATTTATTGTGTATGGAGAGTAAAAACGGCGCCTCCACCAAATGTCACAACGGGGGTTGTTGCGACTGAGACTAAGTGATAGTCTCTGGGATCGTGTGGAGGGAATGAAGTTAAAACAGGTTATACAAAATATAACATTTAATAACTAATCAACAATAATAGCAATAAAATAAAGTTTGGCATTAAATAAATGAAATGAGGCACTTACTTATACACTTCCCCTACATCTTATCTATAAGGGCGGCTCTTCTCCCGACCAACGGGCACATGTCTTATCTCGACATCTTAAGAACGACTGCCTATCACTCCATTATACAGTTATCGACGATCGGTGCATTGCTCAGTCAGCATACCTTGCCTTCCTCAATAAAATTAAACAAAACCAAGCTGACCTTCAATGTCGTCACCAAGTTCACGGAATAACAGAGTGTATATTCATCGTTATTGTCAAAATAATCTTTATATAAATACAGTGTGATTTTAAAAGTAATTAATAAAATAATCCATGATAACATAACTATGACAATAGACTTCAATATGCTGAGAACCTCCTAAAGGATGTTTTGGATGAAAATTTTAGGAACAAAATATACAATGAACGTTTTAAATAATTTTTGAGTAGTACGACTATTCTACAACCAATTCAAGCTCATATCCTCCCACCTCACCCATGGGGCTTGACTTGAGTGGGGAATATCTATAAATTTATACACACACGGTTTCTGAAACATTAGTTGCTAGAAATATGATTCAAAAACGAAAGCTGGTTGGTGGCAGAAAATCGGTGAAAAAACTTAAACAAGAAGACAGAAGCAGATGCCCTGTTTGTTTACATTCCACGAGAAGAGAAGAAATTTGCACACCAAATTCGTGCACACACAAATTTTGTATAAAGTGTTTAACAGAGTGGTCGAAAACCAACGCGCATTGTCCTCTTTGCAGAAGATTCTATTTCTCAATTGTTTTAAAAGAATCTAAGGAAAAGATTCTTGTGAAGAAAAATGACAGTACTGATCAAGCTCTAGTGATATTGTTGTACATAAGTGACATGAATTTAATATAGATATATCAGAAGTAAATAAAACCATGTTGTTAAATATAAAGTTTTTTATTTTATTATATTACATCTTTTTTTAATATCCAAGAATTGTGTGATTTGTCCATTCCCAACCATTTGACATAAACTTTATTTCCCTTTCTTCTTAGCACCTTTTTCACGAGATACACGTTTGAATGTTTGACTTTCTGCAACTCCGGTTCATAAAAACTACCTAAAATTAGTTCATTTTTGTCATCTGTCAGCAGATATGTTCTTGGATTGGTTAATTTAATTTCTTTAATTTGAAAAATTTCATTTGACCAATTTGGTGTATATCCCTTTTGGAAAGCCTCCCTATATTTACTTATTCGAACAAAATCCCCTTGTTTAAATTTTGATTTTCTGGGGTCAATTGTTTTTATATTATTATAAGTTGATTTTAGAACATCTTTTTCATTTTCTTCATTTATATCTATAGGTTTTAATCCTGTTGTTCTATGTTTAGTTGTATTATACTTAAAAACAATATTATTTAGGATATCCAACCATTTATAATTTCCTTGCAAGCTAAACTGTTTCCACATGAGAGTTTTTAAAGTTCTGTTGACCCTTTCAACAATACTTGCTTTGACTGTGGAAAATGTACTGTAGTGATTAATGTTATATTTCTCCATTAATTTCTTAAAGTTTTTGTTGAAAAATTCTCTTCCTTGATCCGTATGTATGTTAGTTGGAGGAGTTTTCGCAAGCTTTAAAATTTTTTCCATAGCTAAAGTTACTTCCTCAGCAGTTTTTCTTTTAACAGGTTGAACCCAAACATATTTGGAAAATGTGTTTATAACAACTAAAATATATCTATATCCTTTATTTAGTTTTGCATAAGGTGTCATTTCCACCAAATCTGCTTGCCATAAATCGTTTAAATTTTTAATAATAACCCGTCGTCGTCTAAAATTTTTTCTAGCAGGTTTATGTAACTCGTTGACTAGATCTTCCTTGATGTTAGGTTGTGCAGACATGATAATTAAATGATTAGTTTGTTACTTCTACAGGACATTTTATTAACAATTCGCCATAAAAATCTTCTAAATGACTACCGTCAGGACGATGAAAAGAAAGAACATCTCCTTTCTTTAACCGAATACCTACAGAATCGGTGATCTTTTTTCCATTAATTTTTAAGAAAACATATTTTTTTGGATACTCTGCCCCAATTATTGTAGCAGATTCCATAGGAAAAATATATTTAATTCTTTTGTCTTGTAAAAGTTGGTAAACTCTATCGGAGAGAGAGTAGATTCCCATAAAAGGTAATACCAAATTATAACAAAGTTTAACTGCACTAAGGTCAACAAGTTTTATAATGTTATGTTCTTTATTATCCTTGCCAAAGATGTGGGAACCAAACTTGTCAATAGACATGGTTGTTGCCAGCGGTAGAATAAGGAATAAACATGTGAGACTTAGTATTTATTTAATTATTTTTGCTTCTCTTAGTTCTTCTAAAATCGATATTATTTCATTTTGATGACCAGTATGTCCAGCCATTTGTGATGCTGTCAATAATTTTAGTCTATCAATTATCTCATTTATATCGTCATAATATACATAATCTAATTTCTTTTTTGATAAATTTAACATAGCTCCCCCCTTTCCACTTTTTGTAGACAGATTTCTTGTAGAACGCGGTCTTTGTGGAGGTAGCAAACGTGCAGTGGTTGGTAGAACTGCACGATAACCTGTTTCTGTTGTGCTTCCACGTTTTAATATACCTTTTTGTAATAAGTAAGGTTTAACTATTATCAAGTATTTAATGTCGGTCGAACCTTGAATTTGACTATCAGGATCAAAATTTCGTCTATATGCATTTGTCCTATTCAAAACATCCATATAATTTTCCATATCATTTGATGTATAACCAACAGGTTCTTTTTTAAAAAGAAGCTCATACAATCCAGGTGTTCCCTCATACCTAACTCCTTCAACTTTAAAATCTTTTCCTATGAAATCCACCACAGAATTAGCAATCTTATATTTATCTGCATCAACATCATGTCTAAAACCATATTTGTTATCAAATTTGCCTTCCGTGTCTTTTATTAGCCCATCCACGAATGGTCTTAGAAGTGAATGATATGCTTCCAAATATTCTTCATAAGCAGGTGTTCTTGTTAATTCTAAAACATCTTGTCGCAATTCACCTATAGTTGGTTCAGTTGTTGTTTCAGGGCTTGATTCTCCTGACTGTTGCGAATCTTCAAAAAATACTTCTTCATCTCCTAAAAGTGAGGGCATGTGTGTTGGAAGATATTTACTATATGTATTTGATTTCCTTTGATTGACCTCTGGCGTAGGAAATTGAAATTTTGGGGTCGAAACTAATTGTGGTGAATATACTTCTTTTTTAATGAACGGTTCTGTTTTAATTGTCTGAATTAACTCATGCAAAGGTTGAGTTACTGGTTTAAATTCTTTTTCCATACGAATTTCTTTATCAGATAAATCTGATTTTAAAGCTTTATACTTTTGTCTAACGGCTTGTCTAGTTTTTACCAACTCTTTCGCTGTTTTTTCGTCCATCTTTACAAAAGGTAGGTTGTATACTAGAAAATTATCGTTTTGTCAGAGAGTTATATAGTGGAAATAAAATTATCAAATATTTTTCTATAGCGCCCATCATTAAATTGACAGTCTTTTTCAATAACGACAAAGTCATATTTATGTTTCCAACACATTGAACACAAGTTTTTAAACTCTTGAAAGCTCATGTCACCATTTACATGATCATCATATATATGTTTCAAGTTTGTAGCATCCTGTTGAAAAATTACTAAGAGGTTGGCATTATCACGTATAAGTTGTTTAGGGATTGATGAATATGTTTGACACAAATAAAAACAATCTGTATTTTTATGACGTCCAAAACAAAAATAATCCCTAATAAGACTTTGATCAGTGCATACTATATCATCAAATACAATCAATGAATTCGGTTTTATTTCAGTGGGTGAAACAATATCCTCAGCGTTCGATGATTCAAAATAACCTATAAACTTTAGTGGAGCAAAAAGCCTTTTTAGATATTCATATTTTGATTGATATAAGGATTTTGAGTACACATATATGTTTTCAAATCTTAATCCATTAGCGTGTGTTATAAGAGAAATCATAACATTTGTCTTCCCACAACCCGATGGTCCTACTATTAAACATCTTTTACAGTTTCCACCAAATAATTGTCCATGTTTTCGATAATTATCATGACATAAATCAAAATTTTTTATCGGTAAAGAAAAATCTTGTTTTTTGATCTTCATTGTTTGAACATCGCTATTTAAGTAAGGTTATTTGCGTTTTCAAATCATTTATATATATAATGATTAGACATAATAATGTCATTCACTGCGTGGAAGGACAGAGAAAAGTGGTTTATTAAATACTCTTATTAATAAATTACCAGTAGAGCTCCATATTCCTTCTTATAACTTTTGCGGACCTGGTACAAAGTTAAACAAAAGGCTTGCTCGAGGTGATAAGGGAATTAATTTATTAGACGAAGCTTGCAAAGAGCACGATATAGCATATTCAGAATATTCCGATTTAAAAAACAGAAACGAGGCAGATAAAGTATTAGCTAAAAGGGCATTTAATAGATTCAAAGCTTCAGATTCAAATCTAGGCGAAAAACTGTCATCCTTGGCTGTGGCCGGAATCATGAAAGCAAAAACAAAACTCGGTATGGGAATAAGAAAAAGAAAACAAAAACGCAAGAAAGGAGGTCAAATATCCTTTAACCAAGTCGTAAGAAAAGCACGTAAAGAGCTAGCTGGGAAAAAATTTGCTAATATAAGAAACGCTGCCGGCACTGCTTTGTCATCAATTAAAAAATTAAAAATAAAAGAACCTAAACAAAGAATTATTCCAGTTCCAAAAAATGGCGGAATTTAACCTTTAATACCTATTTTTGCTGGTTTATCTGCTCTAGGAGCCCTACGCGGGGGCGCTGCTGGCATTGCCCAGGTATTAAATTCCGCCAAAAATGCACAAAAGAAGTTAGAAGAGCAAACAAGACACAACAAAGAAATGGAAAAAATATCAATTGGAAAAGGTCTTTATTTAAAACCATATAAGAAAGGGTGTGGTCTATATTTAAAACCATATTCAAAAAACTGTTAAATTTGCTACCTCGCCGACCTTTGACAAATATAGATTTATTAAAGTATGCGAAAATATTAAAGTTGCTACATTTTAGAGGTGTCTTTATGAGAAACAAGTTACCCAAAAAAATAAAAAAATATGAAACAGGTATTATAAATTTAGATGACGATATGGGGGAAGGCACTCACTGGACAGCGTATGTTAAAAATAATAATAACATAATTTACTTTGATAGTTTTGGAAATCTACGACCACCAAATGAAGTTATAACTTATTTCTATAGCGATGGTAGCAACAACAATATTAAATATAACTTTGATAAATATCAATCTTTTAATACCTCAACTTGTGGACAGTTATCCTTACAGTTTGTTTATAATAATACGTAATTGTGTTTCCATTTTATTCTTATTACGACCATCATGTCGTTTACTATAGCTCTTTCCGCAAATTCAGCTATACTTCAAGCAGATTTCCATCCACCTATTTACTTAGATCCTAACACTTCCTACGTTGTCAGACTTACCAACTTTGAAACTTTTAATGCAATACCAAATATTGATAAAAGTAATAATAAAGTATATTTTGGAAAAAATAATGAATTTTTAACAATTCCTACGGGAAGTTATGAAATGGACGATGTTAATAAATATTTACAGAGTGAATTCCAAAAAAGAAATATTTCGTTTCACCTCTATGCAAATAACAACACATTAAAATCAACAATAAAGTCTACTACAGATATTATTTTTAAAGTTGGAACAATAGGAAAACTTTTGGGTTTTAATAAGGGCATTGTTTCTGGTGATGGAGTTCCAAGAACATCGCAAAATCCAGCAGAGATTATAAAAGTTAATTCCTTATGCATAGACTGCAGTATCGCAGAAGGTTCCTATCTGAACGGAAAGCCAGTACACATCATTCATCAGTTTTTCCCTAATGTTAGCCCTGGATTTAAAATAATAGAAAGACCTCAAAATATTATTTATTTTCCTGTCACAGTAAAAGTAATAGATAAAATAACGGTAAAGGTAATAGACCAAGATTTAAATATTGTTGATTTTCGAAACGAAACTGTAACAATAAGGTTGGGTAAAAGAAGTATAATGGATATCCTCTATAATAGAAAAACCTCCAATTTACCCACAAAAATTAATAAAAACTATAAGAAGACTAAACACCGTAAACCAAAGATTAGTAGAAAGAGAAACACACAAGGGATAACACCTGAAAATATAAGCTTTTTGGAATCTCTAGGTTTAAAGGTTTTAGTATAATGGATATCCTTAACGTAGCAGAAGGTATTTTCATAGATAATTCAATTGTGCATTCCGAAGTTCATGGTTATGAACCATACCTACCTACAAAATTGGGAAATAATGATGAAATTATAATACCTGTTCATGAAGTAGACAAGTATACTCTTCCTTCCGAAAGCTTTCTTTACATAGAGGGTAAACTAACAAAAGATAATAATGCTGTCTCAAATACATTAAAATTGATAAACAATGGGATTGCATTCCTTTTTAAAGAAATGCGTTATCAACTAAACGGTGTTACAATAGATTCAGTTAGAGATGTTGGGTTAACTTCGACAATAAAGGGAAACATGTCGTATAATAAAAATGAATGCAATACACTTAAGAACGCAGGTTGGTTTCCTATGGAATCTTCACAAGTTGTTGATGCAACAACAGGATTATTCAATGTTTGCATTCCCCTTAAATTCTTAATGGGGTTTTTTGAAGACTACAAAAAAATTATTTTAAATGCCAATCAAGAACTTATTTTAGTACGCGATAATTCAGACAAAAATGCAACAATTAATACTGCAGACGAAAATCCAAAAATTGAGCTTACAAAGCTAACTTGGAATATACCTCACATTTCAGTAGCTATTCCTCAAGAATTGGCATTATCTAAAATAATTAATAAGAATACTGATATAATAATCGCTTTCCGGAGCTGGGAACTGATTGAATATCCAGAATTATTAAAAACTAATCGTCATAACTGGCCTGTCAAAACATCTACGAAAGTTAATACCCCACGTCATGTAGCAATTGCTTTTCAAAAAGACTTAAGGGATAAATCAACTACTGATATGTCTCTATTTTCCAACGTTAAATTACGAAACATCAAAGTATTTTTAAACTCTGAGAGATATCCCTACAACGATCTATATTTAGACTTTGCTAAAAATAAGCTTGCATCATTATACGAAATGTTTTTACAATTTCAAAAATCTTACTATGGATTAACACCTGAGCCCATTTTTTCTCCAAAGGAATTTAATACTTATGCTCCTATCGTATATATCGATTGTTCACATCAGAAAGAAACAATTGAATCTGGACCTATTGTTATGAGAGTTGAGTTTGAATTACATGATGATCTTAAAGACAAAATATCCGCCTATTGTCTTATTATGCACGACAAAGTATTTAGCTACAATCCATTAACCAAAAATGTAAGACAACTTTAACGCGCATGTCTGACTATATAAAATCATTGCTCTACTATTCTTTCCTACCATTATGGGTGAAGAACTGGAACTTCGTTTATCCTACTTTTTAGAAGAGCTGAACAAATTAAAACAACAACTACAAGAATATTCTGACAAGAAATCTATGATTAAACAATTTTCGCTTATTAAATTATGAGGTTACTAATTGTTGATGTGCAAGGATTTAATATAGAAAATAAGAAGTTTATTCCCAAAGAACTGGCTGTCTATGATGGAAGCAAGACTTGCCACTATGTTTTTAAAGCACCATTTGATCTAAAATACCTACCACCTGACTTACACAAACAAGCTGTGTGGTTAATGAAAAATCATCACTGTATCCCATGGAATGAAGGATATACACCAATTCACAAGTTTTCTGTTATAATCAAGAATTTAACAGAAAAGGTGAATCAAGTTTATGTGAAAGGGATAGAGAAATCCGAATACATTCGAAAATATTCATTAAAACCAGTCATAGAACTTGATGAAAATCCAAAATTACAAGAAGAAGAAGCTCATTGTTTTTATCATTCTAAATCACCATGTATATGCGCACTTACTAATGTATACAATTTATATAATAATTATTTAATGATTGAATAAAACACATAAATGAAATAAAGTTTTTTATTTGTTATAAATTAGGTTGAATTCTTGAATAATTTCAGGTGACAAAAACTTCTTTACTTCATCCAAATGCTCCTCAAATCCCATTTCCTTTATGGTTTGCAGAAAAGTTCTTATATCAGAAGTATGTAAATATATGTTACAGGCTTCTGCAGCTTTTTCATTCTTTCTTGCCAATTCCATACATTCCTCATACGTATACAATCTTTCGAATCCATACGCGGCTTCATGCTCAGCATCAAATTCTAAATTACTAAAGTGTTGTGCTAGATTCTCTATAGCACTTGTTAGGTTATATGCTACTCGTTGAGATGTATATGCTAACCACATCTTGTATGAGTATGTGAGACTTAAAGTAAGTTCAGAGCTTTAAATATTAATTTAGGAGGTGGGAGGAATAAAAGAGAAAAATATGTTTATAAATTTTTATTTTCAATACAACTTTTTACAAATTCATTACATGCAAATATTTCTACATCCTCCACAATACAATCTGAGTAAAAGTTTAATAATTCTAAAACACAGCAAACATTTAAACGATTTTCCATAGGTGAAATAACATCATATACATTTTTTAACACATCACCATTTTTCATAGAGATTCCACTAACTAAAATATAATATTTGGAAAATTCCTGGTTTTTTAAGATATCAAAACGATATTTGATTAAATTTGTCAAGTTCACTAATTCATTTATGGTGTCACCAGCTAAAAATACTTCATTACCACCATCTTGTGTAATCTTAATTATTCTTGCATCCCCAATAAACACAAAGTGAATCTCATAACCATTTCCCTTCATGGGTTGCCACCCGGTGTTGTTGGAATAAATAAAGCTCAACATAATTCCTTGATTATTTAGGAAGGAAATCCATTGATCTTCATTAAAAATCACATTTTGATTGTATTTGTATCCACAGAGTTTAACAACAGGAATATATTTTCTCTCTAAGGAAAATCCAACGCTGACCCATTTGGATTTGGATTTGTTTATGTAGTAGATGGTTTCATTGATGAGAGCTGCATTGCGCTTCTTACTAAACTCGTGTTGGTTTGTTGGTTGATACATTTTCAGATGTTTGCTTGAAATAATGTCAGTAGAACTGTGGGTGACTGCTTAAATAAGCAAGCGTGGTAGTGGGGATAGTAAGCGTGGTAGTGGGGTATTAAGTGTGGTGGGGGGATTTAAACACGATTCTTATAGATTTAAACATCATTTAGCGACTAACCATGAATGAGTGTAAGACAGAACTTTTTATCGACATTCAAGGATTCAACTGTTCCTTTGGATACATTCCAAAAGAAGTAGCGATTTATGATGGGATTCGTTGCTCAAATTATCTGTTTAAATCGCCATTTCAAAAAAATATGTTATCTGCTCCTGATATCAAACTAGTTAAATGGGCCGAAGAGTATCATGGACTAAAATGGGAATTTGGAAATATAGAACTTAATGAAATTGATGATATTTTAAAGCATGTGTTAGAAGTTTACAAATCGCCCAAAATTTACGTGAAAGGGAATGAAAAAATAAACTTCTTAAAAAAAAGTTTTTGGATGAAGATTTCATTTACGCTGTTCCCATTGGTCAAGAACCAAAATTAAGTAGATTTAAGAAAATTCCAGAATGTTATTTTCACAAAAATGTGAATCCATGGCACTATGCATTAGCGAACGTAAAATTGTTATATAATTATAGGCATTGTTATGAATAAAAACCTTTATTTTTTATTGACACCAGAATTTTATTTATAATACAAATACAAATACATATTAAACAATATTGAACATATAAACAATAATAAAAATATACTTATGAATACTACACACACATTTGAATTACATTCCTCTACATGAGATCTTCTATATAATTCCTTCCATTTGTCTGTTAGGACATGAGCTTTATTAGAGTAATATAACCGTAACTTATACTGTACAACGGTAGAATTATTTATAATATTGTCATCTATTTTGTAGGTAAATAAACCATTATTTAAATACATCATTTTCCATGTTGATGGCCAACTATCATTATTTACATTATTAACCGATAGACAAATAAATGCATCTCGAACATTAGGATCAACTTGTATGAACAAAGTATTGTTAACGAATGCTGATAGAAATAGAACTCCTACTGGTAGCAGAGCCATTTTCAAAATAAAGTATTTTTCCAGGGTTCTTATGTTTTATATTCGTCATGAACTAAATCTTTCAGAATATCAATTACATTATGAACCACCTCATCATCAGTCTTGGATTTCTCTTCCAAAATACTTATATGTTTGTGTCCCCAAGCCAGAGTTTTGAATGATTCCGGAATTATGTAGCGTTTATCATCTTTTGGAGATAAAGCAACCTTATTTTTTAATTGGGTAAACATATCATGCAATATCGAATGAAAGACATTCATTTTTCTAAATTTGGTCTCAGAATTTTCCACTACATCTTTATAATCTTGTTTAGTAATTGAATTTTGTATTACATATTTTTTAACTCCCTTTGCTGTTTTTTCGGATTTATTTTCTAAATTTACACAGTAGGCTTTAGCCCCCGTCCCATAAAAACTTGAAATTGGTTTACCTGCAAACTCATCCTTCATACGTCCTAATACCGATTTATTCTTAGTTATGTTATGTATATGGTTTTCGCTGTAATTAGAAGTATCAAATTTCTCTAAATTGTCTTGCATATCTTTATAAAAATTTTCAGTCTCTACTTGCAAGATCAAACTATCTGTATCCGTGTATAACAAAATTGCTTCGTCTCCATACTTGCTTTTAATATAATCATAATAGAAATCATATAAAACGGTTTTTGATAATTCCAAGACTGTGAAGCCAACATAAACAGGTTTATTGTAAGTCACTTTTACTCTTTCCATTTGTATCGCAACAAAGTTTTCATTAAAGACTACTCGATTTTTAAAATTTGGTTTAGCAATCAATGTTTGTTTGTGTTGTTTTTTACCAATATTCTCCCAGTGTGTGATTAATCTAATGCCAACTCGCTTGTCAATGTTTTCTAAAGATTTACCGTAAAAGGCATTATTAAATAATTTATAAGTATCCTTTTCCAACTTATTTTTAGATTTGTTCCTCATTTCGGTATTTAAATCGATGTATGGTTTAAGAAATGCAGCTTGTTTAAATTTAATAGCTCTATGAATTTTAGTTAATTTTAATCCATTTTGAAGCACCTGTTTCAGATTTCGGTAATGAATAACATATTTTTCTTTATGGTTTAAATTACATATTAATTTCTTTTGTTTTGAACCTGGTGCACAAATATTTTCAGCCAAAAAAGGTAATTCGTTGTGTTTTACATGTAAATTTTGAGGATACTTTATATCTACTTCCAAAACATACCCGAATTCAGCGTCGTTAGGAAGAGACATCACATCAAGGGCTTCAATTTCTTCATCGTTCAACCAAGAAAAATCACTTACGGGGAGACATTGACTCATACTATGTCCATACAAGTTAGTGGCATCCAAATACATTATAAATGAATTTGGTTTGCTTGGATCATAATTTTCCAAGAATGGATTATTAGCTTCAGCTTTTCGAACGCTGCAATGACAGACACCGCCTCTTATATTATTTTTAAAAAAATGTATCATATCTATATCCGTTAATAATTCTAATTTAACATCAGTCATTTTTAACATTGAATCCCATCTTAAACCTGGTAATGTGTAATACTGTGCAGGATCTAGCTTAAAATTATTTAAAGATACATTTCGAAAAGCTTCAAAAAAATCTGTTAATATGAGAACATCTGACAATAAATAAATTTTGGTATAATCCATAAGATTTTGACAATTAAATAAATTAAAAATAGTAATTGCTCTATTGTAATCCGATGAACACATAGGTTCATCTTTAAGTTTATCATAAAAATGTTCAATAGCTGGGAGTTGATTTTCGTACAGTTTATCCATAGAATCAACATAAGAATAAGGATAAACACCTTTTTTACGAATTTCATTGAACTGGTTAGGATCTTCAAAATATTTTTTAATCTCAATGCATTGATTTGCTTCCAAACACTCGCCAAGCTTTTCCAAAGAGGTAGCAACGAAACGGAATGAATCTAAAAATCTCATTTTAATAAACAGATTTTTTTCTTTATTATCCCTGTCTTTTACTTTGTCAACCAATATGGATTTTGAAAATGAAATATATTTTTCTTTGGTTTGTGCAAGTACATCAACATTATCTTCTTCACAGCACAATTGTTTAACAAATAAATGACTATCATAACCAGTTAAATTATGAAAAAGATGGGTATAAAATATGGAATTTTAAAGTTTAAGTTGCAGATACTGTGAGCTGCATTTCGAAATTTACCAGTTAAATGATCGTGATCCCTTACTTTATCATTTTCTTCAAGTTTTTATTACATATATGACAAGTTGTGCTCTTTTTATAAGCCAGTTCTTATTCATCCGATAAAGGAAGCATTTTCACTACAGGTTTAAGATGGTCATTATAAATTCTATGTACATGACCTTCAATTCGTTTACAAAATTCATCAGCCGCGTTCATACCAAAATATGAATCTAATACTGATAAAGAATCATCATATGAGCATTTAATAAAATAGTAAAAAGCATAAGGTTCGTGTTTAAATGTATTTAAAGTATAAGAATTCTGTTCGTTTCCTGGTTCTTGATGCTGCAAAGATTTTAAAAAGAATTCAAAGTCTGCGTATATGACAAATGGAACTTTTAGTTGTTTTTGAAAATTTTCAAACTGTAAAATATTTTGTGGTATATGCTGACCGTACTTATTTATTTTAATGTCATTGGTAGGAACTTTTGTAAACAAATGATTACAATCATGTGATTGATGTTGTTTTAATCTTTCCATCGAAGTAAAATAAATTAAACAACCATCACAAAAATATTTTTTAAAATGACTTTTATTTACTTGAGATGCTAGTAACCGTGATATATCCTTAATCCAACAATAATGATTGTTTTCACCTTCACTTATCAACAACAAATTTATGTGTACTGGAAGTTTTTTATTGGTGTAATGAAGAGGACCAACCACTTCATACTTGAATTTATTATCCTCATAAGCACTCTCTAACCCGTAAACATTTACAGATATTTGATTAAGCGTTTCAAATTTATTTATATCCTTTAATTTCACAGGAAACTCTATTCCTTCAAAATTTAAAAAATCAAAAGGATTTGGATATGAACTTATTATATCTACATTAATTTCAGCAGGAAACACTGCACTTATCACACTCCATGCAAAACATTATGAATCATTATTTTTGATATTAATAACACCGCGTTTATTTGCAACTTGTTTTGGTAAAGGGATATATGATGATGCTCTAATTGGATTATACTTATTTATATTAAGCTCTAAATGTAATATTTTTTCCAACGCCCAACCTGAACCATTTTCCGCAAATATTGACACCTTTTCTTTTATTTCAGACAAAAACTGTTTATAAATGTCACGTAAATTTGTTGTTGATGCTATGACCTTATTTTTCGTGTTAAATGATTTAGTCTCTAAGGTCTCTTTTGTTTGTAAAATATATTGTCCAAATAGTTCTACATTAATCTTAACACTTCTATGCTTAACTAGCTGTTCGGAAATTAAACTTACATACTTTTGTTAAACTTCATTAAAAAATTCATCAATATCCACATACTTTTTCGATGGCAGCAACATGTAGGACACAATCCTGTTTTTAAACGCAGAAGTTAAAATTTTCACTTCATCATCACTTTTAAGTTTATTTTTATGTAGGTTTGAACGTAAATGTGCACCAAGTTTATTTTTCACATACCAAGTATCACAGTCTTTACATCGCGATAAAGTAAGTTTAGGTATTGGGGGCCTATCTTCTGTAATATCTTCTATTTTAAGTTTTTTTGAAGACACATCACATATTTGAGTCTTGGATTTTCTTTTCTCGCGCGAACAAGACGGTCTCATGGGACACGATTCTCTTTTATGTCTATACACGTTTGATTGTTGAGTAAAACTCTTGTTGCAATCACTGCATGAAAACATGATGAGAACTAAACAAAAAAGCACGGGAAACTTATACTTATTCTTCCGCAATCAGATTTCTTCCTCTCATTACGGTAAACCATTCATATAAATCTAAACCTAAACTTATAAGACTTATATGGTCATTAAAATGTTTTGATTTTATAGATCCTGCAAGAACATTGTTACATAACGCTATACCTTCCTCAAGCAACGTAAAGAGTTCATCATCACTACAGTCTAGTTCTAAAAGTTCATAGCGCGTGTCCACAAAACACTTTTTTAAATTTTTTACTTTTATTTGATGTTTATGTTTTAACATCTTCAGCTTTCACAACTCTTTTATTCAACACATTCTTGCGATATTTTAACCGGTCTCAATTGGGCTCACTTTGAACAATACTGACTATAAGGTTTCTGCAAACTAAACAACGACACCGGGATATTATAGAAAAGCTTAGTATAGCAATTCTAAACCCTGGAGGATACATAACTAACAAGGAATCATTCGGTATTGATTTAAATAAGGATTTTAAGCGGAGGGGAGAGAAGTGGGGATGAGAGAGGGGAGAGGAGTGGGGATGAGAGTGGGGGGAAGTGGTGGGGTGGAGAGTGGGGGGAAGTGGTGGGGTGGAGAGTGGGGGGATTTGGTGGGGGGATTTGGTAGGGAGAAGTGCTGTGGAGAGAGGATTGTGCGTTTAAAAGAGAGGTGGTACGCTGTAAAGTGAATCAATGAATCCAATGAAATTTGTTTGACATTTATAAAAAATACATTTATTAAAATACAGTTTATTTTTGAAATAAATAACAATATCTACATTAGTCCACTTGATGTTTCTATTGCACATGAAACATGCTTCCTGGGATACAGGAGGTCCATCGAAGTGTGTGCTCCAGTCAGGACGATTGTAATGTATAAAACATGGCAATTTAATTTGAAGATTAAATCTTGATTTATAAGACATTGGTAATTTTCCCCATACATCCAAGAGCTCCAAAGGGTCTGCATAATTAATTAGATATTCCAAAGGTAACATTTTTAGTTCATCGGTAGTAAAATCTTGCAAGGTTTTCTTTCCACTTACATGACTAAACATCACATTTGCTGTTGGGCAAGATATAGTTTTTCTTTTCTGCTTCCAATTCTTGAATCCTTTTATGCTCTGCTTCTCGAAATTGTTTTTTCGCTTTTTTGGATAGGTTCGGTGGCGGTTTTCTTAAAATTAAATTGTTTTCTATGTAGTCTTGTGGATTATAGCTTTCGCAATGTTCTGTGTCCCAGGAGAGATCAATAGGTACTGCCAAAGACATTGTTGTGAATTTTGTTTTATTATAGCTTTAAGGAATTTATATAAGGTAGTGTGAAGAGTGGGTGGATTTGGTAGGTAGTGGGTGGATTGGGAATGGTGAAGCGTGGGGGGAAGTGGTGGGGTGAAGAGTGGGGGGATTTGGTGGGGGAAGAGTGGGGGGATTTGGTGGGGGAAGAGTGGGGGGATTTGGTGGGTGGAGAGTGGGGGGATTTTGGTAGTGTGAAGAGTGGGGGATTTGGTATGGGAGTGGGGGGATTTGGTGGGGGAAGAGTGGGGGATTTGGTGAGGTGGAGAGTGGGGGGATTTGGTGGGGGAAGAGTGGGGGGATTTGGTGGGGGAAGAGTGGGGGGATTTGGTGGGGGAAGAGTGGGGGATTTGGATTTGGATTATCTGATATGCCTATAAGATAACTACTTAAAACTATAAATGATATAAAAATAAATTTACCTTCTGAAGATAATAAAATCTTAAAATTCAAAAATTTAAAATTTAAAGAAAAAGTCCCTTTTACTATTTATGCTGATATGGAAAGTATCTTAGTGAAAATGGATTCGGAAAATCTTAATACTAATAAAATGACAGTATTTCAAAAACACGAGGCCTTTAGTATTGCATTTTATTTGAAATGTTCTTACGATGATTCTCTATCATATTTTCAATTATATACAGGGAGCGATTGCATTGATTGGTTTGTTAATGAACTTCAGAAGATCGCATATCAAATTCAAAAATTTTTTAAAAATATAGTTCCAATGACTCGTTTAACCGATAAACAAGTCGATGATTTTATTTCGGCCACATGTTGTCACATTTGCAATAAGCCCTTTTTACAGGGTCAACAAAGGGTGAGGGACCATTGCCATTTTACCGGTAATTTTAGGGGTAGTTCGCACTCTTTCTGTAATATTAACTATAAAACTGATCACATGATTCCAGTTTTATTTCATAATCTCTCTGGCTACGATGGTCATTTCATAATTAAAGCTCTTAGCGTTAATATAAAAGGAAAAGTTACTCTATTACCTGTTAATAAGGAGCGATATATTTCTTTTTCAAAATATATAGAAAATACCAATGTAAACTTTAGATTCTTAGATTCATTTCGGTTTATGTCGTCTAGTATTGACGAGTTAGCTTCTTATTTACCTGATATTGAAAAAAATATAACTAAAAAATTTTATGAAAACGAAGGGGAATTTCAATTGCTAACACGTAAGGGTGTCTTTCCCTATGAATATTTGGATAGTTGGGAACGATTGAAAGAGACAACTTTACCGGAAAAGAAGTCGTTTTGTAGTTCAATTAAAAACGAACATATCTCACAGTCTAATTACGATCATGCTTTGGCCGTTTGGAATACTTTCAATATTAAAAATCTTCAAGAATATTCAGAACTCTATCTTAAAACTGATGTACTACTTTTAGCGGACATCTTTGAAAATTTTAGAAAAACTTGTATATTGACATATAAAATTGACCCCTTATGGACGTATACAAGCCTCGGTTTAGTATATCAAATTGTTCTGTCACAAGGAGTCGAATTAGAATTATTAACAGATATCGATATGATGCTCTTTATCGAACGAGGTATTAGGGGAGGAGTATCCCAATGTTCAAATCGTTATGCTAAAGCTAATAATAAATACATGGGTTCATTGTATGACTCCCAAATACCGTCGTCATATTGTATGTATTTCGATGTGAATAATTTGTACGGTACTGCCATGAGTTTACCGTTACCGGAAAGAGACTTTCAATGGGAAAATTCTCTAATTTTTACAGAACAAACTATTCTAAGTATACCTGATAATGGTCCTATTGGATACTTTTTTGAAGTTGATCTAAATTATCCCCAAGAACTTTTTAATTTGCATAAGGATTTACCCCTTTGTCCGGAACATTTATGCCCGCCAAAGTCAAAATCAAAAATTCCTAAATTATTAACCACTTTATATGATAAAAAAAATTATATTATTCATTATCGAAATTTAAAAACAAGCTCTTAAATTAGGTCTAAAAATTACTAAAATTCATCAAATTTTAAAATTCAAACAATCCTGTTGGTTAAAAAACTATATAGATTTAAATATCAGGCTAAGAAGGGAAAGCAAAAATGATTTTGAGAAATTTTTTTTCAAATTACTAATTAATGCCTTCTTCGGAAAAACTATTGAAAATCTACGTAAACATAAGGACATTAAATTGGTAACAAAATGGCCGGGTAGATACGGAGCCAGTTATTACATGTCAATGCCCAATTTTCATAGCTGTACGTCATTCGGTGATGATATGTTTCTTATTGAAATGTCACGTCTAGAAATAACAATGAACAAACCAATCTATGCAGGCTTTAGTATTTTAGACCTATCAAAAACATTTCTCTATGACTTTCATTATAGTTACATTAAACGGGAATTTGCATCGAAAGCCAAGCTGTTATATACAGATACTGATTCACTTATATATCAATTTTATGTGGATGACATTTATGCACATATAAAAGAAAATATTCATAGGTATGATACGTCAGACTTTCCCGAAAATAATATCTATGATATTCCTTTAAAAAATAAAAAAGTTTTGGGACTTATGAAAGATGAAAATAATGGAACAATTATGACGGAATTTATCGGTCTTAGGTCGAAAATGTATTCTCTTAAAGTATTAAAAAGTGAATCTGAATTTATTATTGACATAGATAAGCTGAAAAAACAGGGGCTAAACGATTCCGAAATTAATATTTTTATTCAAAATTATGGCATTACAAAAAGAGCAAAAGGTATAACCAAATCGGCGCTTAAAACTATTACATTCCGTGACTATTATCAATGTTTATTTAATTTAATTAGCACCGATATAAATCAAAGCATAATTAAATCGAAATTTCATACTGTTTATTCTATTAATCAGAAAAAGGTTGCGTTAAATCCTTGTGATGACAAACGAATAATTAATTATAAATATACAAAGACGCTACCGTGGGGTTTTATTGATAACTTTAATAAAGACGAAATAGACGATCACTTATTTAAAGATTAAAAAAATTAATATATTTATTCATCTTTTGTTAAATATTTAAATGTTGCCTGCTCATACCTCCAGGAATGTCTACAGTTGAACTCATTATATTTGATTAGAACCATGAAAGGTTAAAGGTAAATTCTTCAAGGTGAAAACATTTTTTTTTTTAAAAATTACATATAGGACTTTTTTTCTTCTTAAAGGTTAACTATACACCAGTTGATCCTGAGGCTATTGAGCCGAAAAAACACACCCCCAAATCGGCAGGATACGACTTATACAGTGTGGAAAGTTGTACAATTGAACCATCATCAAGGGAACTCATAGATATCGGCATCCAACTAGAGCTACCAGCCAACCACTACGCCGAAATTCGTTCCAGATCTGGGTTGAGCTACGTGCATGGACTGGAAGTTGGAGCCGGCATCATAGACGAGGACTACCGGGGGACAATTAAAGTCCTCCTTTACAATCATTCCAACCTTAACTATCGGGTTGAAAAGGGGGACAAAATAGCCCAGATCATTATCAAAAAATGTGAAAATGTAACATTCAAAAAAGTACTATATGTCACCACAACAGTCAGAGGAAGTCAAGGTTTTGGCTCCTCTGGCTATTAACTAAAATAAAACAATTTTTAAATATATTGTATGTTTTATTATTCCTAAAAAAAATTCCATATAATACAGATATGGTCTATACTATTACAAAACAAAATTTCTAGTCAAAAAAGCGCTAGTAAAAATATAAACAACGTTTAAAAGAACCAGTCTTCCTTTCCTTTCCTGATACAATTGACTTATTTATAAATATTACGTAAAACCCAATTCTAGAAAAATCACACAATGATGATGATGACTCACACAGAGTTCCTGGAATTAGAAATTATTACAAATATTGTGCAACAAAAAACAATTCTCAGAATTCTGTGTGTGTGAGTCATCAAATCTCTTTCACCCAAAACAAAGCACGCCTAGGTGTGGCTGGGCTGGCTGGCTAGCTGGCCGATGATTCACAGCTAATCAAACCTCTTCCAAGGTCACACCCATCTTCTTCTTATTTTGTTTTGTTTTGATAAGGCAATACGATAACCAGTGCAAGCGAAACCACCCTTGCGCCAAAAATGCGAACTAAAAAAAAACTACCCCCTTTCTTCGACGATCCGAATTACATCCCCCCGATGATGTCAGAACAACCAAAAACTCTTCCAAGGTCATTGCCGAAGACATGACGTTTCAACCCCCTCTTTCAAGGTCATTGCCGAAGACATCAAGAACTCGATGGACGTCTAAGGAGAACTGGATGGTAGGTCATAGAAACGCCTCAGTAATACTACTAACGTCCTTTCCAACGTCTGGCAATAGACTTTGTAGGTCCACTACCTATAACCGAAAAAGGCAATCGGTTTATTATTACTATGCAGGATGATTTAACAAAATATTCTTATGCCGCCCCTGATCCAAATCACGAAGCTTTAACTATCGCAAATACTTTAGTCATGTTTATTTGCCAGTTCGGAATCCCCGAAACATTACTATCCGATCAAGGTTCAGATTTCACGTCAAACATTGTAAAAGACTTGAATAAACTATTTAAAATTCGTCACATTCTTTCTTCGCCGTACCATCCCCAAACAAATGATGCCCTTGAAAGGTCCCATCAAACTTTAAAAGAATATCTAAAACATTACATTAACCCCGAGTAAAATAATTGGGATGAATACGTATCGCTCGCTATGTTTACTTATAATACACATTTTCACAAGTCTACTAATTTCACGCCTTTTGACTTGCTCCTTGGTCATAAAGCTTATATACCTACGTCTTTAACTTCTAAACCTGAATTTCGCTACTCTTACGATGACTATTATCATAATCTAAAATTAAAATTGAATCAAAGCTTTGAAACTGCTCGCGAAAATATTATAAGGTCAAAAGAAAATTCCAAGAAATATTATGACAAATCCCTTAAAGAAAACTCTTTTAAAATAGGTGATTACGTTTATCTACAAAATCAGATCCAGAAAGGCATAAGCAAAAAGTTACAACCAGTTTACAAAGGCCCTTTTAAAATTCTTAAAATTTATGCTAACCATTCTGTAAAATTACAATTAAGAAATAACAAAGTTGGAACTTATCACCACAATTTACTAAGACCTTTTGTTGCAGATGAAGGTAGTAGCACTAGCACTAATCCTTGTTAATTTACCTTTCATCATCTTAATATCAGAACCGTATCATAGGTATCACACCATTAAAATATAACCTCTGGCATATTTTTCCATCAAATTGGTATCGTTAGAATCGCTCATCATTTTTATACGCTCTTATCTTTTACGAATATTAGTAAGTATCTTAGAAGAAAAATTGAAATTAACTAGTAGAATATACCAATTATCGGTACCCTTGTGCAAAAGTTTTAAAAGCAAAAACGATAAAACCGATAAAGGTTTAGAATTCTCTTGCAAGGAAACCTTGGAATTGCTTAATAATAATTTAAATAATTTGGAAGAAAAATTAGACTCTATTTGTCACTTAACTGGGCATAACATAGAAAATCTCTTAAATAAACGTTATGAACGAGGTCTTTTTGATGGCGTTTCTTATGCTTTTAAATGGCTTTTCGGCACACCCGATGCCGAAGACGCAAAATATTACACAGAGGCAATTCAGGCAGTGGCGCACCAAAATAAAGACATGCAAAATTTAATGAAACAACAGGTACACATTATTTCAGAAGCTCTCAATGATTATAATAAAACGGCACTAGCTTTAAATTTTAATCAAGGAAAACTTAACCAAAATGTAGAAAATTTTAAACAATTTGCAAATTCTTCTATAAACAGAATAAATTCTTTAACGTTTGCACAAATGGTTACGGATCATTTTAATATATTAATTCTGCTCACTAGTGAATTAAATGAACAATTTGACGTTACAACGTCAGCAATTCTCTTTTCAAAACAAAGCATTCTACACCCATCCGTTATAACTCCTAGGCACTTAAGAGAAGAACTCTTTAAAATTAAAATAAAATCAAATCTCGAATTTCCTTACAATACTGACGACATAAATAACGCTTATAAATACATACATAGAGTCATGTTCCTTATCAGTTATTTATGCGAATAAAGTACTAATTTATGCAATGAAAATTCCATTAGTTGTAACAACCCTCTTTCAAGCTTTCAATCTCATTCCTATACCTACAAAAACCATCAAAAATAACATCTATTCCTACATAAACCCTTTCGTTCCTTACCTTCTGCTCAGTGCTACCAGATCATACTACAGCGAGTTAATCGACCTGTCAAAATGTCAGCTGAGCCCACCGTCAGACTACATACATATGTCCCGATGCTATTATCCACCTAGTCAGCGAAAGACCTACCTGCGAAACTGACTTGAAGCTATTGAAAACAAAAACCATTCCCGCCAAATGCGAAACAAAAACTGTCAAATCCGAAATTGAAATTTGGCACCCTCTTCAGGCCCGTAGCCAGAGGGGGGGCAGGAGGGGCTGAGCCCCCCCTGACATTTCTTGTTGCCCCCCCCTGGCCTTTCCTCTTGCCCACCCACTTATTCCCGTCCAGTCAATGTTGCGGCCGACCGACTACTGGCGTTACAACTGGCGTGATGCCGCTAGCATCAAAACAGCAGGAACAGCCGTCCTGGCGCCACCGCCGCATATTTTTAATATGGCAACGTCGGTGACACCCATCCCATCCCTTTCTCGCGCTTCCGAGGAAAGCGCGCATTTGTGGCCTTTAGTTGCTGTTTTGCCGAGTTACAGAGCCGTAATTTTTTTTTTTGGTTAGAATTTTTAATCGTTACGCTTTTACGTGTTAGTTTAATGTTCATACAAAAAGTAAAATTATTAATCACAGTTATGTGCGTTTAAAATTTTTGTGGGTAAAGTGTAAAGAGATACGTTTAATATATACAATTTGTTAAAATACTTTGTACTTATACAGATAATAGATAGCAGGCCGCATACAATGGATAAGTTTGTAATTCGGAAAAATAAAAATATTCCTGGGGAAGATTCATTATGTGCAAGCACCTCGACGTCGGCGTCGGTAACTACACCTTCATTTTCATTGCAGTCGAAGCCAAAACAAAATTTAAATATGCCCGCAGATTTAGCCGCCCAGGGTACAGATATTGTTCAAATTAATTTACCGACATATCCCAAAGACAAATTTGGTAGAAGTTTTAGAAAAGAGTGGTTTCAGAAATTCAAGTGGCTGGAATATTCAAATGTAACGGATTCAGCGTATTGTTATGCTTGTAGGCAGTTTCAGCCAATTGATTTAAAAGAAAATACCTTTGGTACCCATGGTTTTCGAAATTGGAAACATGCACTCGACAGTACAAAGGGGTTTCCTAAGCACAATACATCTAGTGTTCACATTCAAGCTATGGCAAAGTGGAGTGAAAAGCAATGCCGTCAGCAATTAGGAAAGTCAGTTTCTTCGCTAATAAATGAGGAAGTTCTTGAACGTAACAGGTATTACATCACGTCTATCGCCGAAATTATTCAGCTCTTAGCTGTAAATGAACTGCCAATGCGTGGTACATACGACATTGACGAACACGAGGAAAAAAGTCTGTTTATGAACATCTTCAAATACACATTAAAAAAAGATGAAAAACTCCTTAATTGTCACAATCAAATGCGAAAAAATGCCACGTATTTGTCACCTGAAATTCAGAATGCCGTCATAGAAATTATGGCCGAGTGTGTTCGGGATAGCATTGTAAACGATATTAATAATGCAGATGTTCCATGGTTTACACTACTTGAGGATGGAACAAAAGATAAAAACAACAGGGAAAATGTGGCTATCGGAATTCGCTATGTAAAAGGAGGTAAAGTTTTCGAATCTATACTGTGTATTAAAACAACTGAAGACTTGGATGCTGAATCATTTTCAACTTTGACGTTAAATACTCTTCAAGAATTCGGAATAAGCAAGGACCGTTTGCTTAGTCAGTGTTATGATGGAGCATCCGTTATGAGTGGGAAGAATGGAGGCGTCCAAGCAATTATTCAAAGAAAATTAAACCGGCCCATTCCTTATATTCACTGTTGCAATCATAGATTGCATTTAGTTCTTGTGAAATCGATTGACATTCCAATAATCAAACAATTCTTTGACCAGTGTACTATGTTATATCACTTTCTTAAGCAGGGTTCCATAGCTAAAATGTATGAAGGACATAATCTAAGCCGCCTTTTGGAGCAACGTTGGTCAGGTCATTTACACGTAAGGGACATAATATGCAAAAATTATCAGGCTATAGTTGCAGTTTTAAACAAAATTGTTGTGGAAAAATACTTTTCCGGAGACAAAATTGTTGAAGCCATTGGCTTACATAAAGTTATTACAAAGGACCATTTTCTGTTTTGTGCCAATTTTATGAACAAATTATTACATGCCTTGGAGCCTGCTGACAAATTATTGCAAGCACGTGAAACTGATCTTCGGCAGTCCGCAAAAATAATAGAATCACTTATCGAAGTGATTCAAGGATTTAGAAATGATTTTACGTACGAAGAAATACTCAGTCTTTGTTCCAGCGAATGTAATACCAACGAGGATGTTATAGAAGCAAAACGACGTAAAAAAGCCAATTCAACGCTCAGAAACTATATTGTGATGGAAACTACAGGAGCTTCTGGTTCCTCTAACGATTTAAAGTCTATGTTTTTTGAAGTAATCGATATTATGCTACTCGAGTTAAAAATGAGATTTAGTGAAAACGATGAACTCATAAATTCACTTCAAGCTGCTGAAGATTTCAATTTTGAAGGAATAGGTTACCTCGCTTCACTGGGAATTTCACTTCCTAGTAAAGAAGAACTAATTGTGGCTAAAAATTATTTGAAAAAAATTGAGAATACAAATGTTTTTGAGGAATTATATAAGCAAAAAATTGCATTTGAAAACACTTACAATATGTTAGCATCAGTTAGAACATTTGCATGTAGCACAGCAGTTTGCGAATCAAATTTTTCGGTCTTAACTAGAATTAATCGACCCCAACGGGTTTCAATGGTTCATCAAAGGTTGGCAAATTTAGTGTTTTTGGCTTTCGAGAAAAAGAAAACACAAAACTTAAACATGATGCAATTTTTACAAAAATTTAATAAAAATAGAAGAATAAGGTTATTTTAATAAAATGTTTGTTTTTATATTATACTTATATTTTTATTTTGTTCTAATATTTCTTGGATTATATGTTTTATTTCATAAATAATATTTTTTTTTATGTAGTATTTCTTAAACATTTTTTTTCTACCGATAAAAACAGATTATTATTATACAAAATGTATACTTCTTAAAATGTCATCACTTGTCATTTAGAGTGAACAGAAGAATATCAACACAATAAAAATAATTAATTCATTTTTTAAATTAGTATCATTGCTGCATAGGGATTATATCGATTTATCGATAAGTACATGTTAGTGATATAACTTCTTTATAAAAATATATGTGTGCGAGTATCTTAATTTTTAGCCCCCCCTAAAAATATCTGTGCCCCCCCTAAAGTATAACTCTGGCTACGGGCCTGACCCTCTTGGAGCTAATCAATGGTTGTACATCGTAACAAACCCCGTCAGCACCACAGTAAATTGTGACGCAACAAGCAAAATTATTGACGTTACTCTTCAAGGAACCGGCATATTTACTCTCCAGCCTAGATGTACATTATCAACGTTATTGACAGCCAGTTCAAATCAAACTTCGAACTACACCAACTACATACCCCAAGTCGAAATCACCAACGATGATTGTTGCATTGAAAAACAAAATTACTCACGAAGAAATGGAGCCAATAAAATTAACAAATCTTAATTTGAACGAGTTGCGCCATGCGCAAAATAAATTGCAACAGTTTGACGACGAACTACAACAGAAAATAAATCAACCTTTTTATGTCCCAAGAATCAAATGGTACAACACACTTTTTGGTATTTTAGCGGCAATACTAATGTTATTCACCACCTGCTGGTGTTGCTGCAGAAGATGTCGCTGGTTACCCTTAAAATGGTTAAAACGACTATTTTTCAAGAATGGATGCAATACCTTGGTCTGCATAAATAGCCACAACAGCATCAGCCACAGCAGTGTCGCCTACTACATCGAGACGGAGCCCATAAGGTCAATGATAAGGATGACGTCCGCCCAACGTCCACCCATTCCTATTCCTCGCGAAGCCATCTCCATGGAAGACATGCACGTCTATGAAGAGCCGAATGAACTACCAATACCTGGAAAATCAAGTTTAAAAACCAAAAAGACATTTAAAATGTGAAATTTTAATTTTTTTATATACTTAAACCAAAGTTTACAGAATATATAATAGTTACTTCACTCTCCATCGGACCTTTGATGTATTGAGATCACAAGCGTGCCGCCGCGCCGCCGCGCCGCCTACCTGCCTCGGTCGTAATACCCCGTTTTTACGGGGGCTTATTAAAGGCAGTTTGTTTTCGCACGTTGAATATTTGTATATCTGGGGTTTTCCAAAAGTGCAGCATGAGATTTTTACTTTGTATAAACAATTTTTTCTTAAGTAGTTTTAATTTAATTTAATAAAAAGAGGTATGCATATAATTAGTGAAATATGTATAAATTAATTATCAAGTTAAAAATGGTGGGTAGGTTTAGAGCCATTTAAAAAAATACAAAATGATATTAGGTACTTTATCAAGGTAATTACGCCCAGAGTGGGTCATAAAAAATGAAACATTTTTGGAAATTAGTAATTTAATATTTTGCAAAATCTTAGGCTTTGCTATAGCTGACTATAATTTAAATTTTTATAAAAAAAAGTAGCTGAAATATTCAGAAAGTTGTAAACAAAAAAAACAAGGGGTTTATTCTACTATTAAATATTATTATTGAAATTTTCTCCGGGTGCATATTTTTATTATTATAGCGCCTTCTTCCTTCTTGTTTATTACAAATTATGGTTGTTTAGGTATAAAAATAAGTTATATTATTTTCTAGCTTCCTTTTCCTTTTGGGCATCTAAAAAACGATAGTTCACCATCACTCACCCGACTTTCGCAGCCGTCCACCGAACAAATATTACCGGACATTTTATAACAACTTGTTGAAAGACACCCTATAAACTTAGGCGTAATTTAATTTTCCGCTCTTGCTGGTCTACTCTGTACTTGTTCGACTGACGTCAGACACTGCTGCTAGCCTATCGGTCAGGCGGTGCAAGGGGTAGGTAGTTTTGATTTTTCGACGGAGTGAGGCAACTGATATATTATTCTTTCAACTGTGCTTAAACTATATTTTTATTATGCTGAATTTTACGGTAAAACTTGTGCACAAAAGAAAGCACAAAAGCATAAATCATACTTATATATTTCTAAGTTCATTTTGTTTTACGCACAAAAGAAAAGCTAAAGAAAATGAACACATTTATTTAAACAGGGAAAAGGAAACTTATAATGTCTAATAACTTTTACTTAGTAGTCCAAGAAAAAAAAAAGAAAAATTTTTTTTGGAAACCTTTACAAATATATTCAATATTTTTTGTAATTGTATCACTGTACTTACCTGATATAATTCCATTCCATTTTCGTTGAACTTTTTATAAAATTATTCAATATTAGTTAGTCGTAGTATCGAGATTAATTTAATACGATTTTTTATTATTATAAACCTTCTTGAAAATTTTTAGTAATAGAATTAATTGTCTTATTGTCAAAAAAAAACGAACTTATTTCTCATATTTTACTAGCATAAGAATTCTCGAAACTTTATAAAAAATTTTATTTTTATTTTACAATTTCTCATATTTTATTAGCATAAGAATTCTTGAAACTTTATAAATATTTTTATACCTATATTTGTAATATTTGAGGTGTTTTACCAATCAATTTATGATTAGCAAAACACTTATCGAGGGAGGATTTGTTGTACCCTATTTCACATTCCGCATCTTTAGTCACGTAGCCATTCTCATTAAACTTATTTTTCTTTTAAAAGAGTCAAAGGCAGGGCCGTAACTATATGATATTCTACTATAGGCAAGGTCTATTGTTTGCGCCCCCTAAAGAAAAGCGCCGGCGCCGGAAGAAATGCTAAGGCAAAACATTTTTGGGGTACATTCGCCATTTTTTCAAGAAAAAAAAACACATTGGATCCTAGTTATTTTTTATTCGTAATTATAAAAGTTTAACATCTTAGGCTTAAAAAAACAATCATTTTTTTGCAGTAAATTATTAAGCTTAATGGTAGGTAGGAGAAGATCGTGTATTACAGAACTAAAAATACAATAAAAAGAATTAAAATATGTAGCTATATAAACAAAATACAAATATACTCTACTCTAACTCTACGCTCTGATTAATTATATAAAACAGTTAAAAGTAATAATTTTACAAACAACATTTTCTGGCTTTTTGTGTTTCGAAATCTGATATATATTTATCATAAGAAATGGATTCTGCAATAATTCTTTCTATCGATAATATGGCAGTATAAGATAATCTTTCTTGGGACATGGTGGACTCAAGTAATTTTTGATGAGTTTTAATTTGGAAAAAGATCTTTCACACGAAGCACTGGTGACTGGAATTGTTAGAAAAATTTGTAATGCTGTAGCAAAATTGGGATACTCTGCCAGTAGTTCAAATTTATGTAGGTTTTGATATATTTCCAATGCAGATTGACACTGGAAATTAAAAAGCTCTTGCGATTGATATTTAAAACTTTCTGCTTCCTGAATAAATTCAGTACAATCAAAGTCGTTCGGATATTTATTGCACAAATTTTTGATGAATTTTTCAGTATCAAGAAGACTAATTTTTGAAAGAATTGCCCCATTCAGAAAACTAAAATCACTGCAAATTTCATATAAATCGTTATATCTGTTACTTAGCTGCGTAACTATTAAATCGATGACTTCAAACAATAGTTGTTTTTGTTTTGTTTTTGAATCTAAATGAAAATCGTCAGCAAGCTCGCCGCTCATTTTTTTAATTTTCCTTTTTCGAACTTCCCTGCATTCTGGTGAAATATCGCAATTTTCACAAATCTGTTTAGCATTTTTTTTCAGATTTTTCAAAATACTCATCTCTATTTGCTTTGATTTCTTCCAATGGCCCTTTAATGTGTTTGCAAGCTATATCTACTGTTAATTTTTTTTTCTGAAGTAGGAGATTAATTTTATTAATTTTATCTAATAAAGATGACCAAAAATCTAAAAGAATTACAAGGTCGAAATTTTTTAGATTTTTTTGCAAATTTTTTGCCCAACTTACTGTTTCACCAGAATATACTGAAACATCAGTCATCTCTTCTAAAAGATCCAAAACCAATTTAAACTGAGTGACAAGTGCATTTAAAGCTAACGCTTTGGATGACCACCTTGTATCGCTACCCCCTTTTAAAGTAATATTTAACGTATTTTTTAGTTTATCCCATCTTACCGTGGAATGCGCAAAAAAATTGAATACATTTTGAATGATTCCGAAAAAGGTAATTATTTCGGGATTAACAGAGGCACTGTGTAATGCCACTAAATTCAAGCTATGTGCTGAGCATGGAACAAACCTTGCCGTTGGATTTTCTTTCAATATCCTAGCCTGTACGCCTTGATATTGGCCTGCCATATTAGCGCCATTGTCATAGGCCTGTCCTCTAATATTTTGAATACTAAGATCTAATTCCTGTAACACTTTTTCAAGGACATTGGCTAATGCGTAACCAGTTTTTTCTTTTACTTCTATATACATCAGAAATCGCTCCTCAATTAAAAATGCTTTCACATTTTTCTCGAGAAACCTTATTACTAATGACAATTATTGTTCTGTTTTAGATACATCAGGAGTTGTATCCAAAATAACCGTAAAATATTTTGCATATTTTATTCTTTTAACAATTTCATTTTTAACCGCATTACCTGCTATTGTAATAAGTTCGTTCTGGATCTTTGGGGAAAAATATTTTTTGTGATTCTCGGATTCTATATGCTGTTTAAGTATAGCGTCATAATGACTTATTAACTCTAAAGTTTGCAAAAATTTACCCGAATTTGGATTGCCAATTTTTTCTACAGATCCACGCAAAGCTTCATTGTTTTTGACACAGAATAAAATTGCATCTAATATGCATTTTAAAATATGTTTCCATCTTTCAGTTTCAGACATAATCATTTTTTGAATTTCATCTGTTAAAAAATGTTTTTTATTTAAATTAATTTCAAATGTTCTTAAATGAATAACACATTTTTTATGCAACATGGAACTTTCATGTAATTTTACCCTGGTGCTAAGATTATGCCAATCTCTAAATCCAGTTTCCCTTGTAGAAAACTGGCTACTTTCCACTCCAAATAATAGGCAAGGAAAACAATAAATGGCATCCCGTTCTATGCAATAAAACAACCATTTACGCTGAATGCTATTACCATTTGGCAGAATTTTAGAAAATATTTTTTTTGAAAATTGCCTATTACTTGATACTGGATAGAAATCTACACTATTCCCATATACAGGCCCATTTTTTATCAAAAGTTCTAAAAATACTTTATCCCTCTTCCAATTTACCGGATTGTTATAATTTATTGTTTCTAAAAAACTACTACCACCTTCCCTTCCTACTGATCCCAAGTCGGAGGTTACCTGAGTTTCTTCTTTGTCTCCTTTAGTTTTCGCTACATTATTTTCTGCTGTAATTTCTTCCCTTGGTTGATCTAGATTTGGCTGGCTTGGGCTGTTATTATTGTCACATTCGCTGTCTAGTTTACTACTAACAGTAGTTGATGAAGGATCTCTACTTCTAGATACCTCTTCAACATCTTTTTGACCCAATTTAATAAAATTATGCATAACAGAAGCACTTTTCTGATTGACTTTTGATTTTTCCTGTCTGATTTTTTTAAATTCTGCCCCAGAAAGCTTTTTTTTTGATGACATCTGTAATAATACCTGTAAAAATTAAAATCGAAATCATAAAAAAAAATATCGGTATGCTCATACTCAAGATTGAATTTACTTACCTTGTATGCCTTTTTGCCTTCTATTTATTAAAAAATAATGATACTAAAATAATAATTGATTAAGTAGTTTAACAGATCTAACAACTATAATTTCTTAATTCAAATTCTTCGACTTTATCGTCACAAACAACGCAACTCACACCACAGGTAGGAGTAATCTGTGCCACAGGACAATTGAATGACTAATTTCCCGCCTAATATATCCGTCTTATTCTTATTAGCTGCATACCCAACTATTTCAAAAACCATAAAAATTATTTAAAGGAATCTGTAATTTAGTAAATTATAGTAATAGATATTCCTTAATTTATTTTTATAAAGAAATCCATCAGTGCAAACATAGAAGGCGCTGCATGCTTCGAAGCATAAGAATACGGATATTAATGTTATGTTTCCATGGTTGCCAGATGGACTTTTAGCAGCTTCTCTTTTTTGCGCCCCTTGAGGCTTACGCCCATAGGCAGGTGCCTACTCTGCCTATACCTTGTTACGGCCCTGGAGTCAAAGGTTATCTTTCTTTAACGCCGCTTCCAGACGATCTCTTAAAATGTATCAACTTAAATATAATTATCATTTTTCGGTCTATTAACAGTTCATTAAAGTTCAAATGATAATGATTCAATAAAACTAAAATCGGGCGTTAGAAAACCACATTCTAGTCAAACAATCCTGCCTCGACTTTTGTCCGAGTTTTTTGCTGTTTTGTGAATATAACAACTTCAAGAAAACCTCCAGTGTTTCAATCCATTTTGGTCTCCAACATTAGATTAAATTTGGGTGGTTGTGATCTGAGGCCGCAATCTGAAAAAACTCGTCTTCAGGTTGGTCTTCAGGCTCTTCGGGATATTCCACATACGGTTCGCTATAAATTTGGTCATTTATTGAATTTTCTGCATCACATTGATTGGGTTTGATTGGGTCATTGGTGTCAATTTGTTGTTGATTGTCGATGTTATACAGTTCCTCAAAAACAAATTTAGGTCGATTGTTGTTAAAGGAATTTTGTCTAAAATTTTGGAAATTATTGTTTTTTGTTTGATTGGCCGAAAAATTGTGTCTTTGTGTTTGTTGGGGTTTAAAGGTATTTCTTGTACAAATTGTCATAGGTGTGGGTTTTGTCATTTGTTGACTACTGGTTTGATTGGGCCTAAATACATTTTGATTAGAGGGGCCAGGACTAGAAGAAAATCCGGGATTAAATCTATTATATCAAAGTTGTGTGTTATTTGAATAATTTAAAGGTTGTGATTGTAACCTAGGTGTGCATTTTGCATTTTAGCCGATGTATTTTGAATTTGAAAATCATTTGTCAACATGTTTAGCGCGCTATTTAAATCCTTTGGATTCTTTGTTCGCATTAAAGAGTTTATTGGTTCTTTGAGACCTAGTAATAAAACTCTTAATGCTAATTTTTGGCAATATTCTGCTAAAACTGGAGCTTGAACTGCACTTGCTCTAGCAGAAATATAGGATAGTTGTAAGTTAAGTAATTTTTGAACTTTATTAAGAAAATCGAAAGGATTTTCATTTTCTTGTTTAAGCTCAAACATTTCAATATTGCAATATCTAATGTGAAAATATCACGTTTGTCAGCATATGTATTTAAGAGGGCTTCTTTTAAATCTGCCCAAACATTGATAACACAGGCCTGCATGAAATTTGTGATGATGTGATTTTTGTTTGCTAAGCTCAGTTTTTATATAGAAATAACTAATTAAAATACAATTGATCTCTATCACCCACAGAATTTTTTGCAAATAAAAAAGAAAAAATATAAAAAAAATTGCCTCGGAGCTCCTGAGTACACACCTTCTGACTGGAGACTTTTCATCGACTCTTCAAAAAGGAGCCTTAAAGCTGTTTTTTACATAATGGCAATGTTTTTGCTTCTGTTCCGGTCGGCCATTCAGTTCATTTAAAGGAAAACTATGAAAATTTCGAGGAATTACTTTTAAGAATACAATATGAAAATCACAACAGGGAGGTGTGTGGAGATCTAAAAATTTTAGGCCTTCTCTTGGGTCAGCAGTCTGGATTTACTAAATTTCCATGTTTCCTGTGCGAGTGGAATAGCAGGAATCGAGAACAGCATTGGATAAAAAGAGCCTGGCCACAAAGAGAGACTTTAACACCTGGAACCAAAAATGTAATTCGCGAGTCTCATTGACCCTCAAAACGTTTTACTTCCACCACTTCACAAAAATCTTGGACTTATGAAACAATTTGTTAAGGCATTAAACAAAGAAGGAAATTGTTTTAAATGTTTGTGTAAAACATTTCCGGCTCTGTCAGAGGCAAAATTAAAGGAGGGAATCTTTGTAGGACCGCAGATTAGGAGCTTGATGAAAGATACAGAATTTGAAAATGTAATGGAAGATAAGGAAAAACATGCATGGAATGCTTTTAAATAAGTTGTACATAAATTTCTAGGGATTTATAAAGACTCAAGCTATGTTGAGATCGTTGAAAATATTCTGGAAAAATTCAGGATTCTTGGTTGCAATATGGGATGGAGTTGGTACAGCTCTTGTTCTGTTTCGCTGAGTTGTTGAAACAGAACAAGAGCTGTACCAACTCCATCTCACGCTAAGCAACCAAATCCACCACCTACTCTGGAGCCGCTTAGAATGCCTATCTTACTGGCGCACCGAAACAAACAGATCCATCAAATCAGAAAAGCACACCAAAAAGTTTCAAAACCTACAAGGACAATTCGTAAAACAGTCAGAGAACCCAGCACCAAGCAGCAGAAAGACCGTCTACAACATCTCCAACTACCAGCTATCAGAAACCGAAAAAGCAGTTCTAAGCAAAGGTTTTAACTATGCAATAGCCCCAAAAAAGGTGCCAAAAGAAGAAATAATTAATTGCAAACGTCGAATCCGCTTTATCCGAAGTAAACAACCAAGCAGCAGAAATTATTCGACAAGATGTATCGAGGATCTTAAGGACATCAAAACCACCGAAACCAAACTTGAGCCCATCTGAACTACAATCGTTACGGAACATCAACAAAAATAAGGATATCATAATACTACCTGCAGATAAAGGCAATGCGACCGTAGTTATGAACACAAAAGACTACGCAACAAAAATGAAAAGACTCCTCGACGATCCGGCCTACAAACCAATCGCCAGAGATCCAACAACATACTTAGAAAAAACAACAAAAACGAAAATAAACGAGTCTCCTATAGATCCGGAAACAAAACAAAAACCCATCCCCAGAGAAAAATCAAGCATATGCCAAAAACTGTATGGACTTCCGAAAATACATAAGGAAAATATCCCACTAAGACCAATCGTCAGTGCCTTCAACTCCCCGCTACAAAACTTGGAAAAATATCTAGCCAGCATCTTGCAACCATCAGTTGAAAAGCTAATTCCTACGTCAAAAACTCCGAGCACTTTACACAGATCCTAAAAACTGTCAAGCTTGAGGAGAATGACATCATAGCCAGTTTTGACGTCAAATCCTTATACCCCAGTATACCGGTCGATGAAGCTCTGGAACAGATATCAAGAAACGAGACCTTCCCAAAACACGTGGTGGACTTAGCCAAACACTGTCTAAAAAACCCATACTTCCTATTCGATGACCAAATCTACAGACAGACGGAAGGCGCAGCAATGGGTTCTTCACTATCACCAGCCATAGCAAACCTCTTCATGACCTACTTCGAAAACAATGCTCTTGAAGAAGCCCATCTCAAACCAAAAGTATGGATTAGATATGTCGACGATGTTTTCGTAATATGGTCTTTCGGCAAGGACAAACTCAACCAATTCTTGGATCATCTAAATTCCCGCCATCCAAAAATCCAGTTCACCATAGAACTAGAAGAAAATAACAGTCTTCCATTCTTAGACGTGCTAGTAACAAAAACAAAAGAAGGAACTCTGCGACACACTGTATATAGAAAACCAACACACACAAACAGATACCTCAACGCTGAGTCTCATCACCACCCGACTCAAATACAAGGAGTAGCCAACACACTGATTACACGATCCATCCGGCTGACAGACTCCCAAGGGAAACAACAGGAACTAGACAACATAAAAACAGCTCTGAAACAAAACGGCTACAAAACATATACAATAAAAAAAGCCATAGACCAGGAACGAAATCGCCAAAAAAAGAAACCAGAACACTGAGAAAAGCTGCAGTAAAGAAATCTTTGCTAAGATTTTTTTGGCTGAAATAATAAAATTTTTACCTACACCTGAAAGATTTTTATGTTGCCAGAGTAAAGATCACTTTGCTGGTTACACTTTATGATAGTTATAAAGTATTTTTCTACTGTAAAAGGGTTAACTTTTCAGTGACAGGAAAATACATTTTTTAAGAAATATTTTTGTTGTTATTAGTATTTATTTTTCTGCAGCAGCAGTTCATCTTACTGTGATTAAAAGAAAAATTGTATAAAGAAATTGTTCTAATATTAGGTAAGATTTTCTACAAAGATAACAAAAATTTTATGCTGGAATCACCTGCTTAGTTGTGTTCGGTCCTCGTCGCGGTCACTCGGAAGTCGCGATCTGGCCACTAGCCGTTTTCAAATAACTTGAAGCCTTTTCTCAAAGACGGCCGCCATGTGAGCAGCTTAGCCATAACGTTTTTGCACTGATTGTGTGTAAAGTATAATAAAGTGAATAAACCTGACTTTCTATTGTGGAGACATATTAAACAGTTGTTAACCAATTGGGGCTAGCAGATTTTTAAGAAAACATTGAGGCAGGTTAGTATGTTGTGGTTATGTTAGCGCAGACAATAATAATTAGTATTTTGTTTTTAACAACTTAAAAGTAGGTACGCCATATTAGTTACCTATACATATATTAAAAAATCAATATCAGCATGGTGCCTAAAAATTAAAATTAATTATTTAAGCAGCACTTTTTACTTAGTAGTATTTTAGTTTTGTAAGCTAGACCTCAGTCACAATTTGCTCTGATTTTTGATTTGTTCTTTTCTTTAAATCATTCTTGTATCAAAAATAAGATTATCATTGAAAAAATTTGTATTTATTGTACAGGGTGTCCAAAAAATGAAAAAACGCGAAAATGCGTAAGAATATTTCTCATCCGAGAAAAAAGTTATATATAAAAAAGTGTAGGTACCTACACATTTTGTCAATTTCTTTTTATTTTACAGGATGTCCAAAAAATATAGAAACAGAAATACCTAAGTGTTAATTACACTTTTCTCATCGGACATAAACCTGAGCAAACCTGAAGCGGAACAAACCTGGACCGGAACAAACCTGAGGAAAGATACTTTGTAAACGCTGTAAAAGTATTATGTAAAACAAATTTAACTGTTTGTACTGTATCTTTAAAAACGTATGAGTTGAGAACTCGGAAATTAGAATTTTATCACCCTGTACCGTATCGCGTAACGTTGAGTTTCGGAATCCACGTTATGTAAACTTTTATTCTTAGCATTGTTTTAAAAATCCCACCCCAAAATATTGGCATGCAATTAGGAAAAACACTGTGTAATCAGAAGAAAAATTAGAGTTTATGTTTTAAATTACATATTTTGAGATGTTATAGGTATTTTGAATTTCAGTTCTTATTAAGGCGAATCATCAGCGAAAAGAAATTCCGGCGGCATACCGATCTAACATAGGACAGCAACACCTCTGTCTCTGTCTAAGACCGCCCCCCGGTAAATTATATTTTTGCACCGGCATCACCGCAACTATCATGACGCGGCGACCCACACAGCTGACCGACCGGAGATATTCACATATTATTTATTTTATTTTTTAGCTTGGTTCTTTAAGCCTATCCAGTGACGTTACCGACGTCTGTCGCATCGCATGGATAAAATGAAGTACAAAGAAAATAGATACCTAATCTTTATTGTATTTTACCTACCTGCGCGCAAGTAAAGGTAGACGTATGTTTTTCGCACATGTAATGCAAATATACGCGCGATGTATGTATATAGGGGTGTATGTACAATAATGTGTAGATATATATTACGTGGAATGGAGGGACCAATTCCACAAAATGGCTCGTCGGTAAATTATCTTCATACGAAGAGTGACATAAGATAGGTGAAGTGTAAGAAAAATAGATATGGCGGCCGACAGCAGCCATTGTGTTGTACAGAAAAAGAAAAGTTTTTCCTCACATTGCAATATGTATACCTTCCAAAGGAAAGGTGGTGATGAAGGCATTGTAAATTTTAATGATATATCTATACTTTTTCCAGAAAAAAAAACAAATATGGCGGCGATGTCGTTAAGTTGTATCTAAAACCAACTTTCCAAACATTTCACTGGGGATGCCACATTAAAGGTCTTGGTGAAAGATCTGTACTCCGTAAACAATAGCAAATACGGCGGCCGCCAGCAGCCATTTTGTTCTAAATGCAACAATTTTCACAACCATTGCAATACGAACATTAAAGTCACGGACGTGATACCACGGTTTTAAAGATTAGATATACCTATTTCACAAAAAAAACACATGTACCTACTTAGATGTAAAAACTTATGTGCCAAATAAAAAGTCGTAATGAAGGGCTGCAGCACATGGGAAAAACTAAATACAAAAATAGGTACAGGCGTGGTGTAGTTTGATTATTAGTGATAACTGGCTGATGCGTTGTTTCCGCGTACAACTGCATCATCAATAAACATTCCATGGTATCGGCCGATAACCTTCGTGTTTTTGCAGTACACAATGAGGTGAATTTTGAAAAAGAACGTTCTGCATCTAAGGATGTTATATTGGCATATGCGTATTGCACTTGCTCGTTCTTCACGCAAACACTCACAACTGTGTATAATTCGGATTTTTCCGTAAAACTTCGTTTGACTTTTGTGTAGTACCTACATATCGTCGCTGGAAAGACAAAGGAGCGTAACTCCATTTAACATATTTTTCAGGAGAAGCGATTGAAAATTAAGCCAGTATTGATTGCATTTGTTACTGAACCTCCTTCTTCTGTTATAATTTACAGTACACTTATGTAAGTTGTTTAGTAGACTAAGTAGTTTATGCTTCTTGCAAAGAAAGATGTATTTACGGAGTTACCGAATTTTAAAAGAGAGATACTTTTTGTCTATTAACTTTTTTGAAAATTTTCATACATGGCTGACTTACGCCTATATAATTTATAATATCACGATAACCATAAGAGAGAGAGAGAGATACGCCAGTTTGTATTTTTATAAATATGACCTTGGGAGGTGGCCATAACACGAAATTCGGGTTTTCGGAAACGCCTTTTTGTCTCGACGATATGCCTGGGGTATCTGTTAATGTCTGTAAATGTAAATGTAAATAGTCCACAATATCAAAATAGTCCCCTACCCGTAAGGCAGGATTTTGAAAATTTCCGATGGCGTTAAATATAATGTATAATTGTCACGTATAGTTACCAAATCTTATATTATCGCTTCTAGCATTTTGGCTTTTTTTTTGCTCTTGCGGTATTCACTTATGTTTAATTTTTCAATGACTTGTTTGCCATTCTGGTCGGTCGTAGTCGATGTTGTTGGTAAATTAGTCATGGTATTTTTGAAAAAAGTAAGGGCTACTAATGAAACAACCTAATTTAATACATCTTTTTTTTAAGCTTTTTGTTGCTATATTGGTTTTCTAAATGAGGAAATTACCAGCTACCCACACTTTTCCTTTAAGGTAATCAAAGTGTAGGTTACTAACTAAATTATGTTTATAAACTTGAAATTTTGCACAGAGGTTTCTTATATAACAGAGGCATCCACCAAGGTAGGGTTTTTCAAAATTGAGGAGGTAAAATAGGGGTTTAAACCTTGTATGGAAAAAGAATATTAGATTGTCCTATTAAGTCGAAACTTCATTGAAGTACTCTAAAAAACAAATGTTTAAACACGTGTTTTGCAGTTTTTACTAATTCAACCTCAAATATTTTCTGTGTACAGGGTGTCCGGATTTCGTTGTAATTGCAGGGTATCTCGGTTGTTATTAGTGATAGAGAGTTGCGATTTTCGCGAAGTGTTGCTACTTTTTGATGAAACGAAAGATGGCATAAAAATATTCATGGTCCCCTCCGTTTTTGAGATACAGGACGAAATTGATTTTTTTTTTAATTTTCGGACCCCCCTCGCATTTCTGTTACCTTGTAACTTATAAAAAAAGTAAAAATGGATCCTACTAGAATTTTCTACGTAGAATCGAGCGGCATGGTTAGATTTTCAGCACATGTGATATTTTTCGAGATATTAACTAAACATATGTTTTTTTTAAATGGAACACCCTGTATATTTCTTAACCATTAAGTTTCCCCTTTCGAGAGCTTTTCAAAACTATATAACACTTTATAGATATTTTTTATTTTTAGGCCTTAAACGAACTATTTAATTTTAAACTTTAATTTTGCGTAGTTGGTCGTGTTTAACATGTGGTTTAACGTCAATTCAAGTATTTAGATTTAAAAAAGAAACTGGTTAAATCTTGTATTTTCATTAATTTATTAAAATTGGTATTATTTCTTAAACTACAACACTACTTGTAATCTAGAACTAAAACTGCTTAGTTTTTAATCACTTGAAGATTAAATTAGTTGTCTTGAATTATAGTATTAATAGAAAATAAAAGTCAAATTTAAAAACAAAATATACAAAACTTCAGGTAAGAAAAGAGTTAGTCCATTTTAACACTTTTCGTTACCTAAAGTTTTGTATGTTTTGCTTTTAAATTTGACTTTTATTTGCTATTAATAAGCCAAGACAACTAATTTAATCTTCAAGTTATTAAAAATAAAGCAGTTTTAGTTCTGGTTAGGATTTTCTGTATATCTAAGATATCAAGTAGTGTTGTAGTTTAAAAAATAATACCAATTTTAATAAATTAATGAAAATACAGGGTTTAGCCAGTTTATTTTTTAAACCTAAATACCTGAATAATTGACGTTAAACCACATGTTAAACACGGCCAACTACGCAAAATTAAAGTTTAAAATTAAATAGTTCGATTTAAGTGCTAAAAATAAAAAAGAACTTTAAAGTATTATATATTTTTGAAAAGCTCTCGAAAGGTGGCACTTAATAGTTAAGAAGTATACAGGGTGTTCCATTTAAAAAAACATATATTTGGTTAATTTCTCGAAAAATATCACATCTGATGAAAATCTAACCACGCCACACGTAGAAAACTCTAATGGGATTCATGTTTACTTTTTGAATAAGTTACAAGATAACTGAAATGCGAGGGGGTCCGAAAATGGGAAAAAATCAATTTCGTCCTGTATGTGAAAACCGAAGGGGGCCATGAAAAATATTTTTATGCCATCTTTCGTTTAGCAACACTTCGCGAAAACCGCAACCCTCTATCTTTAAGAACAACCGAGATACCCTGCAATTACAACGAAATCCGGACACCCTGTACACAGAAAATATTTGAGGTTGATTTAGTAAAAACTGCAAAACACGTGGTTGTATATTGTCTTTCCAACGGAGTCCGTTCCTGGAATGTAATATTTGAGTCCGGTCTCTAGTGATAACGCTACTGAAGAGAGTAAGTGCTTCACACATTTTTCACAATTATCACTGATTTACTTCCTTTATTTTCTTTTTCTGTTATATTTTACTTAGTATGACGCGCACGCCTATGTCGGGGAGAACATTTTGGACGGCGCTATTTATGATTCCTAGAACTAACCATTTTCTGTCTTACCCAAGGCCGGCCGCACGTTGCGTCGTTGCCAGCGTTAGGCAAAAGTACAAATAGATGTTCTGGCGCTGAAAGAGGGCGTATTGCACCAGGGCTTTTTTTGCAAAATCGTTTTTCCAGGATTATGGGCAAACTATTAAATTTTTACTTTTACTTTTTTTACCAGCATGTCTAAATTAATACCCACGAGGGCTGTATTACGTTTATATTTTAAAGTATCTTTTATTTCAAAAAATAAAACTTTAAAAAATTAATATTTGAGTTTTTGGCTTTATAGAGCAATAATAGATAAAGTAATTCTGTGTGACATTTATATCTAAACATTTTTTGATATAATGCATATTAACGACAAAAAATTGGAAATAGAAAAATTGTTGGTGATGAATCCCCTTAACCATATATTAGTTTAAGGGAAAACTTTTTAGTCACAAAACATGTGATTATTCATCACAAAATTTTTTAATTTCTACATTTCTTTAAATATATTATACTGGACTGTATAAATTGGTCAAATAAAGATTATCATGTATTTCATACTTTTTTTACCATTCTTAGTGTAAAGATTATACCGAAGGTTACCTCAAATTTAAACCTAAGCTACGTACATACTTTACTAGTTAAACAACACTTTCAAGAAAGTTATTTTTTACGAGGACAAAATTAAAAAAAAAAACATTCACTGAGAAATACTATAAAATGTAAGGGTTTGTGGATATTGTACAGGGTGTCCCATATAAGGATGTGCAGCATGAGGAACTCAGGCCGTAAGGGATGAAATTGGTTAAACTAAAAAAAATTGTGCAGTTGGGATCTGTACTGACTTCGTCAAGAACAGTTACATTTTTACTTTTGAAATGCAGAAAAGAAAATTATAAAACGAAGTTGACGGACTATTTTTCCTTATTTCATTTGAAGAATGTAAAGTAATGTAATGTAAAGTAGATTTTTCTTTTTGACATACATATATTTTTTTATCATACTTAACATATATTTGGATGTTTGATTGTGAAAACAAAAAATGCCGTTCAGGAAAAATATTAGAATCAAGTTAGGAAAGTAAATTTTATCTTTCATTATCTTAGGAAAGTACAAAATTTGTTTAAAATGCAGTTTAAAAAAGTTGCTTTGACCACCAGTAATAAAACTTCCCATTGCACAATTTAACTGATTTTGTAGATTTTACGATTCGTAAGGTTTTCTTATTCAGCCTTCTTACGTGAGACACTCTGTATACCAGGCGCTGCCCGTGAAATTTTAAACTTTTATATCTCTGTTGCTACTTATAGGACCCATGCCGAGTTCAGGTTTTTTAATAGTGAGCCTACTAGGAATGTTTTGGTAAAGGGACAAAATATTTTGTAATTTGCGAAAAAAAGTTGAATTTTTGAATTGACCCACCTGGGGAAAAAATTAACACGCTTACGTATTTTATTTATTATTTTTTCTAAACAACTTTTACATCATTTTGTCGACAATTCTTAAATTTTAAGACAAAAAAAATGTTTTAGTAGAAAGTTATAGTAATTTGATTTTATTTTTAAATTACACATACCGGGTGTCAACGAATCTATTAGACAAGTCATAACTTCTAGAGCAGTGTTTTTCAACCTGTGGGACGCGACCCCCAGGGGGGTCGCAAAGTCTTGCTCGGGGGGTCGCGGTCGCAAACCAAGAAAAAGCAAAAAAGCAAAGGTTGTAAGTCCTACACTACAATAAAAATACAACAGTTTCAGTGGGAAGGCTGTGCCTGTTTATTTTGTAATAATTTTTCAAATCGTGGTTCTAGTTTTGAGACGCAAACAACCAAATCATTTTCTAATTGGAGCCTATTTCTCTTCTTAGTTTTTATGTTCACCATTGAAGTGAACGTCAGTTCACATAGGTAGGAAGTGGCGAATGGCACTAATAATTTCAATGCTTGCTTTGCCAGCTCTGGATATTCTTCTTTTCTCTTCATCCAGAAGACGTCAATTTTTTGTGAACTAAATTCCATTTTAAGCATGCCATCAGCAGCAAGATCTATAAGATTTTCTTTTATCTTCGGAGTTAGGTCAGCGAGTTGTACTGACATATCCAAAAAAGGATTTAGTATCCATCTATGCCCATTGTCAGCTTCAGAGTCCAGTTCTGGAAAGTAACTTAATAGTCTCTCTTCCAAAATACGCAAGCTCTGTATCATGCAAGGAATGTGAGAACTTACTACCAATGATTGGTCCGTTGTAATTTCTTCGACAATCATCTGAACGCAAGGGAAAGACTCGTAGATCATATTTTGTAAAGACGTTGACCACAATCGAAGTTTTGCGAGGAATCCTTTGATTTTATCCTTGGCCGTTAGAATATTTTCTTCTCTGCCTTGGAGGCTCCCGTTCAAAGTATTTAGGTGGTTAAAGAGGTCAGCAAGAAATGCTAATTTTAATAGCCAAACAGGGTCACCAAAATAATTTGCATATTCAGATTTAGCATCTTGTAAGAACATTAACAATTCAGCTTTTAGTTCCAGAACTCGGGTCAATACCTTTCCTTTAGATAGCCATCTGACCTCTGTGTGATAAAGGAGATTTTGATAGAGCGAACCCATGTCTTCACAAATGATTCTGAACAGTCGAGTTTGCAAGGCTCTACCTTTAATAGAGTTCACAACTTTGATCACTTCTTTCAGCACATCATTTAAATCAGAAGGCAAAACCTTGGCTGCCAGTGCTTCTCGATGAAGAAAGCAGTGTGTCCATGAAGCGTTGGGCATTACTAATTTCAACTTCGCGACGAGCCCGCTTTTATTGCCCGTCATAGCTTTAGCGCCATCGCTACAAATGGCGATACATTTTTTCCAATCAATCTCGTAGTAACGAGTGCTTTCTAAAAACATGTCGTACAAACAGTGGCCAGTAGTGTTCGAAGGAAGTGCTTTGCAGAATAGAATGTCTTCTATGATACCTTCATCTGCTTCAAAGCGCACAAACACCACAAATTGCGCACAATCTGAAACATCAGTAGATTCATCAAACTGCAAAGCAAAATGTGGGCTGTTTTTCAATTTTTCGACTAATTGTTCTCAAATGTCACCGGAAATATCGTTTATTCTGCGTTCAATGGTATTATCAGAAAGTGGTATACTTTTTAGCTTGTTTGCCTCCTGCTTACCTAACATAATTTCAACCATATCTAGGGCTGCTGGCAAAATAAGGTTCTCGGCAACTGTATGCGGCTTCCCGGCTTTAGCAACTCGGTATGCGACTTGATAGCTAGCTAATAACGCTTTCTCGTTGACGCTTGCTAACTAAAAACAAAAAAAATATTTTAAATAAGAAAAATAAATAATCAACAATTCAGTAACACAAACTTATTTTTAAACAATAAATAACAATACTATTTTATTACCTGAACCATAGTATTTTGTTGCTGGTTAAGGGTTTTCAACTTTCGTTCGAAGAAATCCAACGGTTTATCTGCTTCCTTGGAATGTTTAGTTGAGAGGTGACGTATCAGCTTTGATGGTTTCATACTCTCACGGGATAATACTTCGCCGCAAATTACACATTGAGGTTTATTATTCATGACAGTAAAACCATATTTCAAGTAATTGTCGTCATAAAGCCTTTTTTTTTCGGTTTAGATTCGCTCTCGCCACTGCCATTTGCACCAGACGTGGAGGGCTGCACAGATCTTTTGAGAAACTTCTCCATTCTTTGTGCCTCGGATTGAAACGCAAGGACACTATAACTACGTCTGTCCTCGCTAGCGTTCTTGGGCATATTGACTGAAGCCAAAGATCTGTTCCTATACGGCCGCACACTCCGCGCCTTCCGCGCTCCCGCGCACCCTCTGCGATAAACAAATCGCTCATTCAGAGCACATGCGGCTCCGCACTTTGCACAGTGCAGTGCACTTAGAATCTCAATCAGTATAATCTCAACAGAAAGGGAAATATGTCGTTTTTGAAATCAGTTACATATACGGTACAGGGGGGTCGCTAGAATTTTTTTACTTGTAAAGGGGTCGCGTGTTCAAAAAGGTTAAAAAACACTGTTCTAGAGTATAAGGTAGATAAAAATTGGATTTGGTATAGGTAAATGGTATGAAAAGAGGAGAGTTTTCGCATATTGTTTACTTTCCGGCCACTTCCGGTGTCACCGGAAATGGCTCAGGTTTTGAATTTTTAAATGGAATATCCTATATATTTTAACATTTTTGGATTTCTGAGACAATTCTGGATTGGAATTTGGCATTTTGAAAAGTTTTTACGCCTTCTTGATTTTTTGAGAGCCGCTTTTAATATTGCATCTAGGTGGCCATGATCGCTCGCAAACTAACCAACGGACCTCAGGTGATGTCAGAAAATTACAATCGCAAAGTTTTAGTAAATAGTATGATACATACGAATAAGACAAGTTGGAAAAATCACATTTTCCTGTCTAACTATTATTTTTCAAATGGCGACCCTTTTTTGACAAGTACTTTTCGAAAAAAGAATTTTGTGACGAATTTAACGATACTAATTTATTTGCGACTGGATTAAAAAAATTAACAAAATTAACACATTAACATAACAAAATTAACAAAATTATCTAACAACTTTAATGATGCTTCAATTAAAGTACTACCTATCTAAAATTTATCAAAAATCTTACTGTAGTAAATGTTCAAAGTGCATTCCTCCGTGTTCACGACACATATCAGCTCGTTCAATTGTTTCTCTCAACGCGTTTTGCAACATTTGAGGCGTTATACTTCTGAATGCCCGTAGAATTCTTTCTTCTAAGATTTCAAGAGTGGCTGGGGCTGTTGGATAGTAGACCCTTTCTTTAACATATCCCCAAATAAAAAAATCAAGGACAGTGAGATCCGGTGAGCGGGGAGGCCACCGTACTGGACCATTGGTTGCAATAACTTGATTATTAAAATGCCCTATTAAGTAATCAAGAACTTCTCTGGTATTGTGAGGAGATGCTCCATCTTGTTGGAAGTAAATTCGCCGTAAATCTTCTAAAGGTACCTAGATGTTCAAGATGTTCCTCGATTTCATTTTGTAGAAATCCTAAGTATCTAGCCTCTGTTAACTGACCTTGAAAGAATATGGGCCCAATTATTCTGTCTCCAACGATACCAGCCCAGACATTCACCCCAAACCTTTCTTGAAAATTGCCCTCTCTTATTTCATGTTGATTTTGTGTGTCCCAGTAAAGAGTATTTTGCTTATTGAACATACCATTATTTGTAAATCGGGATTCGTCGGAAAACAGAATAAAATTGATAAAATTGGGGTTAATTCTATGATTTTGAAGCAGCCAATCACAAAACACTACCCGTCTATCGCCATCGTCAGGATACAAATGTTGATGTAACTGATATTTGAATGATCGATATCCGTGCTTTTTCAATATTTTTCTTGTTGATTCATGACCTATCTGCAGTTCTTGACTAATTTCCCTTAAAGAAGCCGTTTTATCAACCTCAACCATAGCAAGAACGTTAATCTCAGTCTCTTCATTTATGATAAACCTCTGTTCCGCCTCTCCATTTCTTTCTTGCCTTAACCACTTCTCAACACACAGAAAATAAGGTAAAACACCCAATCATTGACAGGTTTTAGAAACATTTTTCACTAAATTTATCATTGCGATAAAGTTTTCTGTTTTATAAAGTATTTAACAACTTTGTAAAATTTGTAATACATATTGAAATCATCAGAAAACAAAAAAACGGTCTTATTTTTAAAAACTCATATAAAAAACAGAAAATTTGGTTCTAGTTTGTTTAACCCTAAAATTGACAGCCAAGAAAAAAGTTTCTCCCAAATTTTGACACCCTAATAATTGACACAATTTTTAAAAATTTTTATATAAACTTACAAAATATGTGAAACTCAGAACAGTTAAAACTTATTGTTTTACTATTACTTACTAAGTAATTATACAAAAAGTTATTTCGGCTGGCCTCTGGTTCTGGTTGAACGTTGAACAACGCATTAAGCTTCATTTGTAAAGTTGACATTGACGTGTAAGGCATTGTTCAGCTGTCAAAACGTGACCAAAACCTGGGGCCAACTGAATCCACTTAGGAAAGGATAAAGTAAGAAGTATATTACTTAAAATATATTCAAGTTAAGAATAAAATTAAATTTTTAAAAGGAGTTTCTCAATTTGTATTTTTGATAATATGCTGGACACTGTCAACTAATTGGCTCTTTGAAATGGGATAATGGATCTGAGAAAGTTCAACTATCCGTCTAACAAGGGTATTTTCTTCTTCTGTTGTTAAGTATGTAGCCCGTCCCATGGAACATACTCTAGGAACTTTACCCTTCCACTTATATAAAAGTGTAATTCTTGGTACTTGGTAGTTTTTAGCTGCTGAAGCAACAGACATTCTCCCTTCTACAGCTTTAAGAGCGTCTTGCATTTGTTGAGGCTTGTATTTTTTTTTGGCGCCATCCTCTGAAAAAAAAAACATTAACTTCAATCATTGACACCCCACATACCAATTATTGACATGGTATGTCAATAATTGGATAGCGAATGTATTTATATTTTAAACAAATATTGGCAACATTGTAAGAATGTGGGCTTTTCAACTAAAATAAAACCGTTGAAATATGTAGAATTCCAAAAATTGACAGGGGTGTCAATGATTGGAAAACATGTGTTTTTTTCTAGCCACTAATTGACATACCGCTTTTTTTCCTTGTACTAGTTCTTGGAGAATCATTTTAAGTTTTACAGGTTAATTTTAAAGGTATTTGGCTTAACTGATAACACAGATGATTAAAAAAGAATACATACAATTATTTACATAATTTAAAAAATATTACTTACCCCTACCTCCACTATTAGCAGCAACACTTAAAACAACACAAGGAGAAACAAATCTTGTTTACAGCTATTCCGCCATGTTGAATAAAAATATGAACTGTAGGGATGTTGCCAAATTGTATTCCCTTAAGTTTGGTACATATAATTTTTTGATCAGGCAAAAAGTTTTCTTAAAATTTAAAAAAATATAGAACATGTCAATTATTGGTTGGATGTCAATAATTGGGTGTTTTACCTTACTGATGACCTGGATGATGCCGATTGGGATATCTTTCAGCATTCCTTGAATTTCTCTGACATTCTCCAAATATTAACAACATATCAACTTTTTCACTTTGAGTATACACTATTTTGATGAAAAATTTAACTGAAATTTAACGAAAACTAAAAAACTTTCACTATCTGCCCATAAAGCATAATGTCATTGTTATTAATTAAGTGAGAATTTTGTTTTTCACAGAAGACTAGATGAAAATAACTACAAAATATTATGCACCATGGCTATCCATGGCACACTTCACAAAAGTAAATAAATTATTATCCAGTATTTTGCTTAGCAATAGGTAGGTATTTAATTTATTTTCTTATTTTTAGTCCAATCGCAAATAAATTAGTATCGTTAAATTCGTCACAAAATTCTTTTTTCGAAAAGTACTTGTCAAAAAAGGGTCGACATTTGAAAAATAATAGTTAGACATGAAAATGTGATTTTTCCAACTTGTCTTATTCCTATGTATCATACTATTTACTAAAACTTTGCGATTGTAATTTTCTGACATCACCTGAGGTCCGTTGGTTAGTTTACGAGCGATCATGGCCACCTAGATGCAATATTAAAAGCGGCTCTCAAAAAATCAAGAAGGCGTAAAAACTTTTCAAAATGTCAAATTCTAATCCAGAATTGTCTCAGAAATCCAAAAATGTTAAAATATATAGGGTATTCCATTTAAAAATTCAAAACCGGAGCCATTTCTGGTGAAACCGGAAGTGACCGGAAAGTAAAAAATATGCGAAAACTCTCCTCTTTTCATACCATTTACCTATACCAAATCTAATTTTTACATACCTTATACTCTAGAAGTTATGACTTGTCTAACAGATTCGTTGACACCCGGTATATTAGGTTTAAAAAAATTCAAATGACTATACCTTTCTACTAACACATTTTTTTCTCCTAAAATTTAAGAATTGTCGACAAAATGATGTAAAATTTGTTTAGAATAAATAATAAATAAAATAAGTAAGCGTGTTATTTTTTTACCAGGTGGGTCAATTCAAAAATTCAACTTTTTTTCGCAAATTACAAAATATTTTTTTTTCATTACCAAAACTTTCCTAGTAGGCTCACTATTAAAAAACCTGACCTTGGCGTGAGTCCCGTAAGTAGCAACAGAGATATACAACTTTAAAATTTCACGGGCCGCGCCTGCTGTATACCATGCTTTTTATGCCACCCTATATACCTTTTACAAAAAATACTACGCTGTCATAGCAAACTACTTTACAACAGCTGCAAAACTTATTTGCAGCACCAGCTAAACATTTACGTGTTATACCTCTTATGGCTTAGAGTGGCAGGCAAATGAATAACTGTAACAGCAAAATGAGATAGCTACTAGGAAAAGCATATTACTAGTGTAGCAAAAACATCTTGTTTCCATAGAAAAGCTCTATGCCCTTACCAAAAAGTAATTTTGCTGCCACCAGAGCAAATCTTTTTGGCATAATACAAGTTTTTTCTGTACCAGCAAAGGGTTTTTATACTCAGTAGTAAGTGACTTTGCAAGAATAAAAAAATTCATTTGGCTATAGTTGCAAAGTTTTATTCCCATACCGGCAAGTTATTATTTTATAAAGTAACTTGGCTACAACAGCAAAGTCGTTATAGCAAAATGAATTTTACTGTCACAGTAAAGTTCTTGCCAGGCGCCTATGTTAAAGGACTTTTTTGCTGCTGTAGCTAATTTTTTTATTACGCCAGCAAAAATCTGCTCTCAGTGAAGAATCCACCAAAGACAGGCCCATATCTATACTACCATATATCAAGGGAACAACAGACAGAATCGGGAGAATCCTACGCAAGCAAAACATCGCGGCAGCCTACAAGCCACACCAAACAATAGAATCATCTCTAAGAAATCCAAAAGATAAAATAAAACTTGAAAACCACGGTGTCTACAGCATCTCATGTGGGACCTGCAGCAAATCATATGTAGGACAGACCAATAGACGAATATCAGCAAGATTAGAAGAACACAAGCTCTGCATCAAGAACAAACAAACATCGTCAGCCCTTTTCCGTCACCAGATTGAAACAGGACACAAAATCAACTTCGACAGCTGCAAACAGATAGCCAACATAGACCACTACAAAACCAGGCTTATCCGCGAAGCAATCGAAATAGAAAAAAGCGGCAACCTAAACAAACGCGACGATGCCTTGAACCTTCCAGCAACATGGAAATCCATCATCAAGCCCTCTAACATGAACACCACGATGGCCGAGAACCAAGTGAAGCCGAACACAGCTCCCAAGCAGACCACTCAGGGGGCGGAGCCAACGCCGGCCAATAGATACGACCTAAGACCGAGGCGATCCACTATAAAACCACACACTGCGGCTGCCACCCTCAGTTTACTTTCTACGACCAGCGAGTAAGCACAGAAGATGCCAAATGAGATTTTGGCGAAACGTCTGCAAGTTTCAACTAGAAACAAATCAAACGAACGGATGAATTCCCGGATTAACCACGACACATATTTCTCCATCCGTGAAACCCTACGTACTTCCATATATATATATATATATATATATATATATATATATATATATATATATATATATATATATATATATATATATATATATATATGAAGAAATATTGATCCGGGAGTACATCCGTTCGTTTGTTAAATTCCTATTGGAATCTGGCAGACGTTTCACCAAGGTCTCACTGGGCATTATCAATGCTTACTCGTTGCTGTCAAGTCGTAAACAGATCTGTTTACGACTTGACAGCAACGAGTAAGCATTGATAATGCCAAGTGAGACCTTGGCGAAACGTCTGCCATATTCCAATAGGAATTTAACAAACGAACGGATGTACTCCCGGATCAATATTTCTTCACATTTCTCCATCCGTGAAAGTCTACGTTCAAACAAATATATATATATATATATATATATATATATATATATATATATATATATATATATATATATATATATATATATATAAAGGGGAAAAATCTTGGCTGATCGGACAAAACCAGTAAGTTGCGTTCTTGCATTAAAGTACGGGGAGTCCAAGACCTTATGGATAACCCCGGGCCGGTAGACAGTTAGCTTTCGTCCTTATTAGGACTCATCAGACTGACTTAACCCTTTGGCACCTTTCCACAGATAGATCCCTCGCATATTGTGTCGTCCGCTTTGGATAAAGACGGTACACAATACACGTGAGGGCCATCTATGGGAAGTCACTGAAATGCAAGAACAGATCTTACTAGAGTAAAGCTGCTACTGTAGGCAACCAGTAAAACAATAATACGGCAATTACGTATTGTTTTACAGGTTGCCTACAGTAGCAGCTTTACTCTAGTAAGATCTGTTCTTGCATTTCAGTGACTTCCCATAGATGGCGCTCACGTGTATTGTGTACCGTCTTTATCCAAAGCGGACGACACAATATGCGAGGGATCTATCTGTGGAAAGGTGCCAAAGGGTTAAGTCAGTCTGATGAGTCCTAATAAGGACGAAAGCTAACTGTCTACCGGCCCGGGGTTATCCATAAGGTCTTGGACTCCCCGTACTTTAATGCAAGAACGCAACTTACTGGTTTTGTCCGATCAGCCAAGATTTTTCCCCTTTTTATATTATTTCGGACGTTAAACCCTTTTTTCTTATATATATATATATATATATATATATATATATATATATATATATATATATATATATATAGTAGAAAAATGGAAGATTTCTTGGCCTATAGGTAATATAATAAATGTAAATGCGAAGATTTACTTCTTCGCTAGTGCAGCGAAAAGGCCGTGAATGAAAAATAAAAATAATGAGGACTATCTTTGATTCTGGTCTGGGTGACCTCCTGCTATCGATTTCTGGGCCCTTACCCATCAGCGAGCAGGCTTACACCCAGGGTGGCTGAAGAGCAGACCACGATTTGACCAGAATCAAAGAGAGTCCTTATATCCAAAATGTTCGGAAAGGATGGGTAAGATGTAGTGGCTCGCGCCAACTAGTTCACCCAGTGTTGCTCCAAAAATGTTTGGCTGCTAACACGATAATACTCGAAAGTATGTCGAATGTCGATTTTCTCGACGTCGACGGTACAAATGCACCATTGTACAACAATAGTAGAAAAATGGAAGATTTCTTGGCCTATAGGTAATATAATAAATGTAAATGCGAAGATTTACTTCTTCGCTAGTGCAGCGAAAAGGCCGTGAATGAAAAATAAAAATAATGAGGACTATCTATCTATTCTGGTCAAATCGTGGTCTGTTCTTCAGCCACCCTGGGTGTAAGCCTGCCCGCTGATGGGTAAGGGCCCAGAAATCGATAGCAGGAGGTCACCCAGACCAGAATCAAAGATAGTCCTCATTATTTTTATTTTTCATTCACGGCCTTTTCGCTGCACTAGCGAAGAAGTAAATCTTCGCATTTACATTTATTATATTACCTATAGGCCAAGAAATCTTCCATTTTTCTACTATTGTTGTACAATGGTGCATTTGTACCGTCGACGTCGAGAAAATCGACATTCGACATACTTTCGAGTATTATCGTGTTAGCAGCCAAACATTTTTGGAGCAACACTGGGTGAACTAGTTGGCGCGAGCCACTACATCTTACCCATCCTTTCCGAACATTTTGGATATAAGGACTCTCTTTGATTCTGGTCAAATCGTGGTCTGTTCTTCAGCCACCCTGGGTGTAAGCCTGCCCGCTGATGGGTAAGGGCCCAGAAATCGATAGCAGGAGGTCACCCAGACCAGAATCAAAGATAGTCCTCATTATTTTTATTTTTCATTCACGGCCTTTTCGCTGCACTAGCGAAGAAGTAAATCTTCGCATTTACATTTATTATATTACCTATAGGCCAAGAAATCTTCCATTTTTCTACTATTGTTGTACAATGGTGCATTTGTACCGTCGACGTCGAGAAAATCGACATTCGACATACTTTCGAGTATTATCGTGTTAGCAGCCAAACATTTTTGGAGCAACACTGGGTGAACTAGTTGGCGCGAGCCACTACATCTTACCCATCCTTTCCGAACATTTTGGATATAAGGACTCTCTTTGATTCTGGTCAAATCGTGGTCTGTTCTTCAGCCACCCTGGGTGTAAGCCTGCCCGCTGATGGGTAAGGGCCCAGAAATCGATAGCAGGAGGTCACCCAGACCAGAATCAAAGATAGTCCTCATTATTTTTATTTTTCATTCACGGCCTTTTCGCTGCACTAGCGAAGAAGTAAATCTTCGCATTTACATTTATTATATTACCTATAGGCCAAGAAATCTTCCATTTTTCTACTATTGTTGTACAATGGTGCATTTGTACCGTCGACGTCGAGAAAATCGACATTCGACATACTTTCGAGTATTATCGTGTTAGCAGCCAAACATTTTTGGAGCAACACTGGGTGAACTAGTTGGCGCGAGCCACTACATCTTACCCATCCTTTCCGAACATTTTGGATATAAGGACTCTCTTTGATTCTGGTCAAATCGTGGTCTGTTCTTCAGCCACCCTGGGTGTAAGCCTGCCCGCTGATGGGTAAGGGCCCAGAAATCGATAGCAGGAGGTCACCCAGACCAGAATCAAAGATAGTCCTCATTATTTTTATTTTTCATTCACGGCCTTTTCGCTGCACTAGCGAAGAAGTAAATCTCCGCATTTACATTTATTATATATATATATATATATATATATATATATATATATATATATATATATATATATATATATATATGGTTTTCAAGAGTCTATAAAAAGTAGTATTTCTATTTTTTTAGTTTCAGGAACTGTACAGACAATATCGTCCACATATTTCTTTAAAAAGGGTAGTTGGAAAGTTAATTGTGGAATGCATACCTCTAAGAGGTCATCCAGTACATATTGAGCCACTATGGGAGCCAGTGTGAGTCGTAAACAGATCTGTTTACGACTTGACAGCAACGAGTAAGCATTGATAATGCTGAGACCTTGGTGAAACGTCTGCCAGATTCCAATAGGAATTTAACAAACGAACGGATGTACTCCCGGCTCAATATTTCTTCATATATATATATATATATATATATATATATATATATATATATATATATATATATATATATATATATATATATATATATATATATCTATATATATATATATATATATATATATATATATATATATATATATATATATATATACATATATGAAGAAATATTGATCCGGGACTACATCCGTTCGTTTGTTAAATTCCCATTGGAATCTGGCAGACGTTTCACCAAGGCCTCACTTGGCATTATCAATGCTTACTCGTTGCTGTCAAGTCGTAAACAGATCTGTTTACGACTTGACAGCAACGAGTAAGCATTGATAATGCCAAGTGGCACCTTGGCGAAACGTCTGCCAGATTCCAATAGGAATTTAACAAACGAACGGATGTACTCCCGGATCAATATTTCTTCACATTTCTCCATCCGTAAAAGTCTACGTTCAAACAAATATATATATACATATATATATATATATATATATATATATATATATATATATATATATATATATATATATATATGTATATATATATATATATATATATATATATATATATATATATATATATATATATATATATATATATATATAATAATATATGAGAGAGAAAGAAGAATGTCGGCTTGGCGGACTGTGGAAGTGTGTTCTTCTTTTGCATCAAAGTACGGGGAGTCCAAGAAAATGGACAACCCCTGGCCGGGTAGACCATGACAGCTGTTTCGTCCTTGTTAGGACTCATTCAGACAGTCATAACCCAGTCGCACCGAGGCAAACGATGTTACTGTATCTTAAATCCGTTTTGCAAAACACAAGCAGGAAACAACATACCATAACGCCACCTAGCGGGTGCTGGCTCTAATGCAAAAAGCAGAACACCGAAAAGGTAAAATCTAAGGGCGAACACGGCATCTCTAGCTTATGAGAAACGCATTCTCGCAATTTCGCCCAACTCGTTTCTCATAAGCTAGGGATGCCGTGTTCGCCCTTAGATTTTACCTTTTCAGTGTGTTCTGCTTTTTGCATTAGAGCCAGCACCCTCTAGGTGGCGTTATGGTATGTTGTTTCCTGCTTGTCTTTTGCAAAACGGATTTAAGATACAGTAACATCGTTTGCCTCGGTGCGACTGGGTTATGGCTGTCTGAATGACTCCTAACAAGGACGAAACACCTGTCATGGTCTACCCGGCCCGGGGTTGTCCATTTTCTTGGACTCCCCGTACTTTGATGCAAAAGAAGAACACACTTCCACAGTCCGCAAAGCCGATATTCTTCTTTCTCTCTTTTATAATGTACGGACAAGAAAAAAACTTCTAGGTGCTTTTTATTCTTACTTGGCCTTTTGTTAAGGGTTTATGCGTCTTTCTGGTGAGGACGTTGTGACTCCCTCCTTGCACTGCGCGGATGGTGCCGGCGAGTTGGGGAAATTGCGAAAATGCGTTTCTCATAAGCTAGAGATGCCGTGTTCGCCCTTAGATTTCACCTTTTTAGTGTGTTCTGCTTTTTGCATTAGAGCCAGCACCCGCTAGGTGGCGTTATGGTATGTTGTTTCCTGCTTGTGTTTTGCAAAACGGATTTAAGATACAGTAACATCGTTTGCCTCGGTGGGCGACTGGGTTATGGCTGTCTGAATGAGTCCTAACAAGGACGAAACAGCTGTCATGGTCTACCCGGCCCGGGGTTGTCCATTTTCTTGGACTCCCCGTGTTTGATGCAAAATAAGAACACACTTCCAGTCCGCAAAGCCGATATTCTTCTTTCTCTCTTTTATAATGTACGGACAAGAAACTTCTACTTATATATATATATATATATATATATATATATATATATATATATATATATATATATATATATATATATATATACATATATATATATATACACATATATATATATATATATATATATATATATATATATATATATATATATATATATATATATATATACATATATATATATATATATATATATATATATATATATATATATATATATATATATATATATATACATATATATATATATATATATATATATATATATATTATATATACAGGGTGTTATGGAAATCATTTAATATATTGGAATGGGTGACTCCTGGGATGGTCTACAGACATATCTAATACTTCTTTTTTCTTAAATCGAACATTTTAAAAATTTTCAAAAATACCCTAAAACCAGTCTATATTCGCCGCATCTGGCTGATCGTACACAAGGCGCTTGACGGAAATTTGCGCGCGAAAAACTTTAAACAAATGAATTTGTTGAAACGTTGTCAGACGTATAAATCTTTAAGGAGAATTTATTTTCTGTTTTTAAGCGTAATTTAAGACATTTAAGAATTTTTTTTAACCTCTTCCTACGAAGAAACTAAAAAAAATAGTAAAAAGGCACTGCGAAATCAATCATTTTTGTCAGTAGCCTTAGTTTTAAGTAATATTTAAGACACCCTATATTACGTTATTAATGAAATAAGCGTTATTCTTACTCTTACTAGCTTAAACTTTCTGCCAAGGAAAAGTTAAAAATCAAAACGAAAATACTAATTGAATTGAGCACAACTACATACCTAGTACTTACTTCAAAAGTATAACCAGATCCGCTAAATTACATTTGCACCGGCAAACGTTACCATATAACACGTAAATATTATTAGTGTTTTAAATTAAATTTAGTTTTCAACCCTATTACGCTACTCACTCAAAGAAACTAGATAAAACTGATCAAAATATTGGTTAACAACGGATCGACGAAGACCATTTTCTAGGTAGTGAAAATAAATTAAATTATTTAAATCTTTAAACGAAAAAAAAAATTAAAACATTCAATTGTGTGGCTTTTGTGCTGTTGACAAACTTAAATATGGCGCACGGACCTTTGATGACAAGAAATCCTTCTATTTCGATCTCCCTTCATCATGAAACATGTCTCTTTGTCACTTCCTGTACTTTTATTTGGCGCGAAAATTTAAAATAGAAGGCCTGTTTGTATTATTGTCTTTGAAACACTAGAGTTAACTGCTAAGCCCATATATCGAAAAAGAGAAAAAAGGCGTCATCGATTTTAAGAAAGGAAGCAGAATTAACCATTAACCATACTATTTTTATGTGTCAGATTTTTAGTACAGATTGTTTGTTTTGCAAATATTTATTAAAATGTGTGAACAAGAAGGTAAGTTTTTGCCAGATTTTCACTTTACCGTAGAATAGAGCAATATTTCCTTTTTTAGGTATGTCGGAGTTTATAATATTGCCCTCAACCAATCCTTCCCAAGCCCAAGATGAAGGAGAATCATATAAGTGGAGTCACAATTCTACACTTATGTTCTTGGATTTGTATAAAAATTATAGGAACCAAGTTGGTTCTTTAAAAATAAGAAACCTTAAGGAAATGTTTGAGGAAATAGCAAAAGAATTACGGTACAAAACAAAACAAAACATAACTGCTGCAAATTGTGAGAATCGGTGGAAACATTTAGAAAGAATGTACAAAAAATATATAGATAACAATAACAGGCCGAGGAAGGAAAGATTTTGAATATGCAGAGATTATGGATAAAATTCTAGGTAAAAGGAATACATCCAGCTATATTGCTGTCTTCAGACACCGTGATTTATTCAGCAATTGAGAAGGAAAATACTGGTTTAGTGGACACAAACATGGAAAAGGAGAATATAATGCAGGATATTATAATGGAAGCAAATGCCACTGAGAAGACAAAGGAAGTAGCATCTGTAAAAACAATGTCAGTAAAAACTAGTTACAAGAATAAAGAGTTAAGGACATATACATATTCTAAAGGAAATAAGACAGGATAGAAAAGATTTCTATAAAAAACTTCTGGAAATAAAAGAAAAAAAGTTACAGGAAAAACAAAGAAAAAATAACATTTTAGAAGAAAGAAACACTATATTGAAGCAATATAAGTATGCTTAAAGAATTGCCATTGTTACATATAGAAGACATATACCTAAAACAAATAAGTCGACTAACTACTTTAAATATTGAATTTTGTTCAAAGAATTATTTATTTTGATTATTGTTACATTCCTCTATGGATTATATTTTATTTTTTGTCTTCTAGACAGTTTTAGAGTTTAGTTTAGTTATTTTTTTAAAATAAAACATTAAAATTTTATGTCGTTTGTTATAAAACAGGAGCTTGAGCTATCGTGTATCGATACAGAGGAATTATTTTTTTATTACTACCTTTTCATGCTTCTTATTAAACTAGATCACGATACACTTGCAACAGTATGCTACATATGACACTTCGAGGGAAAATCCTCAACTGACTAGACACTTGCACCCCTTGTACATATGTAAGTACAGGTCAATTTATTGTCGGGTAGTGTATTGGGTTGACGTTTATTCAAATATTACAGGTCAGTTTATTGTCGGGTAGTATGTTGAGTTGACATTTATTAAAATATTATTGTCATATTTCATTTGCTCAGGTAAGCGCCTAGTCAATTTAAAATTTTCCCTCGAAGTGACGTCATAACGTAGCATACCAAGTGTATCGTGAACTAGATATAATGGCTAGTAACGTAGGTCAGTACCAGTGGCGTATGGTGAAATTTCAAAGTTGTATATCTCTGTTCCTATTTACAGGACCCGACCAAATTTAGAGGTTTTAATAGTGTGCCCACTGGGAATGTTCTGGTAAACTCAAGCAAAAATTCAACTTTTTTCGCAAATTCAAAACGTTTTTTTTTCTTTACAAAAACATTCCCAGTGGGAATTAAAACCAATTAAAATTGGGACCGGTCCTGTACGTAGGAACAGAGATATATACAACTTAGAAATTTCACCATATGCCACTGGTCACTACCATCTCTATAGTTGTGCCTTTAAACATATTTATATACGGGATGCCCATTTTAAGTTTTAACCACCATCGTATAGTTGGAAGCTCTCCAATTTTCATTTTGCCCCCCCCCCCCCTCCTTGATGGCGCCCCTTGTTTGCATTATTTTATATATTTTTAGCATTTTTACAACAAATTCAAATTGGATAATATACTGTGTACGTGGTAATATGTACAGGGATATCCAAATAAAAGTGAACAGGCCTTATAACTTTTTTATTTTTAAAAATGAGAAAAAATGTTAAATATGAAAGCTTTGAGGATTTTTATGAATCATTCATATATCTTATCAGCAAAACAATTGAGTATCGAATAAAAGAAATATAGTATAAAACATTGATTTTCTCACTTATTTTAAATTGGATGGTATGATTTTTATCATATTTTTGGATTTTTTTTATCCGATGCTCGATTATTTTGCTGATAAGATATATGCATGATCTATAAAAATCCCCAAAGCTTTCATATTTAACATTTTTTTCCATCTTCAAAAATAAAAAAGTTATATGCCTGTTCACTTTTATTTGGATATCCCTATACAATCGTGGTTTAAAACAGTTTAATTTTCTATTCAAATTCATTTATTCATGCTATTACAAATAAATTGTTTACACACGTCAATTACAGATAAAATAATTTTCATATTTAGACAATAATAAAAACATTCCTGACAATACAATGCATTAAAATTTATAAATCGAAATGAACACAATACAAACACATTAAAAAATCTAAATAAAAATATTAAAATATATTACAACTATAATCTAAGTACTGTTTTGTGATGTAAAAAGCATGTTTTATTAGGAACTGTTTCACCTTCATTTTAAACTGCTGAGTAGAGAGCTCTAACATTTTGGGGTAACTTAGTAAACAGTTTTATTGCATAATATTCTGGTCGAGCCTGACATTTACCCAACCTGCAGTGTTGTGGAACGTAGTTGGTCTTATTCCTAGTGTCATGGTCATGTATGTCTTGGTAAGACAGTAGGTCATCCTTTTCTTTGATGTAGAGGAAACTTTGCAGGATGTAAGCCGAAGGAAGGGTAAGAACTCCCAACTGAACAAAGGCATTCCCACAATCCTCCCTGTACCCTAAGCCTGCCATGATTCTGACTGCCTTTTTGCTGGAGACCAAAGACTCTTGTGCATGAGGTGACCGTCCCCATGCGATAATGTCATAGTCATAACACTATGGAAAATTCCATGATATGCTGTTCTCAGGGTATTTATTGAAACACATTCACTCAAATTTTGTAAAACAATTACACTACTTCCAAGTCTTTTACAAACATTAGCTACATGAACATCCCATTTCAGCTTCCTATCTAGGTATAGCCCTAGAAACTTGACAGATGCAGCTGTTCCACGACCACGTGACTGACTTCGTGATGTAGATGTGCTGACAACATAATCCAGCAGGCTCAGCAGATCTATTTCTTCCTGTTCCAGCCAATGTTCTGTTAAACATAAGACTCCCAGGTCACAATCAGCAATGGCAGCCTCGAGCTCGTGAAGCTTGTTTTTCACAGAGCGGACATTGTAATGTAGCAGTTTTATACATGACGATTTGCTACCACCAGGCTTCGCCCCTGTTGAGGTTCTAACCTTGTTAGGTTTAAAAAACTGTTTACTTGAATACCAACTGGCTAAACATTTTTCTCAAGAATGACAGATTTTTTATCCGTGGGCACACCAATTTTAAAAGAACTATATTTCTGCTTCCACTTTGTTTTTATCCGTTCGCATTCACAGTCGATGTTATAATTTAATTTTAGGTATTTTCCAATATCCTCAGGTTTTGTGTCATTAGACAATCGTGATACAAATTACCAAGAATAGCTACCTGATGAAGCGGCTTTCAAGGTGGTTGCATCCTCTGTTGGCCTTCGATTGAGTTTGGTCTCAGTTTTGGGTCCACTTGTTTCTTTTATTTTTTACTGTAAGCTTCTGTTTGTTTTTGTTCAACTTCGTTGAAAGCATAGAAAAATCAAAGAAAATAAAAGGGTTTGATTGAAGGGGTTGAAAGTAGGGTTAATGCCACTGTCATTTTCTTCTTTTTTCTTGGGATGGCTTGCAGTCACGCTAGACTGTTGTTGTGGTCCTTATGGCAAGTCGTTTTGTTCGATGCCAATTTCTGCTTCTTTTGTTTCTTTCGCAGCTAATTTCACGGAATTTTTGGTTTTACGGCTTTTTTTATTAGGTTAGAGTTTTCGAAATTTTCTATATTCTTTTCCAAGTAAGCATTTTTTTCTTTAAGAAGTTTATTGTTTTCTTGAAGAATTTCATTTTTACTCTTTAGTTCGTCCACTAAAGTCTTTAAATACATAATTTCGATATACTTCTCTGGTTTGGGAATGTCATCACTTTGTTTACATTCCTTACACATTAATCCAGTTTTGTAACTTATTATTATAAGTATATTAAGTATATTAACTTTATTATTTAGTGAAAAAGAATGTTTCCAGTGCTATAAGGATAACACTGGACATTTGTGGCTATTATTTAATGAAGAAGAAAGTTTCCACTTCCAGTGCTAATAAGTACGTTTAGTTGAAGATTATTATTTTACACTTCACTTAAAGAGCAGTTCTCTGTATTGTTTTGTGTTGTAATATTTTAGCTCTTTGAAATTAGTGTTACTAGGAGTTCTTTCTTTAAAGGTAACAAAAATATTAGGTTTTCAAACTTGATTCATAGAAATATGGTAAAAAAATTTGGCAACGCCTGACTTCGAAACAAAAAATTTTTTTTCTGTAACTGACATTTCTTGCTGTTTTTTATATGGCCATGTATTTATGACAGTGGCGCGCAGGTACTAAAAAATTTTTTTTCGAGGGCCGATATTTACCTATTTTAATAGTGAAACACCATTTATGAATATTTTTATTCAATCTGAATTCATATCAGGAGTTACCCATTCCAATATATTAAATGATTTCCATAACACCCTGTATATATATACAGGGTGTCCGGGAAAATGTGGGAAATCTCCCGGATATGAAAAAAACACGTGAAAAGAGTACTACAAGTTCATATAAACTTTTTTCGTATCGGCCTCCTCTTCGGAGATATGGGCTCCCAAAGAGCTCCAATGAAATCAAGCTTTTTACACATAATTATTGAACCACCAGGTATATTCCCATTTTTTTTTAATATGATGTATACCAGGTTAGACCCTTCAAATTACTATCCAGGAAAGTATTGTGAAGTACTCACAGCTGCAGAGACGGATTAGCTCTGACACTCATGACCCCATTTTTTTACGCCCTGTATGATAAGAACTTTGGACCACGTTTTTTACATACCTCTAACTATTGACTAAAAATTAAGTACTCTTTATTCATGTCGTTAATCCTAACCGTTTTCGAAAAAACGTCATATTATTTACATCATGTATTTGGCGTATTTCGATAACAGATACGTCTAATTCTGTGAATTGCAATTCGACCTAGGTTCGCAAAAAATGTGCGTTTTATTTTATCGGCCCCAAAAACAAAGTATTGTTGTTGCAAACGTTACTAGGTACGAAAGAAATAAATATCCTGCATTTTAGAACTTGTCAACTTTCACATCGCTGATTTCGTGGTGAAATTAATTGTGAAATAATTCGAAATAACACGTTTATTGAGTATGCAGATATGCATCTGATGTATGGTCTTGCGTCTTGCAATGCTTTGGAAGCCAGAAGATTCTCTTCACGGACGAAGCATGAATTTACACAACTCACATGTATGGGCTGATGAAAATCCTCATGCAACTATTGTTTCGCATCGTCAACATCGGTTCCAATCAATTAATGTCTGGGCAGGAATCATTGGCAATTTTTTGATTGGACCATTCGTATTGCCGGTATGACTGAAAGGACAACTTTATTTGGAATTCCTCCAGAACGCTTTTCATGATTTAGTAGAGCACTTGCTACTTGAAATCCGCCGAAACGTGTACTACATGCACGAAGGAACACCACCTCATTTCAGCGTTGCTGTGCAGGAGCACCTGAATAACGTCTATCCAAACCGTTGGATAGGTAGGGGAGGACCTATTGCCAGGCCTCCTCGATCTCCCGACCTAACGCCGTTGGATTTTTACCTGTGGGGACACCTCAAAACCTTGGGGTATTCTACTCCCGTCGATAGTAGGGAGGGACTTAAACGGAGAATCACGTTTCATTGTGATCAAATAAGGAACAATGCTGGGTTATTGTGGCGGGTACAGCAGTCCTCAGTTCGTCGTGCCCGCGAGTGTATAAGACTTCACGGGGCCCATGTTGAACCCTCTTACGAAGTTTTTAACTAAGCAGTTAAATTTTAACGTTTTATTGAAACTATGTTGGCGACAGGGAAAAATTCCTCTTTTTCATATTCAACCCGACAGAAGTTAGGGGACTAAAAGTGTAAATAAAATGACGTTTTTTTCGAAAACGGTTAGGATTAACGACATGAATGAAGAGTACTTAATTTTTAGTCAATGGTTAAAGGTATGTAAAAAACGTGGTCCAAAGTTCTTATCATACAGGGCGTAAAAAAATGGGGTCATGAGTGTCAGAGCTAGTCCGTCCCTGCAGCTGTGAGTACTTCACAATACTTTCTTGGATAGTAATTTGAAGGGTCTAACCTAACACCATATTAAAAAAAATTGGAATATACCTGGTGGTTCAATAATTATGTGTAAAAAACTTGATTTCATTGGAAATCTTTGGGAGCCCATATCTCCGAAGAGGAGGCCGATACGAAAAAAGTTTATATGAACTTGTAGTACTCTTTTCACGTGTTTTTTTCACATCCGGGAGATTTCCCACATTTTCCCGGACACCCTGGATATATATATATATATATATATATATATATATATATATATATATATATATACATATATATATATATATATATATATATATATATATATATATATATATATATATATATATATATATATATATATGAGAGAGAGAAGAATATCGGCTTGGCGGACTGTGGAAGTGTGTTCTTCTTTTGCATCACAGTACGGGGAGTCCAAGCAAATGGACAAAACCTGGCCGGGTAGACCATGACAGCTGTTTCGTCCTTGTTAGGATATATATATCATCATCATCATCATCATCATCATCATCATTTTCAGCTGTTTCAACCATTTCCAATTATGGTGTAGCCTCCCTTACATATTGATTTTTCATTTCGGCCCATTGTTGTCTATTGTTGGCTATGCGGGCCCAGGTTAATCCTGATAATTTCTTTATACCATGGTCCCATCTCAAATTTGGGCGTCTTCTTGGTCTTTTCACGCCTCTGGGGTACCATTGTGTAATTCTTGTGGTCCATCTATTGTCAGTTCTTCTCGCCAAGTGTCCTGCCCATTGCCATTTTAGGGACTTGATTCTGTGGACGACATCTATTACCTGGGTTTTCTGTCTTATCCACTCTATTCTCTTGCGGTCCCTCCTAGTTATTCCTAGCATGCATCGTTCCATAGCCCTTTGTGCTACCTGGAGTTTTCTTGTTATGTCTGTTTTTAGTATCCAGGTTTCACATCCGTATGTCATGACTGGTAGTATACATTGATCAAACGTTCGCTTCTTTAGGTAGAGTGGCATTCTAGATTTGAATATGATGGAGTTTCTACCGAATGCTCTCCATGCTAGCTTTATTCTTCTGTTGATTTCTGGTAGTAGAGATCCCGAGATGTGTATTAGTTGACCCAGGTATATGTATTCTTCTACTATTTCCAGTGTGGTGTTGTTTACTTGTATGTCTTGTTTGTCTACCAGTTCATTGTACATTATCTTTGTTTTGGCTAGGTTCATCTTCAGACCTACTTTATTGCATGCTGTATTTAGTTCGTCAATTTGCTGTTGAAGTTCATCAGGGTTCTTGGCGATTAGTACAATGTCATCAGCGAATCTTAGGTGGTTGAGGTGTTCTCCGTCTATGCATAGACCTTTGTTGTCCCAGTCCAACTGACGGAAGATTTCTTCAAGTGTTGCCGTGAAGAGCTTTGGAGATATTGCGTCTCCTTGACGTACTCCTTTAGTTGTGGGAAATTCCGGAGATCCTTCGTATATCATGACTCTGGCTTTGGCTTCTTTGTATATGTTTGCCAGAGTTTCTATATACGGTTTGTCGACACCCTGACTACTTAGGGCTTCTATTATAGCCTTGGGATATATCGAGTCGAACGCCTTCTCGAAGTCTATGAAGGCTAGTACCAGTGGTATTTCATATTCTTTTGTTCGACTGATGACCTCCCTTAATGTATGTATGTGGTCGATTGTGCTGAAGCCACTTCTAAAGCCAGCTTGTTCCCGGGGTTGTGCAGCATCTAGCGTATTCTGTATTCTGGTATTTATGATCTTTGTGAATACCTTGTATATAATTGGTAGAAGACTGATTGGTCGATAGTTTCTTATGTCTTCTTTACTGCCTTTTTTGTGGATTAGAATTATATTGGCGCTATTCCAACTTTGTGGTATATGTCTTGATCTTAGGCAGTTAGTGTAGATTTTTGCTAGGATTTTCCATGTTGGTTTACCTGCGTATTTGATTAATTCGACCATCACACCATCACTGCCTGCTGCTTTACCATTTCTCATGCTATTAAGCGCCTTCTCTACTTCTTCCACGAGAACTTCCGGGGTGTCGTCATTTATTCGTGGTGTCGTTACCTGTTCCTGTATTGTCTCCGGGGCCTCGTATAGTTCACTATAGAATTTGGTTACTAGATTTATTATTTCTTCTCTATTTGTGACTCTGGCGTTGTTATTTGTTAGTGCCACTACTTGTTTCTTGCCTATGAGGAGGGATTTCTTAGCGGTCTTGTAGCTTTTTCTGTTTTCGATTGCAGTTTCTACTAGTTTTTCGTTGTAATTTTTGATGTCTTCTGCAATCTTCTTTCTTATTGTCTTGCACAGCTCAGTGTATTCTATTCTTTGCACGTTGGTTGTGGCCTTCATTTCCCTTCGTTGTCTTAGCAGCGTCCTAGTTTCATCAGATAGCTTCTTGTGCTGATTATGTTTTCTTGGACCAGCTATTTCTTTGGCACAGCTTAGGATAGTTTCCATGAGCTCTGTGCTTTCTGCCTGGTCTTGTAGTCTGTTGTTGAGTAGCGCCTGGTATTGCTCGGAGTTTTCGACGAGTTTATTTGTGTCTACTCCTGTTGCCATTGGCTTTCTGACCAGTTTCAGTCTTTCGAGTTTCGTGTTCAGTATAACTCTTGCTCTGATTAGCCTGTGGTCGCTACCTATCCGAAATTTGTTGAGGACGCTGACATCTTTTATCGTGTTCATCTTGTTGGTTAGGATGAAGTCTATTTCGTTCTTGATAGTTCCATTTGGGCCTTGCCATGTCCATTTTCTATTTGGGTTTTTCTTGAAGAACGTGTTTGCTATGGACATATTCTGATAATTTGCGTATTGTACAAGCCTTTCTCCTCGTTCGTTCCTTTCACCAAATCCAAAGTTTCCTACTTGTTGCTCTTGGTCCTTTTGTCTTCCTATTTTTGCATTGAAGTCGCCTATCAGGTACTTGAATTGGCTTTTGTTACTGTTTAGTGCTTGAGTAACTTCAGTGTAGAATTCTTCTACTACGTCGTCTGAGTAGCTGGCCGTTGGGGCGTATGCTTGGACAATCTGTATGGTGTATCTCTTTGATAGCCGTAGGGTTAAACTGGCTACCCGGTCAGAGATATTTGTAACATCTATTATTCTGTCTTTCCAAGTTTTATTGATCAGAAATCCGACGCCGCTTGTTTTGCCAGTTGGTGTTCCTCGGTAGTAGAAGATATTGCCCGATTCAAGTTCTATTAGCTCTTCTTCTTTGCGCCTTACTTCGCTGATGCCTATGATGTCCCACTTAATATTTTCTGCCTCTTTTTCCAGCTCCACGATTCTGATCTGGGTTGAGAGTGTTCGGCAGTTGTAAGTTGCTATAAATAGCGATGTTGTTTTGAGTGGGTAGTGATTTAGACTCCGCAGATTCTTAGCACCCTCTGCCCGCCTGGCTGATTCCCGGGGACTACCCGCCCTGGGGCCATTTGGGCCTACGGAGAATGAGGGCCGCGGCCTAGGTTTCCTGTTCATGCTTAGGGTCGTACGGCATACCTTACCACGCTGCCTTAATGCGGGTTGGTAAGGGGCAAAGGTTGTCGTCCGCTGGCTTTTGCCATTTACCATCGGACCCTGTCCCCCCGGATTTTTGATGGACTTTTTATTAATGAAAAAAGCCCGTGCCTGGAGTGGGAATCGAACTTGCGCCTAGTTGGGTGAGGATCTTTTTCACGTTTACAAGTCTGGCGCCTTAACCCACTACGCCATCCGGGGGGATATATATATATATATATAATATTATTTTGGTAGTCTTGGCTGACTAGTTAGTAAACTATATATATATATATATATATATATATATATATATATATATATATATATATATATATATATATATATATATATATATATATATATATAGTTTATGGTGTGATTTGTTTCTTGGATCCTTATATATATTTTTTTATTTGAGGGTTCTTGGGTTTTTGGATTGTGATGTTTTACCAGTTTTACCAGTTTACCAGTTTTACTGAAGTTTCGTTCGAAGGTAGGATATTTTTAAGTTTTAATTGTAATTAAATTACTAATAAAGCGGTTTTTAGCTTTCAAAAAACAAAAAAAATTCTGATGGAGGTCGAAGAATACGACCGAAACGTTAATATAATGTGAATAACAACCCACAAAATTGTATAATTTTTCCCCGGGATCCAAAAACCCAAGAACCCTCAAATATATATATATATATATATATATATATATATATATATATATATATATATATATATATATAATGTCGCGCTAGGGGTCGTCGGGGTTGATAAATTAGGCTGCGGTTTACCAAAACACTTGTATGATTTATTCAGGTACACAATTCACTTACGTTGCTAGGTTGGGTAGCGTAGGGGGCAGCTTCTATCGGAGTACTCGGTCAGCCTAAAGGGCTGGCGCTAATTGTACTATTCGTGCGGCACCACAGTGACGCCTCCCCGTCGGGACACGACGCCCTCCTTTGCATCTCGCTGGTACGTTTTTTATATGAACCCCTGAAGAACAGTTTATACAAACAGTACAACTGGTCAGGGTTCATAAAATAAAGGCGAGGCCAGCGATATGCAATCGCAGCACGTAGAGTGGTTTCCGAAATGTTAAATAAAAAATATAATAAAAATGTATGGAAATTTGGAAAAATGACGAATATATGGGGAAATATGACATTTCCCCCGCGCCTGTAAAAGCTAGCTCCTAGCTTTAAAAATTTACACATCACACGTTTACAAAATACAAATATACAAATATAACATATACAAAATATACAATAAACAAATACAATATAAACAAACGATTTGGAGCTCGCAGGCTCGGTACACTCTGTATTTATTTGGGTGAAATGAGGAGTGGTAAAACTAGCTTAAAAATGAAGAATAAAAATGGTTACTGTCCTGGTAGTCTGGTTCACATTTACACATTTTCTTTACAAAGTTCTATTTTTAGGGAGTTCCAACACGTTACTGATCGAATAGCCTACACACCGACAAAACCCGACACATCTTAGGCGCCACACGTTGAGGCAGGTTGTCATGTGTTTCTTGTTCAGATGCAGCAGTCACGGTTCCTGTGTCCTGGGGGTGGGATCGGCTAGTTGTGTTGCCGACTCCCAGTGCCGCAGGGGTCTCCCTCCTCCGAAGAGTGCGGCCATCCGGACTTTGGGTGGACTGAGCCGTGAGTGACGGGAACTTTGCTGGGCTGATCCTGAGACTAGTTGTGGTCAACCAGCGCTGTAAGTTCCTTAGGTATGTACATTGTACCAGTGTCATCACGGCTCGTTGTGCAGCAGTTCAGTCTTAGTGAGGGAAGACCAGGCTGGCGAGACATGGTGGACCGTGCGTTGCTGTGTACATGAAAAAGACTATCGGCAGTTAAAAGGGAAAAAACAGTCTATAACTAATGAAAAATAATGAAAACCTACATGATACTATGATGTTTAAGTAAAAGTAGACAGACTAAGAACATTCACCCGATTTTTACATAGAACTGTTATTGGTGTCTAAGTATTACTCTTTTGGAGACAGTGAGACATCGGTCTCTAATAATTCATCAGGGAAAAACAAAATTATAAACATTTACCTAACAATTTGAAACCCAAATATAGCGTAATCACATCATCAAATATTTACCATATTTACCATCCTATTTCTTCATCAATAAAGTCACATAAACTTCGAATACTACTTGCATAAAACTCTTAATATTTCGCATAGGCAGACATTCAACCCTATATGAAGGTCATCTTCCATGTCCCCCTATTTGGAAAACATATGACTTTCAGTCATATAAACAAATAAACACCCGATTACAAAATGCATATGGTAATCATTATTTTACGCTATATTTAAATTTACTTAATAATAATAATATTCGACTTAAAAGTAAAAAAGAAGTTGGATTTATAAAAAAAATTCTGCCCCTGATTTATTTTTCAATGTCATAAAATATACCCTTGTTTTTGTTTAACTTATTTTCATTAGACACCGTATATTACAATTTAACTTTAACAACAATACCTGGGTGAATGGCATCTTTAATATTATATATCAATTGTTTACTTTTCTGCTGATTAAATAAAATAATGAACTGTCTACCTTTACCTTCGTGATTTATTTATAGTAATGAACTTGATCAAATTTATACGTGATGATATGTTTGTTTATTATAAACGCAAAAAATAAAAAATAGTATTCTAAATGATTAATGACTTAAAGGCTGTAGAAATTATGACATCATGTTTCGTCTAGTTTGGAAAGGGAGCAAGATAGGCTTGTGCCACTGGGTAATTCTAAGTTTCTTGTTGGTATTTCTATAATGAATTGCTGTGTTGAGTCGTCAGTCTGTCTGGGACTAGAGTTTGCATTATTGGTTTTGGACTTTTTGCATGTCAGCCATAATAGTAGGTACCTTGTTAATATATAAATTACAAACAGTGCAAAGGCCGCAATCAATGTACCTAAGAAAATGTCGTGCTGTATAAGGTCATTTTCCCCTCGTACGGGGTTAATAAAATTAGGGATTTCCGTAAAAGCATTGGGATTTTTAAAGAAGAGCATTGCCAGTAATACAGATAAGATAATATTCCAGATTAAAAATATTGTTCCGCTAGTAATGTTGTGTGTAATTGGTAATATGTATTTAATGTGGTTTTGTATGGTGTCCGTGATTTCTTGGACTTGATCTTTAGTGGTGGTTATATTTAGGTGGGGGATTGTAAGAGTCCAATTGGGATTTAGAGATTCTTGTAGATCAAGAAATTGGGGAGCGTTTGGGTATTTTGGATTAAGGACGAAGGATTTTAGGTTGGTCCATGCTGAGGTGATTTTCCTCTTTGATTACAGAATTTTTTAGCTCATTTGCATATGCTTCTACTCTACGTAAGTGTTTTTATGTAGTGTTAAAAGCTTTGCTTACTGAATTTTCATATTCAAGTAATTTTTCGGACCTTTGAGAGATAGTTGTTAATGTTTTAGATAATGCTTTGTTTAGATTTAATACTTGTTCTTGAAGATTACTTTCGTCCATGACTAGTGAGTCTAATTTGTGTTGGGTGGCTACCCCACAACACCAAGATAACCCTTCTCCCAAAAATCTAACGCGCGTTTTTGCCTGAAGTTTTCCGAAAGTTTCGAGTATTTTTTAAGGTATTTCGTGTTCCAGTTTTGCTCGAGAGAGTGAAATTCTGTATCGAAAGCATCTTCAAGATTATTGAAAATATTTTGAAAGTAACAATGAGATTCGCTATTATTACACGGGTCATTTTGTTTTTTATCTATGATTACTTCCTCGGCTTCATACCATTTAGCTTCGTATGTCAATGGTATGATTGCTTCATACGTTACCGTTAAAGGAAGTGGTCGCCAAAATGCTCCTGCTGAAAGTTCCAATCCTTGTGCGGTGGCATGGTGTAAAAATATGATGATGATAAACATCCTATAATATATAGAAAGAATATTGTGATTAATATTAGGAGATAAGACTGAAATGTTATCGACTCTAGACTCCATAGTAGGGTATAAATTTCTATATTAATATTTTATACGCGCAAAAATACTTGTATGTATATATTAGTAGAAGGATATATATTAAAAAAAAAAATTACAAAATAATAGTTTAAGTTATGTACATATTATAATTTATTTTAGGCATCCTCTTTAGGCGGGGTGACCTCTGGGGTCCATGGATCGTTATAAGGTAGAATACGGCTGACGTGGATTACATCTTTTTTACATGACTGGGAAGGGCCTTTGCGGACTTCGTAATTTACCTAGCTCAATTTCTTGGTAATGAAGTATGGTCCGAACCATCTTAAAAGTAGTTTTTCGCTTCTGCCTACTTTCCTGACTGGGGTGAACACTTTGACTTTGTCCCCTTCTTGAAATTCTAAGTGTCTGTGCTTGTTATCGTAGCGTTGTTTGTCCAGGTGCTGCTTTGTAACGATGTTATCTACAGCTTCGCTTCTAGCTGCCAACGCAATTTCTCGTAATTTAAAGCTATCTGTTGCGATATTTGTCTCCATTAGGTTTGCTTCTGTGGGCAAGATTGGTTCACGTCCATAGACTAACATGAAGGGTGAAAATTTAGTAGTTTCTTGTCTGGCGGTATTATATGCGAAAGTGACTAGTGGGAGTGCTACATCCCAATCTGTCTGGTTTGTATTAGTGTATATTGCTAGCATATCGGCTAAAGTTTTGTTAAATCTTTCAGTTAGTCCGTTGCATGCGGGGTGATAGGCAGTTGTATACTGATTAACTGTTCCCATACTCTTTGCAAGTTCTTGGACTAACTCTGAACGAAATGTTTGGCCTCGGTCACGAGGTGGAACTATTTCTATATCTAGCAGTCTATGTAATCTAATGTCGCCAGCGTAAACGGGCACAAGACAAGACCACAGTAGGCGCTTTGAGGTGGGATTTATAGTAAACCTAGCCTCGCCAGCGTTAACGGGCACGAGGTGGGTTTTCCTATAGGTTCTGTTTGGATAATTTTTAATCTCGCCAGCGTTAACGGGCACAAGACAAAATTATGTCAAACGTTTTTAGGGATAAGAATGGAGTAGGAAAATTATATAGACGTAAAAAGCACTGTAAAAATTCCCCTTAAAACCACTGTAAAATAAATACCCTTTAAAAACCCATGTAAAAAAATACCCTGAAAAAAAAACACTGTAAAAATGCCCTTTAAAAAAAAATCACTTGATAATTTGACAAAAAAAATGCACTATAACGCCCTGAAAAAAAACACTTTAAAAATGCACTGAAAAACACTAAAATGACCTGCAAGAGATAGTAAAAAATTATAAAACACAAAAGGCCCTTGGCAAGTTAGGAAGAACTTACCAACGAGAACGAACCAGGCGCCTCCACCAAATGTCGCGCTAGGGGTCGCACAGTGGCAAGGTTAATGCTATTTAGTGGCCAGAACCTCACAAATTATATGCCCGTAAATTTTTGTACAGGTATTTTATATTCGAAGTTGTAATATCTACGGGTATAAAAAACACCTAATTCCAAAAATAAACTGTACTTGACTTGTGTTTGAGTATAAAATGCCAAGACAGAAAAATTTGTTCTCGAAATTAAATTTACATCGAAAGAAATGAACCATTATCTTCCTAAATTTGATGAACGTAAGTTTTATGCAATAACTGTTTTTCTGATTTCTCAATTAAATGAACCTTTGTACTTCTTAAAAAATAACATACCGCAATCGAAACATTTTTATTTTTATCTAAAACACTAATAAATATTGAAGTGTTAATTTTTACACAAAATTTCGTTGTTTCAAGTTCACTATCGAAGAAATTTACTATCGAAGGCTGCCGAAGTTTTACATTATGGCCAAAAACAAACGTTGTGTTATCCTTATTCTTATAAAAAATATTCTGGCTGCCGAAAGTTGCCGGTTTGCTTGCAATAGCAATTGTTCAAGTAGGCTGTTGGCCATGTCTAACGTAAAACAAAATCAAACTCGCGGCGTCGCACAGTGGTCATAAAGGGACATCTGAGCGATCGAAATCGTCAAAACCAACCATCTTCTATGAACGTCGGTACCAGCTAAAATGCTCCTTTAACACCCCGAAATCTAATGCCCAGAAGCGCTTTGTTGTTTATGAATTCGGCACATTTCGCAGAACTCATAACAGTGGTGGTTGAAGCAAATATCATTGGGTGTGTGTATTCTTACCGATTAGTTGACATCGATAAAATGCTCTGTACAGTGTCTGTCTAAGTATTTATTTTCTGTTTGTATTATGGACGTAAATAAGATAGGTAAGGGCCTTATAACTTGTATAAATAAAATATCACAAATACTTGTAGAAGTGTTAAATTGCAGGCTAAAAATAGTATGTACTAGTTAGCAGATTCCATTATTCATATATCAGTGTTTAAACCAGAAAAAATCGGATTGGTGACTATTGGTTGAGATTTATAATTTTTTTAGTTAAATGCGCCCTTAAGAATAACCTTATTCTAAAATCAAGTGCTATACCTTGCGATTTATTTTTTAAATGTCTTTTTTTCAGCATGATGTGTGGAAAAATGAAAAAGAGCTTAAACTCAAAATTCGTTCTGTTACTACCTTTATCGAAAACAATACCGATTTTTACACTTATAGTGAACATTCTCAGTGCGCAGTTGCAAAGGTTGTAATCGACACACTACAGTCGACACTTTTATCGGTACATATTGACATTACAATTTGCATTATTGGTGTAGCGAGTGAGAATGTCCTGTTGTGATACGAGATCGATTTTTGAAAGCCAATATAAACACGTAAAACCCAAACCTAAAATTAACATTTTAAATAGTAGTAAGACAATCATGGTAGCATCGATAGCCTTATTGGAATTTATTCAGCGAAGTCAAAAAAAAGTTTGGCTTCAAGTTTCACCCAGTTTATCGTCCTCGACTGTGCTCATATTAAACCGAATGTTGGAAAACGACAGGACTCGCGACTTGGCTTACAGTTTAATTAGCGAATATCAAAAGGCAGCTCAATTTCATTATTCGGCAATATTCGTGTTGAAAATGATTGTTGGTGTCGGCAGCTAGAAATGGAACGCGTTAAATTTCTTAAAAGTCCCTCGCGTTCCGACCGAAGAAATGCTGGAAAATTACGTTGCCTATTTTAACCCGGTCTCGAGTCTTGAACAGCGGCAACCGTTTAACCAATGTCGCAAACCCCTCAATCCGGTAGTAGCATTCTTAATAGAAATCGTAAAGTGCTACTTTAACGATGAAGATGTAAACAAACGAGAATTGGATGAACATGTGAAAATTCAATTGGAGCGTGAAATAGATGATATTATTCCGTCGTTAATCGAGCCAAGTACATCGATTCCGGAAGTGCAAGGACACTTTTTACAGAATGTGTTAACACGACAATTTCCCCATGCGGCCGATCACATATTAGCCGATTTACCAGACCGTGAACAGCACGACGCACAGTGGTCATAAAGGGACATCTGAGCGATCGAAATCGTCAAAACCAACCATCTTCTATGAACGTCGGTACCAGCTAAAATGCTCCTTTAACACCCCGAAATCTAATGCCCAGAAGCGCTTTGTTGTTTATGAATTCGGCAAATTTCGCAGAACTCATAACAGTGGTGGTTGAAGCAAATATCATTGGGTGTGTGTATTCTTACCGATTAGTTGACATCGATAAAATGCTCTGTACAGTGTCTGTCTAAGTATTTATTTTCTGTTTGTATTATGGACGTAAATAAGATAGGTAAGGGCCTTATAACTTGTATAAATAAAATATCACAAATACTTGTAGAAGTGTTAAATTGCAGGCTAAAAATAGTATGTACTAGTTAGCAGATTGCATTATTCATATATCAGTGTTTAAACCAGAAAAAATCGGATTGGTGACTATTGGTTGAGATTTATAATTTTTTTAGTTAAATGCGCCCTTAAGAATAACCTTATTCTAAAATCAAGTGCTATACCTTGCGATTTATTTTTTAAATGTCTTTTTTTCAGCATGATGTGTGGAAAAATGAAAAAGAGCTTAAACTCAAAATTCGTTCTGTTACTACCTTTATCGAAAACAATACCGATTTTTACACTTATAGTGAACATTCTCAGTGCGCAGTTGCAAAGGTTGTAATCGACACACTACAGTCGACACTTTTATCGGTACATATTGACATTACAATTTGCATTATTGGTGTAGCGAGTGAGAATGTCCTGTTGTGATACGAGATCGATTTTTGAAAGCCAATATAAACACGTAAAACCCAAACCTAAAATTAACATTTTAAATAGTAGTAAGACAATCATGGTAGCATCGATAGCCTTATTGGAATTTATTCAGCGAAGTCAAAAAAAAGTTTGGCTTCAAGTTTCACCCAGTTTATCGTCCTCGACTGTGCTCATATTAAACCGAATGTTGGAAAACGACAGGACTCGCGACTTGGCTTACAGTTTAATTAGCGAATATCAAAAGGCAGCTCAATTTCATTATTCGGCAATATTCGTGTTGAAAATGATTGTTGGTGTCGGCAGCTAGAAATGGAACGCGTTAAATTTCTTAAAAGTCCCTCGCGTTCCGACAGAAGAAATGCTGGAAAATTACGTTGCCTATTTTAACCCGGTCTCGAGTCTTGAACAGCGGCAACCGTTTAACCAATGTCGCAAACCCCTCAATCCGGTAGTAGCATTCTTAATAGAAATCGTAAAGTGCTACTTTAACGATGAAGATGTAAACAAACGAGAATTGGATGAACATGTGAAAATTCAATTGGAGCGTGAAATAGATGATATTATTCCGTCGTTAATCGAGCCAAGTACATCGATTCCGGAAGTGCAAGGACACTTTTTACAGAATGTGTTAACACGACAATTTCCCGATGCGGCCGATCACATATTAGCCGATTTACCAGACCGTGAACAGCACGACGCACAGTGGTCATAAAGGGACATCTGAGCGATCGAAATCGTCAAAACCAACCATCTTCTATGAACGTCGGTACCAGCTAAAATGCTCCTTTAACACCCCGAAATCTAATGCCCAGAAGCGCTTTGTTGTTTATGAATTCGGCAAATTTCGCAGAACTCATAACAGTGGTGGTTGAAGCAAATATCATTGGGTGTGTGTATTCTTACCGATTAGTTGACATCGATAAAATGCTCTGTACAGTGTCTGTCTAAGTATTTATTTTCTGTTTGTATTATGGACGTAAATAAGATAGGTAAGGGCCTTATAACTTGTATAAATAAAATATCACAAATACTTGTAGAAGTGTTAAATTGCAGGCTAAAAATAGTATGTACTAGTTAGCAGATTCCATTATTCATATATCAGTGTTTAAACCAGAAAAAATCGGATTGGTGACTATTGGTTGAGATTTATAATTTTTTTAGTTAAATGCGCCCTTAAGAATAACCTTATTCTAAAATCAAGTGCTATACCTTGCGATTTATTTTTTAAATGTCTTTTTTTCAGCATGATGTGTGGAAAAATGAAAAAGAGCTTAAACTCAAAATTCGTTCTGTTACTACCTTTATCGAAAACAATACCGATTTTTACACTTATAGTGAACATTCTCAGTGCGCAGTTGCAAAGGTTGTAATCGACACACTACAGTCGACACTTTTATCGGTACATATTGACATTACAATTTGCATTATTGGTGTAGCGAGTGAGAATGTCCTGTTGTGATACGAGATCGATTTTTGAAAGCCAATATAAACACGTAAAACCCAAACCTAAAATTAACATTTTAAATAGTAGTAAGACAATCATGGTAGCATCGATAGCCTTATTGGAATTTATTCAGCGAAGTCAAAAAAAAGTTTGGCTTCAAGTTTCACCCAGTTTATCGTCCTCGACTGTGCTCATATTAAACCGAATGTTGGAAAACGACAGGACTCGCGACTTGGCTTACAGTTTAATTAGCGAATATCAAAAGGCAGCTCAATTTCATTATTCGGCAATATTCGTGTTGAAAATGATTGTTGGTGTCGGCAGCTAGAAATGGAACGCGTTAAATTTCTTAAAAGTCCCTCGCGTTCCGACCGAAGAAATGCTGGAAAATTACGTTGCCTATTTTAACCCGGTCTCGAGTCTTGAACAGCGGCAACCGTTTAACCAATGTCGCAAACCCCTCAATCCGGTAGTAGCATTCTTAATAGAAATCGTAAAGTGCTACTTTAACGATGAAGATGTAAACAAACGAGAATTGGATGAACATGTGAAAATTCAATTGGAGCGTGAAATAGATGATATTATTCCGTCGTTAATCGAGCCAAGTACATCGATTCCGGAAGTGCAAGGACACTTTTTACAGAATGTGTTAACACGACAATTTCCCGATGCGGCCGATCACATATTAGCCGATTTACCAGACCGTGAACAGCACGACGCACAGTGGTCATAAAGGGACATCTGAGCGATCGAAATCGTCAAAACCAACCATCTTCTATGAACGTCGGTACCAGCTAAAATGCTCCTTTAACACCCCGAAATCTAATGCCCAGAAGCGCTTTGTTGTTTATGAATTCGGCACATTTCGCAGAACTCATAACAGTGGTGGTTGAAGCAAATATCATTGGGTGTGTGTATTCTTACCGATTAGTTGACATCGATAAAATGCTCTGTACAGTGTCTGTCTAAGTATTTATTTTCTGTTTGTATTATGGACGTAAATAAGATAGGTAAGGGCCTTATCACTTGTATAAATAAAATATCACAAATACTTGTAGAAGTGTTAAATTGCAGGCTAAAAATAGTATGTACTAGTTAGCAGATTCCATTATTCATATATCAGTGTTTAAACCAGAAAAAATCGGATTGGTGACTATTGGTTGAGATTTATAATTTTTTTAGTTAAATGCGCGCTTAAGAATAACCTTATTCTAAAATCAAGTGCTATACCTTGCGATTTATTTTTTAAATGTCTTTTTTTCAGCATGATGTGTGGAAAAATGAAAAAGAGCTTAAACTCAAAATTCGTTCTGTTACTACCTTTATCGAAAACAATACCGATTTTTACACTTATAGTGAACATTCTGTTGTGTGGACAGTTCGCGCAAAGGTGGCAAAAATCATCTCGAAACATTACGCAAACCAACAGTAGCTCGAAAGTAATGTACGATTTCCTAGTCTTAAAGTAAAGCACTCTCTGGGTACTCCTGGAAGACCCATAAAAGAATTTGTGAGATGTAGCGATGTTGTTAAGAGAAGAAAAGTCAAGAAGCTGTTAAATACATTCCACCAAGAAGAATTGACATATGCTACAAGAATGAGTTTACGGGCAAAGGGGAAAAGAGATGCCGCCAAAATTGTGAAACAAGTGACCTCTACTTCTCACAGAGCAACGCAAATTACAAAAAGTATTCGTCGCCCCCAATCACTACCGGGAAAAATTTTGTTTCATGACAACAGCGATAGTGATTTTAATTAGGTTAGTTGTGTACTGAAGATTCCCATATTCCAAAGAAATCCATGTTATTATTTTTTATAATTTATGTAGTTGTATTAGGAATAAAATAATGTTATATGTCTTGTTCCCTCAAGAAAGCTCTGTACAGACGCTTATGCATAAATTTTAAAATTAAGGATATTTGCACGTACTGAAAAGATTTTTTAATGTGACAGAAGGTTTTCTTTAAAAATATAATTTCGATCGCTCAGATGTCCCTTTATGACCACTGTGCGTCGTATTGTTGTAAATACTATCAAAGTAGTATTGTTGTGCGGTATTTCGTTTTGAAATATGTTTGTTATAAGTAGAAAATATCTTTCCGATAGTTTTATTACTAGTGGTAATGAACAAGAGTTTTTTTCTCGTGTAAAAGAAGATTTTCAGTTATCTCCAACGGATTTTGCAAATGTAAAGCATACCATCCAGAAAACATTTTTGTCTCAGTTTAGGCAAAAATGGAAGCAGGCTAAAAGGATGAAAGATGAATTTTATAAAAAATTTAATAATTGGTTGATGGGCGAGTTAACAGTTAAAAAAACTGGTAATGTCTTAAAAGATACTGGCGGAAGATCTTCAAAGGATCTTAGAGATAGTTCGGAAAGAAGTAAGAGAAGAAAGTTATCTAATCTAGAAAAATCGTGTGATATGACACTCTTAGAACTACAAGGCCTTTTGATGCGAAAGTTAAGGGCAGAAGGAAAACGAGAGGAGGCAGCCTTGATTCAGGAAGCACTATATCTTGGAGCAAGTGAGTTTAAACTTCGTCTTTCTCAGAATATGGTTAAAAAGTCTTCAAGAGATGAAGGTTTAGCATTAGTTACAAATGTCAAACTATCAAGATATCAGTACAATTGTATACGTCAACAGTGTGCAGATAAAAATGCTGATATTTTCCCTAGCTATAATCAAATTTTCAAGGCAAAAGCTGAATGTTATCCAGAATCTATAGAAGTTAACGAGAAGGGAGCTTCCATTCCAATTCAACAGTTATTAGATCATACTACAACACGCTTACTAAAAATTCCTAATGTATTAGAGAAGGTTATTGAAAGCGGTTCAGAAACATTTGTATTGCATACTAAATATGGTTGTGATGGTTCTTCGGGAAACAGTACTTATAAACAAAACTTTAGCGACTTAAGTGTTATAGATGAATCTATTTTTATGGCATCGCTAGTTCCTCTACAACTTGTTTCTGTAAATAATACACTAGTTTGGCAAAATCCTCATCCATCGTCAACTAATTATTGCAGGCCAATATATTTCGAATTTTCAAAAGAAACTCCTGAACTTACTAAAATTGTTGCCGAGAGATTTAAAAATGAAATTGAAAATTTAAATGAGACAGAGATATCCACAAGAAATGGACACGTTCAAATTTCACATAATTTAGCTTTTACTATGGTGGACGGAAAAGTACGCCAAGTTTTGACAGAAACTTCCTCAGCTGCATGTTGTCCATTATGCAAGGCCAAGCCAAGAGAAATGAATAATTTGCCAAAAATACGGACAAAAACAATTGAAGTCGACTCTTATAAATATGGTCTGTCTAGTTTGCATGCTCTAGTTCGTTTCATGGAGTGCATTCTTAATATCTCTTATAAACTGGAATTTAAAAAGTGGAGTGCTAGGTCAGTTGCCGAAAAAGAATCAGTAAAAATAAATAAAAAAAGAATTCAAAATGAACTTAAACGCAGACTAGGGATAGTTGTTGATGTGCCTCGACAGGGTAGTGGGAGCTCCAATGATGGCAACACTGCTAGAAGATTTTTTAGGAATCCAGAGATAGTAGCAGAAGTAACAGGGGTTGATATGAAACTGATCAAAAGATTCTCTATCATTTTACAAGTTTTAACGTGCGGAAAAGCTATAGAGCTCCAGAAACTTGAATTGTATTTACAAAGTACAGCAGAGTTGTTTGTAGAAAAATATAATTGGTATTATATGCCGTCATCTGTCCATCAAATACTTCTCCACGGTACTGGCATAATTAAGTCTGCGTGCCTTCCTATTGGGCAACTTAGTGAGGAAGCAGCCGAGGCGCGAAATAAAGACTTTAAAAGATTTCGTGAAATGTTCTCCCGGAAGTGCTCGCGAACTGCTACAAATGAAGATGTTTTACATTCATTGCTCGTGTCTTCAGATCCGTATTTAACCAGCTTAAGACATCAATGGATAAAAACTAACGCTCATTTAGATTTGGAACAGGAAGCCAAAGAACTATTGATTTAATAATTTTGTAAAAGGTAAAATTTTGTTTCATTTCCATTAAAAGTAGTTACTAGAAATTCAATTAGCATTTATTTAGAACGCAATTTTAATATAGGTGAAATTTTCTTGCCGTCCTCAATGATACATCATAAAATCAAAATACTGAATACTTACCCCATATATTACAAATTTACAAAAAAACACATCCGACAATGATGTTTCATTAATCTGTTTCCTAAACATTGCAAAAAATAGAAAAAAAACGTTAACATACAAAGGCTCATAGGTTTTGGCCGGATCCTTACATAAGGCCTCACCACTGTGGGTCGTCGGGGTTGATAAATTAGGCTGCGGTTTACCAAAACACTTGTATGATTTATTCAGCTACACAATTCACTTACGTTGCTAGGTTGGGTAGCGTAGGGGGCAGCTTCTATCGGAGTACTCGGTCAGCCTAAAGGGCTGGCGCTAATTGTACTATTCGTGCGGCACCACAGTGACGCCTCCCCGTCGGGACACGACGCCCTCCTTTGCATCTCGCTGGTACGCTTTTTATATGAACCCCTCAAGAACAGTTTATACAAACAGTACAACTGGTCAGGGTTCATAAAATAAAGGCGAGGCCAGCGATATGCAATCGCAGCACGTAGAGTGGTTTCCGAAATGTTAAATAAAAATATAATAAAAATGTATGGAAATTTGGAAAAATGACGAATATATGGGGAAATATGACAATATATATATATATATATATATATATATATATATATATATATATATATATATATATATATATATATATATATAAGGGAGAGTAGTCGCGACTGACTAGTTAAGAAAAAATATTCGAAACTGGAGTAGTGGGGATGCAGTCTTTATTGAAGTGGCCTAATTAAGGAATAAAACCCTTTTTTGATTTGTCGAGCTTTCGAGAATTTATTTTTCTCTTCTTCAGGACTTCTACAATACAAAAATTAATTTAAGTTAGTAAAATCTAACCTAACAATCTTCATAATAAAAGAACTCACCAAAGTGGGCAGTTAAACTAAAAACAGGAATATCCATGCAAAAAGGCAAGATCCGTCTCCACCATAACACCCCGAGGAATGTAGTTTTGAATGTACATTGATTTATTTTAATAATTTTCTGGCCTATTTACATGGATGGTAAAAATGATTTGATTCTAATATGATAGTGAAGGAATTTGTCGGAGTTTTTTTTTTCAGTTTTTTCGCATTTTTTTCATTTTCTTATTGGTTAAGCTATAATTTATTCGGTGTTGGTTAACATTCTACTAACTTAGCCGTAACCTTAATGATTATTTAATTATGTAAGACTAAGACATTGACAAACAGCCTTTCACGGGTTGATGAATTGTCATCTGATGTCATTTACAAAGAAAAGAGGTATTGTGAAAGTGAACTGCAGAAGGGCTGGTTTAGTTAAATAGATATATCAGCACTTTCGTTGTTGGTACATAGTACTGTTTTTGTTGACATTTAAAGTTAATAAGTTTGAGTAAATCACACTGAGGCCCTCAATGTCAGCTCTTGTGTTGATTGGCTTTGGTTGTAGGAAAATTTCAACCATTTCTTGAAACAGCCTCTTACTGCCGTTCACCTCACTACACAAAACTTGGGTTTCATTATAGTTGAATCTATGTCCCAGTTCATTTGTGTGTTTGGACAGAGAACATGATTTTTTATTCAATCTACAATCACTTTTGTGTTGTGTGATTCTGTCTTTTAGTACCCTGGAAGTTTGTCCTATGTATATACCCTCACGTTCAGAGCAAGGAATACTGTACACGACATTCGATCTTTTTATGGCTTTGTCTTTATCTTTCAGCTTACTAAAAATTGTACCTATTGTTTTTGTGTGTTTAAAAGCAATTTTTATATTAGGTTCAGATTTGAATAACTCACTAATTTTGGGTGCTATTTCTTTAATGTAAGGTACGGAATAATTGAAGGTGGGGTTTTCTTCAAGAAAAGCACTAATTTCCGGGGAAATAGCATTATTATCGTGGCCATGGGGATTGTCCGGACTCGTGTTAAAGATTAATTTTTTCAAAAATTTTGGCGGATATGAGTTAGCCAAGAGAATACTGTAAAGTTTTTTTAAAGTTTTTCTGTAACAGGGATGGATGCGAGATCCTTTTTATTCGTGTTTTTAGAGATATTATTAAGTTGATTTTGGTTTTGGTGGTGTGACTGGAATGGTAATTATTAATGTATCTACCCGAGCTTGTCGGTTTTGTGTACCAATCTAGAATGATCTGGTTTGAGGGTTTTCTTATAAGTTTAGTGTCCAGAAATGGTACACTATCCCCATTCTCAGTCTCCACTGTAAATTGGATATGGTTGTTGTAGCTGTTAAACACTCTTGGGATCTCTGTAACACCATCGCTAGGTACTAGACGTTATGATGTCATCCACGTATTTTTTTATAAACGGTAATTGAAAAGAGAGTCTTGGTATGCACGACTCCAGCAAATCATCCATGACATTGCGATATAATGGGAGAAAGTGTGGCTCCCATAGGGGTGCCTAGTATTTGTTTGTAATATTTATTATTAAATTTAAAATAAGTGTTATCGAAAATAAATTTTCAAATTTCTAGGAAGCCATGTAGATCTAAATTTGTGTAATAAGTAATGTTTTGCCAGTGTTTAGTAACGCTATCCTTGACAAGCGTCTAAGGAATGTTGCTGAAAAGAGACACAGAGGCAATTGTTTTTCATTAATAAAAGTGGAAAATTCAAATGAGTCCGTGATCCAGTATTCATTGCTCTGGCCGTAAGAATTCGTTAACATCTCTGTGAGAAAAGCAGATAATTTACTAGTTGGGGAATCGATCGAGGAGATAATAGGTCTCAAGGAAAGACATGGTTTATGAATGTTTGGTAACCCATAATATTTTGGGGAAACTTGATCATAAATAGTAAGGGTTTTCGCTACCTCCTCGGTTAGTTGCCCTTTATTTTTAATTTTTTTTACAAGAGTATTGGCCTTTTGTTGGACAGTAGATGTTGGGTCCCTGGTGAGCTACTTGTAATAAATCTGATCCTGTAAAATACTGTTGGATTTTTCGATATAAGTTTGTTTACACATAATTACTGTAACATTTCCTTTGTCAGCCCTAGTAACAATCAGCTCATCATGGACTTTAAAAAATTGTTTAGCTCTGCTATACAACATGCTAAGGTAACTTTGCTGTGTTGGTTTTCTTATTGTATTAGTGAGAATATTGGCAAATTTAGCTCTTACAACAGTTGTTTTGTCATTAGGAAATTGATTTATCATTTTTTCAAAATCAGCCAGAAAGTTTTTAATTGAAATCTCGTTATTATTAGGAGGTAAGATAAACTTATTACCCAAAGCTAGGAAGTTTAATATATCACTAGGAATTTCTACTCCTGACAAATTCTTGATCCAGTTATCCTGTGTATTAATAGTTAACGTATTTTGTTGCTGTTTGAGATAGTTAAATTTGTTTATATTCGTGTTTTTTATTTTTTTGAAATGTTTTTCTGCAATTTGATTTTGTCTGTTTTCAAATTCAGTAATAATATTTTGTGGAATTTTCTTTTTTAATTGATTGATAACTGGGATCAAAGAACTTTCTAATTTGAATTGTTATATGGATTTCTAAGTTAATGAGTTTGTTGTTTAACCTGTCATTAAAGTTAACCACCAACTGGCCTGTAGTACCATCTCTATAATTGATAAGGTTTTGTATGTTTTTTGTTCCATCCATTATATATGTTTCGGTACTATGCTGTTTTTTCTGCACCTCAAGAGAAATATTCTTCTATTTTTCATGGAAACCATATTGCTGTTAGTATTTGCCCAAAATTTTAATAAGCCAAGATACTCCGCTCCATACTGGTTCGAAATATCTTGGTAAAACCCCAATCCTATAAATAAAGAAGTCTTGACCGACTAGTTAAACAACAAAGCTGGTTTGTCTTGGGGTATCGGTCCTAGTGATGGCTTTTTTGAATAAAACGCTTTTTAGCTACGCCAAGCTTTCGATAATGTTTATTATCTTCATCAGGGCTACAATATATATATATATATATATATATATATATATATATATATATATATATATATATATATATATATATATATATATATATATATATATATAAATATATATATATATATATATATATATATATATATATATATATATATATATATATATATATATAAATATATATATATATATATATATATATATATATATATATATATATATATATATATATATATATATATATTTATATATTTCTAGCATTTATATATATATATATATATATATATATATATATATATATATATAAAAAAGAGAGGAGAATTATTGTGGGCATGTCCGCTAGCAATGAACAGTAAAATGAAAAGTTAGAATGGTAACCCGTACGACACGTGTTTCTGCTCATTGGCTTCATCAGGCCCACGTATGTGACTGTGCCTCTCAACATAAGTCGAGATGCACAACGTCACATACGCAGTTACGGGTGTAACCTTAAGAAAAGGGAAAAAGAAAATATATTTAACGAGGACCACAAACAGGAGCCAGTGCACCAATTTGTGAAACACGTGTCGTACGGGTTACCATTCTAACTTTTCATTTTACTGTTCATTGCTAGCGGACATGCCCACAATAATTCTCCTCTCTTTTTTATGTATCGATCCGCGCTAGTTTCTAGCATTTATATATATATATATATATATATATATATATATATATATATATATATATATATATATATATATATATATATATATATATATATGTATGTATGTCATAATTTTGTAGATCCATTTCCTAAAAGGCATCTTTAAAAGAGCTGTTTTTCGAAAAAATTTACTTAATTTGAGAATGTGACATCAAAAAGTAAAACTGCAATAACCTTAATAAACTAACACTACAAAACAACAAAATATTTTTTTTACTAAACAATGGTACTTAGTAATAAAGGAAAACATAAAAAGTAGTAGGTATTTTATATAACATTCTAAATGATACAAAAACAAAAAAACACTGAATCGCTATCATAAGAAGCATTTAAAAAGTCTTTAACGGTTTTGAAAAATATTCTTTACTCCGAGTCAGGGTCGCTAGTATCTTCGTCTTCACTAGTTAGGGTAAATTAACTTAAATCTAGAGACAAATTTGTATCATTTAAAAGAGACTCCTCAATTAGCAAGTATTCTTTAATATCTGAATAACCAGACCTTTTCTGTATTGATTTCATTTGCCTAAGGGATGCCAGTTCGGGGTCAGAAGATATCAGAAGGTTTCTTAGTACGTCTTTATTGGCAGCTTCGGCAGCTATTCTAGAGGTTTTTCGGCTGTTATGTAATTGAACTTTTCTGAATTCCTTGTGTGTAGCTTCTAAGGCATCTTCCGAAAGTTGTCCAATGGGCAATTCAAAAAAGGCGATTATTTCGCAGCCATGCACTAAAACCTTGTGAACCGAGCTGGGCATATAGTACCAGCCATATAGATTTAAATAAAGAGTGCGAGTTTCATTAAGTAAGGCTTTAAATGTTTCAATATTTATTTTAAAACCCGAAACTAGTACCCTTATAACTGCATGAAATTTGAATGAATGATGAAATTTTAATAAGCCCTGTTATCTCTGCACTCAATGGATTCTGGAAAAATTTTCTTGCGGTATTGCCATCGTTTGTGGAGCCATATCCTGGCTTTGGCTTATCGACAATGAGACCCAGTTTAATGTTGAAGCTTTCCTGGATTTTTTTTTTGTATTTTAAATTTTTTTTTATTTTCTTCGCCTTTTACTTGCAATGTTTTAAGTGGTAAACGATAAGCTATGTGTAGCTAACACTAGAAAAATCTTATCCAGCAATGCAAAGTAGAAATACCCAAAACGATAGTTCTCAACTTTGGGAGGTTTGTTAAAAACTGTGTCAAGGTTCATTTCCTTAGGAGTGGCTCCACAAACGATGCATTTCGCAGATGAATTTGTCTGAGATAAGATATTAGCAACACTGCCATCAAACATTGTAAAAAGCACCTCAAATGATACTTTAAAAGTTGCATCCCCTACCAAAAAGGTTTATGTTTTTAGAGCTTTAATTAATTCAACCACATTTTTTTCCTCTTGACGAATAATGTCGGCATTTTCTTTAATAAATGAAAATTTAATGGGTATACAATAAAATGTTGATGAAGTTCTACAATTAGACCAAACAATAGTATTGCAACTATCAATCAATTGTATCGGCACCATAGCTATTAGAAACATATATTCATCAGTAGCGGAAGAGGATGCAAATTTTTGCTTATATTGACTGTGCCCCGAGCTACCGTCAAAACCCCATTTACAAATAAGTTTTAAATCACTAGTTTGGCATTTAGTTAAATCTGAAATATTTAGTATACTGACAGTTGTTTTTTCTAAAAGCTCTTGAAGCTGAACTTCAGCAGATATCTCAGTTACAGATCTGGCAAATATTTATTTTTGGTTGTAAGTTAAGTAGGGAACGATAGCTTGAGAAACAGTCGGGATGTATGGCGTTTACAACGGAACGTAAAATATCATACTTTCTGACAGTCAAATTTAGATCGTAAAATAATGCCAGTCTTTTTAGTTGTCAGACATTTCGCGTTTGATGTATTACTGGTGCTAGTCGTCAATCTTTTGGCAGCAAAACATACCTCCTCTGATGTTTAATTTTTCACTAGGGGCGCTACACGCCGAATTTTACTTTTTTCAGACAAGTCCTCGAATAATTTTTGGGGTCTTCCTATTGAACTAGAGGGTTCCTCTGGACTACTATGTGGGCGTTTATTTAAATTAATAGTCATGGTGCCACTAAGCCAGGTGGCATGATCTTTTTCAAATTTCTTGCGCGATCGCGAGCATTCGTGCCACCATTTATTAACTTGGCGACAAAAACTGATACTATTTTCTTTTAATGTAAGTTCTGCACCTTCAGCTACATCGATAGACAGGCATGACTTTATTTGCAATAAAATTTTGACTGGCCTTTCATTTTTTTCGTAAGTACACCACTCTTCAAACAGAGCGCTCCTTGATATCTCGTAAGAGCCACCTAACAAAAAAAATATCCTAGTTCGTTGCAGGCCGTTGCAGATAATCTAATCCGCAATAGAAACTATAATAAGTCAAGTATTTATTTACCAAATGATCACTTTGTTTAAAAAGCTTAGCTTAATTTTCTACACCCTAATTTTTATAAATCTTCATATTTACGAGCAAAATTACTAAACAAAGAAAAACAAAACCCAACAAATATTTGTACGAAGTTATATTACTTACCTCTATTAAGACCACTCATTATTAAATATTATTATTTTTCGACTATTAACCACACCACAATTTTATTTCTGTTGTTGCTTCGAATCGAGTTTTAATACTGATAAGAGTGTTTATTTGACTTCCAGTGGTCGTGTTTTTTATAGAGGCATAGAATCAACATATTTTTTGCCAGCATAAGAAAAAACAGATATTTTGTTATAAACTCGTATATTTGGAAGTTAAAAAAAAGTATTTGCATTTATGACTTCTGTCCATTAGGTGCAACACTGTGCATCGTGCCGATAAAAAACTAGGACCGCAAATTTCCTTTTTTCTCCTAGACTATTAGAAATTATTTACTATCGAGCCTGGTACCAGTAAAAGTTTATATGAAAATTTTGGTAATTATTCGGATTAATGTAAACAGCGAATTTTTTCATGAAATTTTGCACAGACCCTAATTTTGGGTCGTAGAACACGAATCCGAAATCAGTTTTTGGCGGTCTCGTATGGTTTTTCAAAAAAAAAAAGTTTAACTTTGAGATTAGCTTTTTCAATGAAATTCTTTAAATTTCGGCACTTTTTCTTAAACACATCTCTACAAGTCTTTACACACTATTTTTCTGAACCATATTTAGGCAAATTTATGTAAAAACACATTAAAAAAACAGAGAAAATATCAAACAACTGAAAGAAAATAAACACGCAAACTGTGGTATACATTCTCGAAATTTCTGATTGAAAGACGCGATGTTGCCAAATTTACAAATCGCTTTTCCCACAAATTTTAATAGTTGGACAAAATCTGTGCAAAAAGTTGTATACACCCAAGCAAACCTGAGCAAAAAGGTGGTCAGGTTTGCTCAGTTTTGATTGATATAGATAGATATCAATGAAAACTGAGCAAACCTGACCACCTTTTTGCTCACCCAACCTGAGCAAAAAGGTGGTCAGGTTTGCTCAGTTTTCATTGATATATATATATATATATATATATATATATATATATATATATATATATATATATATATATGTATCTATATCAATCAAAACTGAGCAAACCTGACCACCTTTTTGCTCAGGTTTGCTTGGGTTGGGTATACACCTCTTTGTTAGCTTTTATATTATTCCTAATTTACAACTTTTTCATGAAAAATAAGTAAACCTGGCAACGCCGGACACTTGACAGCTGGGAAAATAATGGCGGCTACTAGCGAGTAAAATGGAATTTTCTATGGAAAAAAGCAATTTTCTTAGCTATTTTTGCCTAAATGTGGTGTTTTGTGTGACGAAATAAAATGAAAATTATAAGTTTACAGATATGTTTAAGTGAAAGTGTCGAAACTTAAAGGAATCTATAAAAAAAAAGGTAACCTAAAAGTTAACCTAAAAGTTTTCCAAAAAAAAAATTTTTTTGGAAAAACCATACAAGACCGCCAAAAACTGACTCCGGATTCGTGTTCTACGACCCAAAATTAGGGTCTGTGCAAAATGTCATGAAAAAATTCGCTGTTTACATTAATCCGAAATTTACCAAAATTTTACATGTCAATATAGATTGTCACTTTATCATTACTTACCAGACACATTTTATGCCACAATTAACCCCCAGCAAAAGACTATTGGCGATTCGAATTAAGAGAGTCAGCGTTGTCACCTCCTCGACCAGCTGATTTTTAACGGCCAAACATGGCAATCTAGATGAAAAATTACAGGAACCTGTGCGGTAATTCGGACTTGTGACGATTGTCAAACTAAAGCTAACCTTACTTTTAAGTTACTGACAACTGTGCGATTTTTACTCGTAGTTCGTGATTATTAGTATTTATTAGTGAAAATCCTATTGTTTTTTAAAACTTTTTGTGACTCGACGTTGTAGCAACATGTTTTTAACCCTTTTGATTCTTTTTAAATTTCTTGAGGAACCCCCTGACATTAGGACTGTGATTGGAGGGAAAAACTTTTAAACGCCAAACACATAAATACATGGGATTTTAGAAAAAAACGGTAAGTAATTCTATATAAAGAAATATTAATACTAGTCATAACATAAAGCGGAATTTAAAATGAGTTTTGTTTACAGTCATTACACAGATTTGTACATTATACAAGATAATCTTTGAGTAGTTTACTCGTGGGAATATCAGGAAACAAAGAATTGTTAACTAAAATCAGTATATTTATAATCAAGAGATTATAAACTTAAAAGTTAAAAATTTTCAATAATACAAAACTAATAACATTTAACAAAAAGTTGACTCGAGGGATGATTATGTTATATTTACATCTAATGTCTGTAAAGTAAATAAGAACGTTTATTTAAGTACTTTTCTATTAGAAGTCTCTATCTTAAAATAGATCATGGAATGACTTTTAAATTAAATATCTTAGGAAATGCATAGGTAGTATTTGAAACATTTACGCTTTCCAACATTTTGTAGGAATAAAGATGAGAAACCTAAAGCATTTGGGCTTGATAGTATCATACTTTGTAGCGACAAAATATCAATGTATTAATGACATATTTTCACATTTTTTCCATGTTATTCAAGTACCTACCGATACACATTTTGTAACTTCTTTTGAAATTTTTGTTTTAGGTTCGTTCATTAAAATTACTTATGTGTGTATGTCTTCAAACATCTCTCAACTCAACCTCATGAAATTACTGGAACTTAAAATTTCCCAGGATCAACTAGAAGTTAACAATATGAGAAGTTCCTGTAAGGCTGGCTTAGGGTAAAATGCAAGCATATAGCAGCAATTATGTTACATTGCACCAGGTTATGTATCTTCTAATTAAATTGGCCATAACATTGAGGCTTCCAGTGATTAAATGATAATATCAATTATTATTAGTCATTTTAGTTTTTGTTCCTGTGCTTTCTTTATCTGTTTATGGACATGAAAGAGGTATCTTCAACTGATATTCAGTATATGGAATAAGAAGAAACTTTCCAGTTATGCACCATGGTCAAAATCAGAGTTTGAATGTATAAAGTACCTTTTTTACTATTTATTAGAATAGAAAAACACTTTAGATAGATAGATAGATAATTGTTTATTTATTCATAAAACCAAATAAAGGCATTGAACAATGTTAAAGAGAATTTTTTTTTTTTTTTTTTTTTTTTTTTTACATAGTACATTAGTGATATTACATCTAAGTAGTTACAAGAATATATAACATAGGTACCACACTCATAGCAATACATTCGCACTAACAAAGCAGAAAAACATCTGAAGAAGAAAAACAATAATATGTATAAAACAGACACCTACTTCATAAACATAGTAGCGGCATTTGACGCAGTGGTAATCCACAAATAAGCAGGGACGACACAGTGCCGCCATTTACTAAAACATACAAGATCTATCAGTATCACTATAAAAGTCACTCATATCATAATATGCTTTTCCTCCTAAGTAGTTTTTAATGACACTCTTAACTTTACTTTTGGACAGGCTTCTAACACTTTCAGGAAAACTATTGTAAATCTTTATTATAGCACTGGGGGCATTTTTTTGAATATAGCTAAAATTACATTTTTCTATCTGTAAGTTGGTCTTATTTCTAGTTGGATAACAATGGTCGGAATCTTCAAACATATCTCTATTACCGTGCACAAACATAAAGGAATCCAATATATACATACTGACCAAGGTTAAAATTTTTTTGCCGATAAATATATTTTTACAACTTTCTCGTTGTTTCATTCCGAAAATCCATCTGATACATCTTTTTTGCAATTTTAAGATTCTGACCATTTCTGTAGAATTTCCCCAGAAAATAATGCCATACCTAATTTTTGATGCAATAAATGCATGATAGGCCGATAACGCGGCGTCTATACCGACACTTTCAGTAATAATTCTTAGGGCATAGCAATATTTTGATATACTAATTGCGATACCCTTGACATGCGCTCTCCAGTCCAATCTCTTGTCTATCGTTACACCAAGAAATGATACTTGATCGGAATTTTGGACTCGACTGTTCCTGTAAGTAAATGCAAAGGCATGGTCTGTTCGGTTGCCGAAAACAATACACTGAGTCTTTGGTATGTTTAAGAGAAGATCATGGTCTGAAAAGTACCTGTCAAGAGCACCACAAGCTCTATCAACACTAATTAGCACGGACTCAGGGTCCTCCTCACTAAATATGAGGGTAGTATCATCTGCGTAAAGAATTGTATACTGACCTGTAATATCTGGCAATTCATTTGTATACATTATATACAGCAAAGGACCCAAAATAGATCCTTGTGGGACGCCCCTGTCAACAATTCTCTTATCTGAGATCAAAGGTCTACCATAAGCATCGTTTTCTACTACTTGTTGTGTTCTGTTTTTTAAATAAGACCGAATTAAATCAATAGCATTTCCTCGAATGCCATAATTTTCTAGTTTTGAGCATAAAATGTTGTGATTGACGCTGTCAAACGCTTTTGACAGGTCCATGCACATCGCTAATGTTATTTTTTTGTTATTTAATGAATCTAATACGTTTGAAATTGCCTGATAGATTGCTCTTATGGTAGACCTCCCTCTCCTAAAACCATTCTGATTGTCATCTATCAGTGAAAATCTCTCAAAAAAATCTGTCAGTCTATTGCATATAACTTTTTCAAAAATCTTCCCTATGTTAGAGAGAAGCGATATTGGCCTGTAATTCTTTTCATCGTCATCTTCACCCTTTTTGTATATTGCCTTAACATATGCATTTTTTAACCGGTCGGGGTACACTCCAGTTTTAAGACACAAGTTTATGATATAGGATAATGGCTTAGATATTATTATGGCAGCCTCCTTAAGAATCTTCACTGGTATATTATCATCACCAACAGACTTCTTGTTCTTTAAACTCATTATAAGTTTACAGATTTCACCGTCATCAGTCGGTTTCAGATATATAGACTGCAAAGAGCTTTCAGAGTTTGAAGCATTATCCTTAGCAGAGTCCAGCCTTGGACAAGCATTTATAAAGTATTTATTTAAGTTGTTCACAATTTTAAATGGACTATCATACTTTTTTGAGAAACTCTCAAAGACAGTTTTTTTGCTATTATTGCCAGTTATCTTTTTAACCAGTTGCCAAGTGGCTCTAACCCTATTTTCTGCAGCGTCTAAAAATTGTTTGTTGCACATTTTTTTTGCGTTTTTAATAACTTGCTTTAAAATTTTACAGTATTTGTTAAACGACCGATTAGAAATTTCTCCCTGAATTTTTTTGTAATAGAGCACACGTTTATGTTTACAGGATACCTTGATACCTGTTGTGATCCAGTGCCCGCTGTCCGTAGACCGAGAACACTTTTTGACAACAAAAATCTTATTGAAATAATTCAAAATTAAGTTCAAAAATACAGAGTAGGCTCCATCAGCCGTTTCAACATTATATACTTGAGTCCAATCAATCATTTCAAGTTCTTGTTTAAAGTACAGAATCTTACCCTGTGAAAAAACTCTCCTAAATTCGTATTCCGTCTTTTTTACATTACATATACCTTTAATATTAATTATTTGGGCATGGTGGTCAGAAAGTGCCGAGTTCAATACATAGCTAGATGAGTGTTCAAGATTGCAAAATATGTTATCAATTAAGGTAGCTGAATTAGCAGTTTCACGTGTGGCTTTACTTAAAGTTATATTGTATTTTATAGTTTTTACTCAGGTGGTCAAATTTTCATTTTCTTTTTATTAAAAGTTACTATTTATGGATTGTCATAAAAAAGCATTCATATTCCGCACAGGTTGTGATAAAAGTACTTCGATAAGAAATTTACAAAAAAATATATTTAGCAAAATTTATTTTGTTTACTGTAGATATGCAAGGTGCATGTAACCCTAATTTAAGAAATATGCACCTACATAAAATTTTGAAAATAGTTAATTAGAAAATTTAACCAAATGATTTTTTTTGTTTTAAATCTCCGTTCAATATATTGTATTAAATAAATGGCATTAGGAGGAAAGGTAAATTAACTAGTTTTAACAAATGTATCATTAAAACTAGAAATTAAAAAAAGTAACATTGCTTTTAGTGGTAGGTATTTTTTGAAAGACTTTTATACTAACACCAGTCCAGGGGTCTGAAAAGTGGATGTGACTTTAAGACTTTTGTGACTAGAAAAAAAGTAAATCAAAAATCCATTGCGGATGTATGAAATATTCTTATTTTTCCATATAAGATGGCAGCGCTGAAGCCTTGCATAAGCGGGAGGTGCTCCTGGGCCAACAGCATAAACGCCGCAAATTTTATTCGATTCACTTCCGTACAGAGCGATATTTTGATTTGTTGAGTGTTTTCTCTTACGAACAATTTTGTAGATCATGAAAAAAATATGGGATGTTGTTCCAAGTGGCAAGTGTTTAAAAATAATGTTATTTTTAGGATGCAGTATATTGATTAAAAAGCAACTATGACAAATAAAAGTGGTTTAAAACACTACAGAAATTAAATTAATAGTCATGACATGCAGAAAGCTGTACATTTGTGGTGACTCAGTGCCGCACATATAGAGTGTCTGCTTAAGTTCTCTACATATGGGAAACTTTTTTATTATTAATTTTACGAAAAAAAGTTACTCTGTATTAAAAGTTCTGCTTCCTGAAAAAATAATATTAGACTATTAAAACTTGAAATAATATGTACAAAGTGGTCAGAAAATAGAAAAATTTATAATTGACCCAAGAAAGAATTACCCTTAATTTTTTTTTTGGAGCAAAATGAAATAAGAAAATGTTAGAATTAAAAATATCTAAGTTAAAGTCCATTGCTTTCTATTTAAAAATAATTTTAAAAATTTAAATATGTTAATTCTTAATGGCACCACCAATGTCTTGCCACCTAGATACCAGCAAAATTTCCTTAAGGGCACTTTTCTCTTGCGTCAATTATAAATTTTTCCATTTTCTGACACTCTGTACATGCTATTTCAAGTTTAAATAGTCTAATACTATTTTTTTAGTAAGCTGAACTTTTTATAACGAGTAACGTTTTTTCATAAAATTAACAATAAAAAAGTTGTCCATATGTATAGAACTTAAGTATAGACTGTATACGCCCTCTCATCTCACATAAAATATGATGTTCCCTTCAAAATTGGAAGTAGAAAGTAAAGTTACAAGTTTTGGCTACATATAGATATCACTGGTGTGTTTTACAATATAAATGGACTCAAATTTAAAACTAACACTAGGACTTTATCTAACAAAAAATTATACAATATTTCTGTTTAGCGCCCATAAAACCATTATCTGAAGTTTTATCCAACAATCTGCAGAACTGTAGCTTAATATTTATATTCTTTCTGCTGCTTGTACTTGGTATTGTAAATTTGTTGACTTAATGGCAGTGGTGGTTGGTGAAATTTTGTAATATGGTAGGAATACCCTGTATAGTGTATCCTAATATTATATTGTTTAGTAATAAGACTAATAAGTAGGTTACTAATGTAAGCAAGCAACTATTAAACAATATTCTGCTGATTGGACAAATCACCGATTTGTCGATATTGTGGTAACCTACTGGGAGATAGAATATACTGGGGATTTATAGCAACAACATGTAGTTTGACTAATTCCTATAACCCAGCGAACCTAAAATTATTACATGGCGGTCCATACCAGGATAAATTTTTTGGAAAAAGTATGTTATAAAATGGTGTAAAACGAGAAATAAATAACAATATGGGGTCCACGCAATCAAAAGAAAAGAATAAAATCATTTTCACTGTCCGAATGGTTATTGATGATCATATTGGCGATTATAATTGGAATATTGGTAGATGCAGTTCTGAAAAGCTACAAAAAATGTATCAGAAAAAGCATTAGAAGGGAGATAAATAAAAATGAAATTAGAAAATCCCGTGATGGTATTTCCGAGCAAGAAGATATAATTTAAATTTTCAGGTTTTTTTTTAGCATTATATTTAATGGACAATTTAAAAAGTGTGAAGAAAACCAATGTATAAAATGGTGCATAAATAGAGAAAAAAAATTTGTATGGACATTTAATTATTCTAGTTAAGAAAGGAAATTTGTAAGTAGAAATATATTAGTTATTAAGCAATGTATTCGGGTTAAATGATAATTATGATAATTTTATTAAAGAATTTATACTTAGATAACGATATAGGCGTAAAATGTTGACCCAAATAACAATTAGTTTATGGAATTTGCTAAACTAGAGAAAATTTATCAGGAACTTACTACCCTTAGAACATATATTGTAAAATTAAATTACGAGCGACGTAAACAACCGATTTTACAAACAAAACTTAATGAAGCAAAAAATTCTTTCTCGAAAGTAGATTCGGAGATTGTAGTTATTAATCAAAAAATTAGAAACTCGGAATTCGACGATAACGAAATTCTTTTAATAAAGCAATTAGTGGAGAAAATTAAAACAACTTACCAAGACATTTTACGGATAACCAAAGAAGACAAAACACCGGACACAAAAATGACATCATTTGATTTAAAAGTTGCCGTGAGCCTGTTGCCCACAATGGACGACACAGAGGACACTACAAACAAACTAATCGACGCAATAGATCTTTATAATTCAATGCTAAATGGTGACGGTAAAACCCTTTTAATAAACTTTGTTCTTAAAACGCGCTTGTCAAATAGTGCTAAATTGCGATTAAAAACCAGATACAATTCCGTTGACGATTTACTGGTTGATATAAAAACGCACCTTCTTACTAGAAAATCCGACACCGCTCTTCAAGCTAAACTATTCCGAGCTAAGCAAGGAGATAAGTCAATCGAGGAATTCGGAAAATCAGTAGAAAATCTGTTCGCTAATCTGACGATTTCTCAGGCTAACGGTAATACGGAAGCTTATAACATTTTAAGACCTATTAACGAAAAAACCGCCAGTAAAAGATTTGCGGAAGGTCTTAGAAATTCAAGGTTAAGTACAATAATATCCGCCCGAAATTTTTCATTTTTAAAAGACGCGATTCGGGAAGCACAAGATGAGGAAGTCGCATCGCACACAAATTTTTCAGAGGTAATGTCTATGTCCAGTAATAGGGGTAGAGGAACTTTCAGTAGAAACTTCGCACGAGGTTTTACACAAAACAGAAATTGTAACCGAAACTACAACAACTATCCAAGCAAACACTTTAACAATAATTTTCAAACTAATCATTACGAACGTAACAACAATAATCTACGATTTCAGCAATTTTCTAGAAATCCTAGAGGACGTACAGTTTTTCGAGGAAATGGTAATCGAAGAGGCACGCGTGAAATTAGACACAATGTACATTTGGCTGAATTAACCGTTAACGCTAGTCAAGAACATGCGACCAGTAGTAAATTAAATAAAAACTCTGATACACAAAACTGTTCAGAAAAATTTTTTCGTCCCTAAAACAAAATGCATAAGTAAACAAATATTTACATACTCAAACAATTATTCTAATTCAGTTACATTTGTAGTAGATAATAAAAATATAAATTTCTTAATAGATACAGGTGCAACCTTATGTGCAGTTAAATCAGAAATTTTAAACCCAAACGTAAAGTTATACAGGGAAAATATAAAAATTAAGGGTATAGGCGGAATTTTAAATTCTGAAGGTTATGTGTATTTAAAATTTAAAGCGGGAGTAGCCACATTTGAAGAGAAATTTTATGTTTTCAATTCGCTAACATGTTCAAATAATGGTATTATTGGTGAAAATTTTCTAAGAAAATATAACGCAATTATAAATTACGAAGAAAATACGCTGTCTTTAGCAAATTTTGGAAATGAAATAAGTTTACCTTTATATTCTAACGGTAATGCCACTTTAGTAATTCCTCCAAGATGTGAAAGTATTTACTATTTAAGTACAGGTAGCACAGAGGAATGTGTGGTAATACCGAATGAATTATGCCCGGGTGTATTTATGGCTGGTGTATTAGCGAAACCAAAAATGGAAAAATTCCAGTAAAAATTTTAAATACTCGAGAGGAAGAAGTTACGTTAAACAATTGTATTCCAAAAACAGAAATGCTGAGTGAGTATGAATGCTGTCAATTTTCTGCTTCGAATACATCAGTTGATCGTGTGAAAAAATTATTAAACCTATTAAAATTAACTTATCTAAATGAGGAAGAACGAACGGCAATAGAGAATACGTGTGTAAAGTTTTCAGATATTTTCCATATGCCACATGATAAGTTAACAGTTACTAACCTTTATAAAGAATCCATTCATTTAAAAGAAAATTCAACACCGGTTTATGTCAAACCATACAGACTTCCATTTTCACAAAAAGAGGAGATAAATAAACATATTTCAAAAATGCATCAGAACGGTATAATTGAGAGTGCGCAGAGTGCATGGTCTTCGCCAATTTTACTTGTCCCCAAAAAGACGGACGCTACTGGAGAACAAAAAAGTAGACTAGTAATAGATTATAGGCTAGTACATCAAAAACTTGCAGATCAAAAATGGCCTTTGCCAAATATTGTCGATATTCTAGATTCTCTTTCAGGAGCAATGTACTTTTCCCATTTAGACCTTAGCCAGGGATATTATCAGGTAGAATTAGATGAAAAAAGTAGAAAATATACTGCTTTTACCACTGACCGTGGTCAATGGCAAATGACAAGATTGCCAATGGGCTTAAAAATCAGTCCCAATACTTTTTCAAGGTTAATGACAGTTGCCATGTCAGGCCTGAATTACGAAAAATGTTTTGTTTACCTTGACGATCTTATTGTTTTTGGCAGAAATCTTGCCGAACACAATAAAAATCTTATAGACGTATTTAGTAGACTTCGTAAAGTCAATCTCAAATTAAACCCATTAAAATGTGAATTTTTGAAAAAAGAACTTCTTTATCTAGGTCATATAATTACGGATAAAGGTATTCTACCGGATCCAGATAAAGTCAGAGCACTAAGAGAATATCCAACTCCAAAAAATACAAACGAAGTAAAAAGGTTTGTCGCCTTCGCTAATTACTACAGAAAATGTATACCACATTTCGCAGAAAAAACAATAGCTTTAAACAAATTGTGTAGGAAGTATGCAATATTCCAATGGACGGATGAATGCGAAAAATCTTTTAATTCCCTAAAAAATGCGCTTACGAAACACCCTGTATTAGAATATCCAGATTTTTCCGATAGTAACGAATTTATTTTACAAACGGATGCGTCTAACATTGCTATTTCAGCAATTTTGGCAAATAAAAATGGTACACCAACCGCATACGCTAGTAGAGGTTTAAATAAAGCAGAAACAAATAATTATCCAACTATTGAAAAAGAGCTGTTAGCAATTTATTGGTCAATAAGATATTTTCGTCCATATTTGTACGGACGGCACTTCAAAATTTTAACAGACCATAGGCCTTTAGTCTATTGATTTAATTTAACTGACCCTTCCAGTCGCTTAACAAAATTTCGGTTAGGACTAGAAGAGTATGATTTTCATGTTGAATATATAAAAGGAAGCGAGAATGTCACGGCCGATGCGCTGTCAAGAGTAGTTTCATCGAATGAATTAAAAAGCATGAACGAAGGAGTGATTTCTGTTATGCCTAGAGCACAATGTAAAAGAATGGAAAATCCAGGAGGTGAGTTAGAAAGTGAGTTAGAAAGTGAGAATGCTACGAGTGTTTGGCCTGATCAACCAAATATTGTAGAAATTCTTAAAAAACCCAAGAATTGTACTGAGTTAATACTCACGTCAGTACAAAAAATAAACAAATTACACAAAGACATAACTGCGAAATCGGGAAGTTTATATTATGTTCCGTTACATTCTACCTTATATGTAAATCAAGATGCTCGATCGACATTGGCGCGAGACGAAATGTTGAGAGACTTGAATCATTTATGTAAGGAGATAAATGTTATTGAATTAGTTATTATAAAAAATAATACTAATGAAAAATTTATTACATGGCTAGCTAAGGAAATAAAAAATAACTCCAATTGGACCGGTCCCCGTATATGTATAATAAAAGGAGTTAAAAGAATAACGGACAAAGATACAAAAAAAATAATTTTAAATGATTTTCACTTACTTCCCACTAGTGGCCACACAGGTATTAATCGTATGGTTAATAATATTAAAAAATACTACTTTTGGCCAGGTCTTGATAGTGACGTTCGAAACTTTGTAGAAAAATGTGACAGTTGTCAAAAACAAAAACACACAAATAGATATGTCAAAGAACCCATGGTAATAACTTCAACCGCATCTTCGCCATTTCAAAAGTTATACTTAGATATAGTAGGGCCAATACCAAAAGATATAGATGGTTATTCTTATATTCTTACGATTCAGTGCGAATTAACAAAATTTGTAGAGGCATATCCTCTTAATCAAAAAGACGCGATATCAGTTGCAAAAAGTTTTGTGGACAATTTTATCTTAAGATATGGGGTTCCGCAAGAAATTGCCACTGACAAAGGTGCAGAACTTATCTCACCCGTAATGAGTCAAGTTTGCAAATTTTTGTCGATAAAGCAAACTCATTCAACGGCATATCATCACGAAAGCATAGGTGCTTTAGAAAACTCACATAAAGTCCTAAGTGCATATCTCAGAAGTCAAACACAAGAGCATGACGCGGCTTGGAGCACTTGGATTCCATACTGGTGCTTCAATTACAATACAACTGTACATACCGAGACTAAGTATACTCCTTTTGAACTTGTTTTTGGTAGAAAATGTCAAATGCCTAGTAATCTTAACGACACTTTAGAACCAATAAACAACTTTGATAGTTACCCCCTTGAACTAAAATACAGACTACAAAAAGCACACAATGACGCACGAACAAACCTAATACAATCAAAATTAAAAATTAAACAAAGTTACGATAGAACTATGAACCCGATAAGTTATAAAAAGGGAGACATGATTTTATTAAAAAATGAAGCTGGTAATAAAATATCTAGTCCTTGTTTTTTGGGTCCATATTTGGTGGTAGAGGATTTATCGCCAAATGTAAAAATCCTTAAGGAGAATAAGGAAATATTAGTGCATAAAAATAGAACTAAGTTATATAGATCTTAGGTATTTTATTAGTTTATACAGGGTGTTCCGGTGATCATGTTACAAACTTCTAGGGTAGATAAAACACACGAAAATAAGAAAAAAAGTTCATGTGAACATGGGTCCGGAAACGCTTCTTCAGGGAGCTAGGGCCCTTCGAAGATGACCTTCAAAAACTACTCTTCGTTTTATAGCTTCGGTACTACTGCAGCTATCGCCACCAATTTTGGGACATGAAATCTACTTGGTAGGTTCATCAATTTGAGCCTTCCGGATTTTGTCACCTTTAACCAGGGGCGTACAAACCAGGGGGGTATTTGAGTAAATTTGACCCTACTCCTCTTAGGCTTTAATTTCTTACCATTTTTATATCTGATTATGATTTTCCAATGCCTTTTACATAAAAAAGGTACTCTTAGTAAAAGTCGCTATCTGTCACCGTTTCCTCGGAAAATGGTTAAATCCAATCAATAATAAATTATTGGTCTTAAACCAATTATTACCTTGAAATATGAAAATGAGGTTCAGTACAGATAGTGAGCATTAGAAGTTAGTCAAATCTTCTTTTTTAATGAAAATAAATTAGATTAGAGAGATTTATTGCCTTTTCGAAATTGAGGGTATAAAAAGTAAAAGGGTATACAAAATATTCCAAAAAAAAAAATTAAACCTACACAAGCAAAACTAATAATAAATTTGCAATAAATCATTCACGAGCACCAATGAAAAACTTAAAGTTTAGAAATTTCAAAAATACAAAATAAACAAGTAACACAAACAGGTTTAACGAGTGAGTCAAGGAGAAGGCAGAGTAAATTTTTGTCTTGAAGATGAATTTACTAACGCTGTCGTTGACTGACCCTGTACGTACCAAAATAAATTCAAAATAACAATTGCTGAAAATGCCTGCCACCACGTTCAATACATTTATTGCACCTACGTAGCATATTTAAATTGACGTCAGTGAAAACATCAGGCATGGTTTGGATCATTTCAGCCGCAACAGAAATCCTAGCCACCAAATCTTCCTCCGACTGAACTGGAGTTTCATATACAAGGCTTTTCATATGTCCCCAAAGAAAGAAATCCATAGGAGTTAAATCTGGGGACCGGGCTGGCCAGTTGACATCGCTTCCACGTCCAATCCAACGTATTCTAAAACGATCATCGAGGTGCTCACGTACGACATGTGAAAAATGAGCGGGTGCTCCATCATGCTGGAACCACAGATTCCGACGTATGTCGAGGGGCAGCTCATCCAATAACTCAGGTAAGGTGTATCTTAAAAAATTGAGGTACACCGTCCCAGTTAGTCGAGGAGGCAACATGATTGGTCCAATTAGACGTTCTCCAACAATTCCAGCCCACATGTTCACCGAGAATCGATGTTGGTACCCTCTTATTTGAAGAGCATGAGGGTTTTCCTCCGCCCACACATGGCTATTCCGTGAATTAAAAATACCTTCTCTCGTAAAAACAGCATCATCAGAGAAAAGCACAAATTTCGGAAATTGGGGTTCTTGCGTACACTGTTGAAGAAACCACTCGCAAAACTCTACGCGGGGTGCATAATCATTTGGTCTCAATTCCTGTACTTTTTGGCGATGGTAAGGATGAAGAAGTTGTTCGTTAACAATCTCCCATACACGTACATGACTTACATTCATGGATTCTGCAACAGCTCGGGTACTAACACCAGGATTTTCCTCGAATTGTCGGAGTACCTCTTCCTCAAATTCTGGAGTTCGTACAGTTCTTTGAGCGCCATTATCTGGCCTCGTTATTTTTACGGAGCCAGTTTCCCTTATGCGCTGATTTACCCTCTCGAACAGCGTGTGAGCAGGTACACGCCTCTCAGGAAACCGCTCCTGATACAATCTTGAAGCGGCTCTTCCATTGCAATGAACTTCGCCATAAATTAATAGCATATCGGCATATTCGGCGAAAGTATAATCCATGATTCACTGGCGACACAATATTTTATTGACAGATTTTTGACAACTATCTGTACTGAACCTCATTTTCATATTTCAAGGTAATAATTGGTTTAAGACCAATAATTTATTATTGATTGGATTTAACCATTTTCCGAGGAAACGGTGACAGATAGCGACTTTTACTAAGAGTACCTTTTTTATGTAAAAGGCATTGGAAAATCATAATCAGATATAAAAATGGTAAGAAATTAAAGCCTAAGAGGAGTAGGGTCAAATTTACCCAAATACCCCCCTGGTTTGTACGCCCCTGGTTAAAGGTGACAAAATCCGGAAGGCCCAAATTGATGAACCTACCAAGTAGATTTCATGTCCCAAAATTGGTGGCGATAGCTGCAGTAGTACCGAAGCTATAAAACGAAGAGTAGTTTTTGAAGGTCATCTTCGAAGGGCCCTAGCTCCCTGAAGAAGCGTTTCCGGACCCATGTTCACATGAACTTTTTTTCTTATTTTCGTGTGTTTTATCTACCCTAGAAGTTTGTAACATGATCACCGGAACACCCTGTATATCATTAGTTATAATAAGAAAAAAGGGCCCTCTCTTTTACTTACTCTCTCCTTATCTTTTTATCTTACTATATTCTGTTAACTTTTCCTTTCTACAGTTCTTTTCCTAGGTTAAATTATGTTAGATATAACTTTTACAGGTAACTACAGGTATTTTTAACGTATTCCTCATGTTACGAAAAAGAAAAGAAATGTTATAAGAATTTCCATTTTTTCCAAAGAAAAAGAAAATTCTTTAAAAATTTCCGGGGGAGGTGTAATATGGTAGGAATACCCTGTATAGTGTATCCTAATATTATAATGTTTAGTAATAAGACTAATAAGTAGGTTACTAATGTAAGCAACTGTTAAACAATATTCTGCTGATTGGACAAATCACCGATTTGTCGATATTGTGGTAACCTACTGGGAGATAGAATATACTGGGGATTTATAGCAACAACATGTAGTTTGACTAATTCCTATAACCCAGCGAACCTAAAATTATTACAATTTCAAAGTTGTATATCTCTGTTCATACTTACAGGACCCGTACCAAATTTAGGGATTTTAATAGTGAGCATACTGAGAATGTTTTCATAAAGAAAAAAAAACATTTTGTAATTTGCGAAAAAAAAGTTGAATTTTTGCTCAGCTTCCACTGGGAAAAAATAAACAAGTTTAGGTATTTTATTTATTAGTTTTTCTAAACAAATTTTACATCATTTTGTCAATAATTTTTAAATTTTAAGAGAGAAATGTGTTAGTAGAACGTTATAGTAATTTGAATTTTTTTAAACCTAAAATATAATTTTTAAAAAATCAAATGACTACAAGTTTCTACTACACATTTATTTCTCTTAGAATTTATAAATGCTCAACAAAATGATGTAAAACGTCTTTAGAAAAACTAATACATAAAACACCTAAACGGGTTCATTTTTTCCCAGTGGAAGCTGAACAAAAATTAAACTTTTTTTCGCAAATTACAAAATGCTTTTTTTTCTTTATCAAAACATTTCCAGTGGGCTCACTATTAAAACCCCTAAATTTGGTATGTTTCCTGTAAGTAAATAGAAACAGAGATATACAACTTTGAAATTTCACCAACCGTCACTGCCTAATGGCTATATATTATTCTAAATTAGTACTTACCTAGTACAGTCTTTAAATTTGTGTGATGTTAAAATATTTAGGCATATAAATAAAATTTATTAGTTTTAATGAGCTTTTATATTAACAGTATAGTTATTCACAGGCGGTTTCGCAAACTATTGAATCAAGTAATACATTTAATTGACATTTACCCACCTTTGGCAATGACATTAACATATTGGCTGTCACATTACAAGTGTTTAGTTATAATCCTCGTAAACTATACTAAAGTTACATATCCACGATGACATATTTTCCCGAAATTGTTGTCTCATGATTTTTTTGTTATATGTAGGTATCATGTATGATAAAAAAATCATGACACAAAAATCTCAGGAAAATATATCATCGTGAATTTGTACCTTAAGTCATGTTCTTACCAATTATATAAAATAACTTGCATATCCGAGCAAAAACTCGGCAGCCGAGGTAAGTCCGGGGGCATATATTAAATGAATTATATTTTTCGATTATTGTATTGGTTTAGTTTTTCTTGCAAGTTGAAAAGGCCTGAAAAAAGGTGTAAGCTAATTTAAATACACTGTTTGCAATAAATTTAAACAATATTTTGTACAAATAACGCATTTATTTATTTAAACGGTTTAGAAAACCTATTCACCTGGACTAAACTCTGGCGATATCTTGGACAGTAGGCATATCCAAACAAAAAAAACAGCAGTTTATTCCTCGTACAAACGGATTTATTTTTCCTAACTGCTTAACAGATTACTGGTAAACCAGGCCTTAAAGGAATAAGCAATTTTATATTAGGTTAAAATCAGTGTGCTTGTAAATTGTTTAACTGGTGATGAATAAAATAATAAGTACATAATTATTACTGTTTTATTTCACTAACTAAATACCAACTCTAAGATACTTTAAGAATTGGGAATATACATTAATAATAAAAGACATGTTAGACATTGCATTATTTATTGAAATTGTATTATAATATAATAAAATAGTCTAAAATTTAGGGTTTGGCTGAAAGGTTCTATTTTTATCATGTTATGTAAAATTTGCGATCTTTTTCAAATATAAACTTCTGTATCAATAATTTGGCTTTGCGTCGATAAGAATCTTTATTGCTAAAAAGAAATTAAATAATTTGTCATTAAGTCGGTAAACTTGTGCTTTCATTGAGCTATCTCAAAATTATGTCCAGATTAAGTCATTTTTTTTAACAATTAATTTTTCATTAAAATATTTATGCAGAGACTGTTACTAAAATGTAACCAACTTAATTGTTAAGAAATTTTGCCCCTTTTTAACCTTCTTAATACTTTTAATTTCTTAATTTGTAATAAAAATAACTTACCAAAAGCCAATATACCATAAGAGTGATGGTAAAATAGAAACTAATTAACTGTGAGGGTAGTTGAGTTGAGATTCTTAGCGTAAGTGATGATAAGCACCTGCTTATCGTTAAGCTTCGGTTCTCGATGAATTGAGCAAACCTGAGCTGTGCCAAATGTTAAAAAAAAAACACTTCGTGTTTTATCAATTTAACACAGATTCGACATTTTATCTATTGTTGAAATATGATTCCTTTTTTGACAATAAAAAAATGGCCAATTTCTAAGACTCGATTGCTGTAAATTTAATTAAGGACCAAACCATCTATTTCCTTATTCTGTAAAACGATGGTAGATATTTAAAAACGCCGAGTGCTCTTCCCAAAACGTTATAACTAGTCGATAAGCAGATGCTAATCGAAAATTTAAATCATTTCCGCTAAGTGTCTCAAAGTGCTTATCATTTGGAAGTTAAAAAATACGTGCCGAAATAATCTAAAGTTGGATATACTTGTCTCAAATATTTTCCCAGCAATTCGTTCGTACATTTTCTTCCACTATATGATATCCAAGGGGTGTCTCACTTCTGGCAATACAATGTACATCAGGTTGGCATTACAATGGAAGTACGTGTCAGTACATGGAAGTACTTGGCATTACCGAGGCAATACTTGGAAGTACATGTCATTACTAGGGCAGTACATGGCATTACTATGGAATTTCATGGCATTCTCTTGGAAGTCTTTAATAATCTTGTTTCATGTATCTTTCCATAATTTAATGTTTTGGAAGCAAAAATTTAATTCGAAAATAGTTGGCATTCCATGGAAGTACTTGGCAGTACATGGCATTACAAAGGCAGTACTTGGGAGTACCTGGCATTACCGATGCAGTACTTGGAAGTATCTGGCATTACTGGGGCAGTACGTGGAAGTACTTGACATCACGCTACTTTTGGCTAGACGTGTATGCTCAAAAGGCAAGTGAGACACCCCTCGATATTATCCCATGGTTGGTTTTTCAGTAACTGTATGAATATATCTACAATAAATTAATAAAATTATTATGGTCTCTAATGTTCGCTACTAATAATTAACAATACTGCTATTTCATTGTTTTAAAATTGTTACTCAGTTATTTTCTATAAAAAAAACCAATGCCAATGACGATAGAGGTAGACACATAAAAAAGGCATATATATTTTATCAAACCAAAAATTCGATAAACGTATCGATGTTTTGCATGTTAAGTTTTTAAGGGAAAAGTAGACAATAATATTTTGACTTCTTTCATGAGTTTTATGTTTTTTTATGTATCAACCCCGAAATGTTATTGTTTTTTTTAGCAAATAACTAAGCAGCAACAATGTTAAAAAACCAACAAAGCAGGGATGTTAGCTGATTACTAGAGCTTGCTATACCGGACGTAAATATATTTGGATCCCGGGATTTTCGGAATCGAAGAAACAAAATCCCGGGATCCCGGGATTGATCCCGAAAAATCGTAAAACTAATAAAGGTAAATTATTTTTATTTATATTAAGTATTGTAATTTTAAAATAAAAACAAAACAAAGTTTATACTGAGGACACAAAAGTATAAGAAGTAAGAATAATTTTAATTCTTTTACTAGTACTAGTACTATCTAGTACTTAAATTAATCTTCCATGGTTGCCAAATCACACGTTAAACATTATTTTTAGGAAAAATACTGCGATGATGCTTTAAGCGTTAATTTAATTCGTTTTTTTAACATATTTTATAATTTATTTATTTCGGGACTTAAGTGCCCAATTCCGGGGTTTTTCGGGACCGAATTTTAACGGGATCCCGGGATTTCGGGATCCCGAGCTTGCAAGCCCTACTGATTACTTTCTTAGATACATAACAAAATAAACATCAAAAATTTCAGATTAAATATTGATTGTCTAAAAACTTAAAACTTTACTCCATAAAATTGTTTTTATGGATACTGGAAAAAAATACAATCTAACATTATACCTATTTCCACAATGGCCGCATGTCAAGTGAAGTAGTTATGTATCCCCAACGGTACTATACTATGTAAAGTGCCTTTTTAAAATTGAAACAAAAATAGTCTGTGTGGTCCAGTAAGCATGCAACAAATGGGAATTTTTTTTTATTTGGTGCACAACCGAAATATAAATAACGCCCAAAGTTGCATGTCCGATAACCATATCAGGTGCTGCTTCAAGTCAAACAGCATACGGGGCAGGCCAAAAAATATAATAATCGTTCAAAAGTAAAGAACCCTTATTTCGAAAAATACAGAAAAACGTTATTAAGAAAACTTGTCTAGATTAAAAAGATATGTCCAAATACAAATTCACAACCTTCTAATCAAAGAAAATATGTTTTTTTAAAGTTTTAAATTATACCCCCGTATAATGATTTTTTTTTATATTCAACTATAATACATTTCAAATTAACCACAATCAAATCACTTCTACATAACCTTCATCAAATTGAAGCAAATTTGTAAAATTTAGATTTATATTTTTTTTCGATTATATATATATGTATATATCTATATATATATATATGTATATATATATATATATATATATATATATATATATATATATATATATATATATATATATATATATATATATATATATATATATATGTATATATATATATATATATATATATTTATATAGATATATATATATATATATATATATATATATATATATATATATATATATATATATATATATATATATATATATATATACAGTCGCGGTCATATAAATAGCACACTTTCAAAAAAATCTATTTTGTTCATCAAAATAAAGAACAATGTTAATATTTTGTTGGATATCCCTTATTTTGAATAACAGCTCTTAGTCTTGATGGAACTGACTCCACTAAAGTTTCACAATACGCAGCAGGAATTTGAGTCCAGGACTCTTTGACATTTTCCCAGAGATTGGCTAAATTAGATGGATTTTTGTCTGCAAGATTTCTTTTTATGTGTTGCCACAAATTCTCTATAGGATTAATGTCAGAACTTTGGGCCGGCCAGTCCAAAACATTAATCAAGTTGTCCAGAAGCTACTGTTTGACATGCCTCGAGGAATGCTTGGGGTCATTGTAATGCATAAAACTAAATGAAACGGGCATAAACTCCTCTGGGTACTGCTCCATAATATTCTGTAGGATATCTCTGTATTTAAACTGATCCATGATACCGTCGATTCTGTGAAGCGGTCCAACTCCGCGCCATGACACTGCTCTCCATACCATAATCGCTCCCCCACCATGTTTTACGGTTTTAATGGTATACTTGTTGGATATTCCTTATTTTGAATAACAGCTCTTAGTCTTGATGGAACTGACTCCACTAAAGTTTCACAATACGCAGCAGGAATTTGAGTCCAGGCCTCTTTGACATTTTCCCAGAGATTGGCTAAATTAGATGGATTTTTGTCTGCAAGATTTCTTTTTATGTGTTGCCACAAATTCTCTATAGGATTAATGTCAGAACTTTGGGCCGGCCAGTCCAAAACATTAATCAAGTTGTCCAGAAGCTACTGTTTGACATGCCTCGAGGAATGCTTGGGGTCATTGTAATGCATAAGACTAAATGAAACGGGCATAAACTCCTCTGGGTACTGCTCCATAATATTCTGTAGGATATCTCTGTATTTAAACTGATCCATGATACCGTCGATTCTGTGAAGCGGTCCAACTCCGCGCCATGACACTGCTCTCCATACCATAATCGCTCCCCCACCATGTTTTACGGTTTTAATGGTATACTTGGGATCCAAACATTTATTTGGAGGACGTCGGACATATAATTTGCCATCATTTCCGAACCTGTTGAATTTAGATTCATCGTTCCAGAGTATTTTGTTCCAGAAATTTACGTCTTTATGCAAGTACTTCTTAGCAAATTTTAAACTTTGCAATCGATTTTTTTTTGACACAAGTGGTTTTTTTCGAGGAACGCATCCTCTAAGGTTTACTTCAGTTAGCCTTCTCCTTACAGTTCTACCTGATATCTGGATACTATATTCGGTCAATATTTTTTGTCTTACTTGTCGGGAATTAAGAAAAGGGTTGGCAGTGCTAATTTTTTTTATTATTTTATCTTCCCTTTTCGTGGTTTTACGTCTTCTAGGAGCCCTTATCTTATTCATTGCGCTGTTCGTGGTTGTGTAAAGTGCAAGAGCATTATACACAAGTTTCCTTGAACACTTAAGATTTTTTTGCAATCTGTGAAACCGACAATCCATCATTTTTTAACTGAACAAGTAGTGCACGTCTTTCTGGACCGCAGTGCTTTTTTCTACCCACTGAAACGATTTTAAATTGTTTAAACAATCACAATTTATTAAAATAAACAAAAACTACTTACTTACTGAAGCAGAAATATCAAACTTCCCAATATTTTTACCGAATATCTAATGTGTGCTATTTATTTGTCCACTGCTAAACACGTTAAATTGTACTGAATGCATAAGTTAATATTTCTCAGGCAACTTGTTTACGATAAATAATCCGCAGATAAATGTCCAAACTTGTTGATAATTAAAATCATTAATATTACCGTTTTTGTTAGGTTCTTGTAAAATATTTCAAGTGTGCTATTTATATGACCGCGACTGTATATACAGGGTGTTATTAAATTCACTGCATATATTGGAATGGGTGACTCCTGGGGTAGTCTACAGACATACCCAATACTTTTTTTTTCTTAAATCGAACATTTTAAAAATTTTCAAAAATACCCTAAAACCAGTCTATATTCGCCGCACCTGACTAAGCATACACAAGGCGCTTGACGTAAATTTTGCGCGCGAAAAATTAAAAACAATTGAATTTGTTGAAACGTTGCCAGATATTATGAATCTTAATTATTTTCTGTTATTACCCGTAATTTAAGACAAAGGTAAAACAAATTTAAACCTTTTCCGAAGAAAAAACTAAAAAAATGTTAAAAAGGCCACTGGGAAACCACTCACTCCTTTCTGTCCGCAGCCTTAGTTTTAACCAGTAGTTGCCTAACATAATTTAAATATCAATAAGTAAAACTAATAAAAAGTTGCAAAAAATGATTGGTACTTATCTAGCAGGGAATGTACCGAAAATGTCTCTAATTTGCTCCCAAACAAGCATGATTCGTACCATATTGTCCTCATTATTGTCCCGAACACTAAGGTACTCTGGGCCCCGAACCCGTTGAAAGATTTTCTCCATTCAACGCGACTTCGCAGTTAATTCACTTTTTCAATTGACATACTTACTATAATACACTATTTCCTTCATCGTACCCCGCAAAACGATATCCGTAAACTAAGCATCTCGGAATCTTGGATTAAGAAACATTAGAAATCGTTTAAAATCTAAAACTTATACGAACTGACGGCAAAAAAAAACATTTTAGTGGATAGCGTCACCTCAGACAAATTATTGTCCAACGCTGTTGCCAAATTATAGAAGCAGTGCAGAAGAAATACAGCATTCACCGTGCCACGCGAATATCGATGTAAAAAATACATACGTACCATTTTATATTACATTAAAAATGAGAAAAAGCTCTCGTTTTATAATATATTTTTTTAAATAATGCAATCAACACGAATCGTTTTGCCCCGAATCGGCAACATGGGAGGACCAGACACCTTTTAGAACTAACCGCGTCCTTATTGGTCATAAGCAAAGCTGTCAAACGGGGGTTATTCCAGGGACGGCTCTAACCTAGTCGGGAATAAAATTAGGATTCGATCTGAAAATAAAATACAAATATTTATTTATCCACATTGTGTTATTTGAAAATGCGAAATACGAAAATACTTCGGTTACAGTGATATACCATACAGGGTGTCTGAAAAGTCTTAGCATGGGCAAATATCTTTACTATTAATAAAGGTAGAGACACCAAATTTTAGTTGTATCTTATTGGTTAATAAATCTACTTTTTTATGTAATTTGACTTTTTCAACTCCCTTGGGGGTTACGCTAGGGAGTTGAGGTCAAAAATTTTAAATGCAACCCTATGCCGTGTGGTATCTCATTTTAAAGGTCTTTTCGAGAATGGCAGATGTTACTTCTTGGCAGAGTTCCAAAATGGACTTTATTACTGCCAAGAAGTTCATGGTGGTCATTCTAAACAACTTTTAACGTAATAAGTAAGGCAGGCACTGTTAGTCAGTTACCAGAGGCGGTGATGCCTAAAGTAAATACGTACGTATACTGTATTTGACAGAAATAATTTAATTCATGGGCGTTGCCGTGATTGTGTGAAAAAAAATGGTGCCACTACAATAATATTGTGAATTTCTCACAAGACGCAAAAGTCTCAATAACTATGGTAAGGCTAACCCTTGAATAAATAACAAGAGGCTTCAATGCCGAAAATAAGTACGTACGTATACGGTATTTGACAAAAATAATTTTATTCATGGGCGTTGCTGTGATTGTGTAAAATAAAAAAAAATGGCCAAGTGCGAGTTCGACTCACGCATATAGGGTTCCGTACCACCGTAAGATTGTGTTTATATATTTTTAATAAATGTGCTGATGTTTCATCCCATATTCTTGTTGTGCGGTGTCACAATGGCACATAGTTAAGAATGTTCAAAAAAGTAAGACGTCATAAAATCGTAGAAATATCTTAAATACGTAGTTGTAGTTTTACTTTTGGAGGTATATTCTTGAAAGTGGATAGGTTTGGATGTAGACACCAAAGTACATCCCCTGAAATTTCGTGCGCATGTCTAGTACGCTCGGTTTGCGCGTGGTACGCATTTTGGCCTACAGCGCAGATGGCAAAAAACGGAAAATAAAGTCGAAAAAACTGGGGAAAAAGTTATAAAATTAAATACGTAGTGGTACCTTGACTATAGGGGATATATTCTTAAAAGTGAATGGGTTCGAATGTAGACACCCAAGTACATCTCCTGAAATTACGTACGCATGTCTAGCACGCTCGGTTTGCGCGTGGTGCGCATTTTTGTCTACTGCGCAGATTTTTTTTATCTAAGACATCACAAGTAGACTTCAAGCCTAAATACTAACGTACCGTGGGTGTCTGAAGAGATGGCAAGAGAGAGATGGCAAATAACGAAAAATAAAGTCGAAGAAAATTTGGGAAAAAAGTTACAAAGTTAAATACGTAGTGGTACCTTGACCATTGTTGATATATTCTGGTGTGGGTTCAAATGTAGACACCAAAGTCCATCTCCTGAAATTCCGTGCGCATGTGTAGCACTTTGCGCGTGGCACGCATTTTGGTCTACTGCTCAGATGGCAAAAAACAAAAAATAAAGTCGAAACAAACCTGAGGAAAAAGTTATAAAGTTAAATACGTAGTGGTACGTTGACTATTGGGGATATATTCTTAAAAGTGAATGAACAAATAAATATAAAACGACAAATGAAGAAGTAGAAAAAGTTGAAAAAAAGTTAGAAAAAAATGTGCCCCACAAAACAAAAAATAAATGTGCACAAGATGTCGACCAACGGTCGACATATGTCCCGCCGATTGTACGATTTACGATTTATAATTTTTATAGGCTAGCCATTTAAAAATTAATTAAAATATGTGGTTTGCGGTAAAATGTTTCTTTTCTGAGGACTTTTAAAAGAAAGGACCTCAACTCCCTAGCATTACCCCCAAGGGGATTGAAAAAGTCAAATTACATAAAAAGTAGATTTATTAATCAATAAGATATAACTAAAATTTGGTGTCTCTATCTTTATTAATAGCAAAGATATTTAGCCATACTAAGACTTTTTAGACACCCTGTATGTTATATTACTTTAACCGAAGTATTTTCGTATTTCGCATTTTCAAATTATACAATGTGGATAAATTTTCAAATCGAATCCTAATTTTATTTCCAACAAGGTTAGAGCCGTCCCTGGAATAACCCCGTTTGCAAAGCTTTATTTATTACTAGCCAATATGCTCTAGTCATATGCAACCACTTATACACCGGTGCATATTGTAACCCTATGTTTTTATTAAGAATATAGTTTTAACTACAACAGTAGTATCTTCCGCTTACCCTATTTATTTTCTTTGAGTAGTATTTTCAACGTTTTCAACAAGTTATGGTCATTGTTGGAATATTTTATTCTGCTCCTTAAAACAGTTGTATACTTTGCAGTGTTTATTAAATAATCCTAACACATTTAATTATTTATTACAGTGCTATTTAATAGATTATCGTATGGGCTGAGTGTTGTAGAATATTAAGTTTTGCAAAACAGATTTCTGGATGTTTAGTTTGGTGTTTGGTGGTAGTTTTCGTTTGAACAGCTGATCCCTGGATTATTATAGGTATTTTAACTTTTTGAAATTTAGTGTTTTGAGTTAGTAATATCATTTCACCAGTTTACAAAAGGCAGTATTTTTCGTATCATACTATGATGTTTATTTCTTTACAATGCTTTTATTGTGATTTTAGTGTTTATTACTTTTTTTAACTGTAATGAAATGTAGCGAGAGTGATATTAGCTGATATAAATAGATAAAATCCTTTGATCTGTGTCAAAATGTTGAGAAGCGGATAATAAGGGTGATAAGTTGTCAACCTAATTACTTTTTGGTTTAGATTTTGGTTAGTTCTAGTTACTGAAAAGTACAAAAGTTAGTGTTTCCTCACTTTTTTGTATACGTTAGCTTCATACAATTCTTCTGAGATATTTTTGTTAAACTGTTGCTAGTTTTTATTGCGCAATTAAAATTTCTTTGTTTGAAGCTAATTTTGGATAGGTAGCCTTTTCCTCTAAAAATGTCTGGTCCGCTTATTTGAAAATTATTATTGTAATCTTTGTTTGAACAGCTGTTGGATTTTTTGTGTTGTAGTATTTTAACTTTTTGAAATTGAGTGTTTTGAAAGAGTTAAGTAGTAGGATTTCTTTATTTAAAGATAATAAAAATATTATTTTTTTAAGCCGTTACATGGGAGGGACTAGAAAGATTTGGCAACATCTCACGTAAAAACAAATGAGTTTTTTCTGTAACTGACATTGCTCGTGGTTTTTTATATGGCCATGTGTTTATTACCAGTGGTGCGCTGAGACTAAAAAAAATTTTTTTGAGGGCCGATATCAACCTTTTTTTATAGTGAAGGGCTATTTATGAATATTTTTATTCAATCTGAATTCATATCAGGATTTACTGGTTTCAATATATGCAGTGAATTTCATAACATCTATATATATATATATATATATATATATATATATATATATATATATATATATATATATATATATAGATATATATATATATACAGTGACCGGCAAAAAGTTCGCAACATATGGGAAAAATTTTTATTAGGAGAGTATCGGAAAAACTTTCCCAGGGGATCGGTTCTGCATGTCCGATAACCTAAAAATCGATTTTGACATACGTCACGTGACCACTGGTATAGCGTCAAATTAAAAAAAAAATTGTTAATTTACAAAAAGTGAGGTTAGTTGACGAGATATCAAAAAAAGTTATTTGAAAAAATTGCTTAGAATTAAATTCTAGGTCCTTGTGCAAAATTTTAAGATTTTATTTAAAAAAATTGGAAAACTCAATTTTTTTTAAATATTTTTTTATCGATTTACAAATTTCCGGTTTTTTTCGTTTAGATAGCTTGGCTAATGTAAAGCCCATGTATCTGGATGAAAATAAACGAATGTAGTAGTTTTTTCTACAATTGACAGGACAAAATTAAAAAAAACAGGGTTTCGCCGGACGCTAGCTGTTGCAATGATTTGTATCTAGCAGCAGTGTCAAAATTTTAGAGACATTTCAATGAGATTACATTGAGAAAACCTTAATCGTCTTAAATATATCTGAAGTTCGACTTTTTGTAAAGTTAAGGGGATTAAAATAGATAATAAACAAAAAATTACCTGTTTATTTAATCGAAATTTTATAAACGAAAACCAATGTAAGAAAAACTTAAAAGTAGTCAAATTCTGTACTAACAACACAAAAAATCATTGTTTTTCCTTGGGTGCACAAAATTTAAAACTCAGTATGACCACCATTTCTCTCCATACATACTGTTGTTCTCGAGCGCAACTCTCGATTAACATTTCGGAGCATTTTACGATTTATTTGCAATACACAATTTATAATGACATTCTCTAAATTTTGTATATTCCTAAAGGGTCGATGTTTGTACACAGGGTTCTTTAGGTATCCCCACATAAAAAGATCTAACGGAGTCAGATCTACAATTCTACAATTGACAGGACAAAATCGAAAAAATAGGTGTTCGCCGGACGCTCGCTGTTGCAATGGTTTGAATCTAATGAAATGACTGTATCAAGATTTTATTAAGATTTTTCGCACATAAATTTAACAACCAGGTCTATTTAGTTGTACTTAAAACTACCAAAGCAGGCTCTGAAATTAAAACAACCAAATAATCTAGTAGGTTAGAAACAACAGAAAAATGTCAAACAAATTATAATTTGTTTGATTTCAACCTATGTCATTGGTTTATGTCTCGCATCTTACTAAGTTTGATATTTTACATAAGTTTATTAATATTTTATTCCTTAAAATGGCACCCACACTACTTCTTCAGGAAAAGATAGAAATTATTTTAATTTCTGGAGATAATTACAAAAGCCATAGAGAAACAGCAGCAATTTTTAATGAGAGGCACCCCGATAAATCCCTCCATTATTCCACAGTATCTCGTCTAGTCAATAAATTTAAAGAAACGGGATCGGTAGAAAATCAGTATAAAGTTTCCCATGAAAAACCGGTAACAGGTGACGAAGGTTCTCTGGATGTGTGTTTGTCGATCACAGAAACACCCCAATTAGCAGTTAGTCAAATATCGGAGATCACTAACATTCACGAAAGATCTGTGCGGAGGATATTAAAAAGAAACAAATTTCATCCGTACAAACCTAAATTTGTACAAGTATTAAAAGATAGGGATTATGACGCCCGCTTCGATTTTTGTGCCTGGTTCCAGGGTATGATTGAGGAAGATTTTAATTTCCCAAAGAACGTTCTTTTCTCGGATGAAGCTACATTTACCTCTAACGGAACCGTCAGTTCACAAAACTGTAGATGGTGGGCCACCGAAAACCCAGACTTTGTAATTCAGAGTAAAGACCAATATAGTTTTAAGGTTAATGTGTGGTGCGGAATTTTCAACCTCAGAATAGTGGGACCTTTTTTCTTTAGAGACAATTTAAATTCAGAACGATATTTAGAATTTCTACAAACTAAGATATCTGACTTTTTAGACAATTTGTCATTAGCCGAAAGAAGAAATTTAATCTTTCAACAAGACGGAGCTAGCATTCATTCCACAAATGAGGTGAAGAGATGGCTGGATCAAGAATTTGGAAACCAGTGGATAGGACGGTTTTCTGAAAATCCGTGGCCTGCGAGATCACCAGATCTGACTCCGTTAGATTTCTTTATGTGGGGATACCTAAAGAACTCTGTGTACAAACATCGACCCTTTAGGAATATACAAAATTTAGAGAATGTCATTAGAAATTGTGTATTGCAAATAAATCGTAAAATGCTCCGAAATGTTAATCGAGAGTTGCGCTCGAGAACAATAGTATGTATGGAGAGAAATGGTGGTCATACTGAGTTTTAAATTTTGTGCACCCAAGGAAAAACAATGATTTATTATGTTGTTAGTACAGAATTTGACTACTTTTAAGTTTTTCTTACATTGGTTTTCGTTTATGAAATTTCGATTAAATAAACAGGTAATTTTTTGTTTATTATCTATTTTACTCCCCTTAACTTTACAAAAAGTCGAACTTCAGATATATTTAAGACGATTAAGGTTTTCTCAATGTAATCTCATTGAAATGTCTCTAAAATTTTGACAGTGCTGCTAGATACAAATCATTGCAACAGCTAGCGTCCGGCGAAACCCTGTTTTTTTTTAATTTTGTCCTGTCAATTGTAGAAAAAACTACTACATTCGTTTATTTTCATCCAGATACATGGGCTTTACATTAGCCAAGCTATCTAAACGAAAAAAACTGGAAATTTGTAAATCGATAAACAAATATTTAAAAAAAATTTAGTTTTCCAAATTTTTTTAAATAAAATCTTAAAATTTTGCACAAGGACCTAGAATTTAAGTCTAAGCAATTTTTTCAAATAACTTTTTTTGATATCTCGTCAACTAACCTCACTTTTTGTAAATTAACAATTTTTTTTTTAATTTGACGCTATACCAGTGGTCACGTGACGTATGTCAAAATCGATTTTTAGGTTATCGGACATGCAGAACCGATCCCCCGGAAAAGTTTTTCCAATACTCACCTAATAAAAATTTTTCCCATATGTTGCGAACTTTTTGCCGGTCACTGTATATATATATATATATATATATATATATATATATATATATATATATATATATATATATATATATATATATATATATATATATATATATATATATATATCATCATCATCATTTTCAGCTGTTTCAACCATTTCCAATTATATTCCAATTATTCCCTTACATATTGATTTTTCATTTCGGCCCACTGTTGTCTATTGTTGGCTATGCGGGCCCAGGTTAATCCTGATAATTTCTTTATATCATGGTCCCATCTCAAATTTGGGCGTCTTCTTGGTCTTTTCACGCCTCTGGGGTACCATTGTGTAATTCTTGTGGTCCATATATATATATATATATATATATATATATATATATATACAGGGTGATTCACGGTCGATGGTAGGTTAGACGTTTATGGAGAACGGAACGCGGGATTTTTTTGAAAATTTGGCAACGTGGGTAATTAGCTATGCTCTGTCCATCTAAAATATTTTCAGCATTGCGACGTTGCCGCTTCTATCAAAAAGTCCTAGCAACTTTATTTTTTTAAATGGAACACCCCATATATTAATAAATTTTTAGAATCGCTCTTTTATTACAATACTTTTTTGTTAATATTACCCTATACCTATCTCTATCGGTTTTCGAGATAAAAATTAGTTTGTGTTAAATATGGTCCAAAACATGGCCCTAATTACACGTAAGTAAATTAGTGCTCTCAATTCATGGAAAGTTGATATTTTGGCGGTAGTTTAGACAGACCCGATGTATTTATTTTTCACCATGAAATCGACTCCATATCATACAGGGCGTGCTAAGATTACTATTATTTCCGTTGTTCATAAAAGGGGTCAAATGTTCGTTTTTTTAAATGAAACCCCCTGTATATTAATCAATAAATTGAAAGACGAAGAAAAACGCTTTAAGATGGTACATCATATTCCTATACCTAAATCATCAAGTTTTCTTAATAAAAGCGCTTTTTTGTGAAAAAAAAAATAAAGACTTTAATTTTAAGTAACCATGGATATCAAACATCAAAATATCAAACTTACGACATTTTGACGACTGTGTTTAAAAAAATCTCCCAAAATGAACGCAGATAATCATTATTCAAACGAAGTTCTTATGAAATTATTTATTTTACACGGACAATGTGATCAAATCATTGCCAGAACTTGCAGAAAATTTAACCAAATGTATCCTGAATTGACACAAATGAACGAAAGGAAGTTTGTAAGATTACAAAATAATTTCATTAACATGTGAAAATAAATTAAATAACAAAATTAGGAAGGTTCAAAAAACAAAACTGTAAACAAAATAAGAAATTTTTACAATAAATGCTGGAAATGTTGTCCATTACATTCTAAACATTTTAGTATGTGCTTTTGTACGCGACTCGTAGTTGCTTTTTCAATTTCATGGGGATCCAGATCTTCAATACACCGAACTATTCGCCGTCGCAGTTCTTCTTTGGTAGGCACTGGAGTACTGTACACTCTTTCTTTTAAAACACCCCATAAATAAAAGTCAAGCGGCGTGAGATCGGGGGATCTCGGTGGCCAATCCCACGGCCCTAAGCGCCTAAACCAACGATCGTCAAATATTTCATAAAGTACCCTGGAAACTTCCTGGGTGCAATGAGCTGGCGCTCCGTCCAGTTGAAACCACGAATTCCTATAATCCTCTAAAGATAAATTTTCGACGAAATCGGTAACAGTCGTCCTTAGTATTTCGAGATATCTCTCAGCATTTAAAGTGGCATCATAAATAAAAAAGCTAATTTTGTGCTTTTTTAAAATACAAAAAACATTTAGGTCAAATTTTTCTTGAAATCCCATTTCTTTTGTCACGTGAGGATTATGATCAGCCCAAAAATGCTTATTTCTTCTATTAAAAATCCCATCCCTTGTAAATTTTGCTTCGTCGCTCCAAATGATTTTTGACAAAAACTCCGGATCCTCTTGTATACGTATTAAAAGGGTTTCGCAAAAATGCACTCTACGTTCAAAGTCTTCTGCTTTGAGGGCTTGCACTTTAGTAAATTTAAACGGATGCATTTCGTGATTTCCCAAAATTCGTTGTATTGAAGCATATGATACACCCAAATCTTTTTCTGCACTACGAATGGAAGCCTCTGGATATGCATAAAAATATGCCAAAACGTTGACAATATTATCTTCATTTGAAGTAACAGGTTTTGGTAATGTTAGAGGCGCTTTTAAATTTGAGCCATAGTTAATGAAATTATTTTGTAATCTTACAAACTTCCTTTCGTTCATTTGTGTCAATTCAGGATACATTTGGTTAAATTTTCTGCAAGTTCTGGCAATGATTTGATCACATTGTCCGTGTAAAATAAATAATTTCATAAGAACTTCGTTTGAATAATGATTATCTGCGTTCATTTTGGGAGATTTTTTTAAACACAGTCGTCAAAATGTCGTAAGTTTGATATTTTGATGTTTGATATCCATGGTTACTTAAAATTAAAGTCTTTATTTTTTTTTTCACAAAAAAGCGCTTTTATTAAGAAAACTTGATGATTTAGGTATAGGAATATGATGTACCATCTTAAAGCGTTTTTCTTCGTCTTTCAATTTATTGATTAATATACAGGGGGTTTCATTTAAAAAAACGAACATTTGACCCCTTTTATGAACAACGGAAATAATAGTAATCTTAGCACGCCCTGTATGATATGGAGTCGATTTCATGGTGAAAAATAAATACATCGGGTCTGTCTAAACTACCGCCAAAATATCAACTTTCCATGAATTGAGAGCACTAATTTACTTACGTGTAATTAGGGCCATGTTTTGGACCATATTTAACACAAACTAATTTTTATCTCGAAAACCGATAGAGATAGGTATAGGGTAATATTAACAAAAAAGTATTGTAATAAAAGAGCGATTCTAAAAATTTATTAATATATGGGGTGTTCCATTTAAAAAAATAAAGTTGCTAGGACTTTTTGATAGAAGCGGCAACGTCGCAATGCTGAAAATATTTTAGATGGACAGAGCATAGCTAGTTACCCACGTTGCCAAATTTTCAAAAAAATCCCGCGTTCCGTTCTCCATAAACGTCTAACCTACCATCGACCGTGAATCACCCTGTATATATATATATATATATATATATATATATATATATATATTTGTTGTACAAATAACGGCCGTGTAATAAATTAAATGAAATAAAGATTACGGGGATTCGGCCAGAAAGTCTTTATTGTATTTTTCTGATAATGTGCCTAGCTTTCGAAATGTTTCATTTCTTCCTCAGGGCACTAAAAAATTTAATTAATTTATAATTTATTACTTAAAATTATAGGAAATTAGTAAAACTTACATTATATTTAAATATAAAGACATCTAATTTTCGAAATTTTAGGAAAAAATTGTTGAAAATATTCTAATTGGAATTTTGACAATATTTTTGAAGTTGACAGTAAATAAAAAATTTGAAAAAAATATATGTTAAGTTGATGCCAGAGGTAGAAATCAGACATTTGACAAAAAAATATGGGAAGCTATTTATGATTTTCTAACATCTGTCAAAAATGTGACGTTATTCATGAACTTAAAAATTTTAATTTTCTAAAATTATTTATGGTAAATTTTGGTTTATATTATTTATATTATTGTCTATATGTAAAATAAAGGAATATATGGAACTTAAATTTTGTAAGTCAGTTTTTTTATTCATAGGACAACTTTCTTTATTAATTTCAACCATTTCTAGAAAAAGTCTTTTATTTAGATTATTTTCAATGTGTAAAATTCTTGTGTCGTTAAAGTTACAGGTATGTCCAGTGTCAATTATATGTTCGGAGAGTGCAGTTGATTTTTTGTTTAATCTTGAGTCACTTTTATGTAAACTAATTCTTTTAGAGATTTTTTGTGAAGTCTGTCCTATATATTTTTTGTTACAGTTAGAGCAAGGAATACTATAAACGCAGTTAGATTTATTAAAAATAGGATCTTTATCCTTTAAATTGCTGTAAAGTTGATTAATGGATTTTATATTACGTTGTGAAATTTTAATATTTTCATTTTTAAATACTTGAATTATTTTAGGACTTAAATTTCTTATATATGGGATAGAACCATAAAATTGTGAATTGTTTGTAATAATATTATTATGTTGTGGAGTGTTAATGTTGTCATTTCTAGTATTATATAATATACGTCTGATAAGTTGTATTGGATATGAGTTTTCTAAAAGAATATTTTCCAAAATTTTAATGTTTTTTTGTTTAAGTGTAGGGTGAACAAGTTTTTCTATTCTGCTTTTTAAAGCTAAAATTAAATTAATTTTCATTTTGTTACTGTGATAAGACATATAGTTTAAGTATCTACCGGAACTAGTTGGTTTAATGTACCAATCTGCAATAAGAGAATTGTTATTTAATTTTATTATATTAGTGTCAAGGAAAGCAAGTTGGTTGTTATTTTCAATTTCTAAAGTAAATTGTAAAAATGGGTTATAGTTATTAAAGGTTGAAAGAATTTCATTACATTTATTATTTATGTTACATATAGACAATAATATAAATAATATAAACCAAAATTTACCATAAATAATTTTAGAAAATTAAAATTTTTAAGTTCATGAATAACGTCACATTTTTGACAGATGTTAGAAAATCATAAATACCTTCCCATATTTTTTGTCAAATGTCTGATTTCTACCTCTGGCATCAACTTAACATATATTTTTTTCAAATTTTTTATTTACTGTCAACTTCAAAAATATTGTCAAAATTCCAATTAGAATATTTTCAACAATTTTTTCCTAAAATTTGGAAAATTAGATGTCTTTATATTTAAATATAATGTAAGTTTTACTAATTTCCTATAATTTTAAGTAATAAATTATAAATTAATTAAATTTTTTAGTGCCCTGAGGAAGAAATGAAACATTTCGAAAGCTAGGCACATTATAAGAAAAATACAATAAAGACTTTCTGGCCGAATCCCCGTAATCTTTATTTCATTTATATATATATATATATATATATATATATATATATATATATATATATATATATATATATATATATATACAGTGTGTCCGCTTAAGTTCTGTACATATGGGAAACTTTTTTATTATTACTTTTACGAAAAAAAGTTACTCATTATAAAAAGTTCTGCTTCCTGAGAAAATAACATTAAACTATTTAAACTTTAGATACTATGTACAGTATAGTCAAAAATTAAAAAAACTCTAAATTTGCCTAAGAGAGAAGTACCCTTAATTTTAATTTTAGAGCAAATTTGAATAAAAAAATGTTGCTTGGCGTTAAAAATTATATATGTTTATACTCTTAATTTTAACTATTATTAAAAATGAAAATTATTTCAGTTTTATCTTGCATACTCAATTTCAACGGCATATTTATCTACTTAAATAGTCAAATTGATGTTTCAGACAAATACCATAGCTGACAGCTACAATTCAAATTCAGGTGGGAAATTGTGGCAAGATATTGGACATGCCATTAAGAATTAAGATTTAATTTTTTAAGTTTATTTTTAATAATAGTTTACTAAGAGTATAAGCAGATATAGTTTTTAATGCAGAGCAACATTTTCTTATTCCATTTTGCTCTAAAACTAAAATTAAGGGTACTTCTCTTAGGTCAATTTAGATATTTTTAATTTTTGACTATCCTGTACATACTATCTCAAGTTTGAATAGTTTAATATTATTTTCTCAGGAAGCAGAACTTTTTATAAAGAGTACCTTTTTTTAGTAAAATTAATAATAAAAGAGTTTCCCATATGTACAGAACTTAAGCGGACACACTATATATATATATATATATATATATATATATATATATATATATATATATATATATATATATATATATATATATATAAATATACATATAAATATATGTATATATATATATATATATATATATATATATATATATATATATATATATATATATATATATATATATATATATATATATATATATTACTAGTCTGTACCTCCCTGTTCAATAATTATTGTGTTTAAATGCTTTATATATATAAATATATAAAGCATTTAAATACAATAATTCTTGAACAGGGAGGTACAGACTAGTAAACCCCAACTAGGTACATTTTAACTTTTGGCAGGTTGTTCTGGTAACTAAATAAAAACAAACAATGCCCACATTAATTATATATTAAACACTGTTAGTTGCATAGAACTAGCCTGTCTCCTCCAATCACCTCTTTCTAATAAAAAATTTAATTCAATTAATTCAATCAAGTGCTTTGTTCCATCCTTGTCTCAGTATCAGTAGAACTGCATTGCAAGGAAATCCTAAATTATAAATTTTGGGACGGAACTGTGGTCCTTTTTAGTCTCTTATGCAGTGATGCTTACCTAAAATTTAACAAACACTAAAATAAACAGAGTTTATTCCCCAGCAAACCCAAGCAAACCATTCTAGTGCATGTGTCATCCCGATTTTGACATAATCACTAAATCTAACTCAGATTTTGATAAATTAACTGCACAGGAACATTTTTATAAAAAATTTTCAGCACACGTGTTGAAAAGTGGGGGTATAAAAAAGACAGGATTTGGGGGTTTTTGGTAAATATTTTTGTGGCCATAGGAAAAATATTGTACATTACTCGTGTGAAAGTAATTTTCGCACACTCGTGGGATTATCAACAAATTTAATTCAATACTTACAAGTGCTTTGTTCCATCCTTGTCTCAGTATCAGTAGAACTGCATTGCAAGGAAATCCTAAATTATAAATTTTGGGACGGAACTGTGGTCCTTTTTAGTCTCTTATGCAGTGATGCTTACCTAAAATTTAACAAACACTAAAATAAACAGAGTTTATTCCCCAGCAAACCCAAGCAAACCATTCTAGTGAATGTGTCATCCCGATTTTGACATAATCACTAAATCTAACTCAGATTTTGATAAATTAACTGCACAGGAACATTTTTATAAAATTTAACTCCAATACATCGTAACTGAACAGGAACATTTTTATATAATTTAACTTCAATATCATAACTGAACAGGAAAATTTTTATATAATGTAACTCCAATATCATAACTGCACACGGACATATATAATTTACAAAAATTTTAAGAATTTTTTTTCAGTAGCAGAGGCACTGAAAACAAGGAGAGTAGGGGTGCATTGTCCTCCTGTGTCCCCTTTTAAAAAAGTCATGTTAGTTTTTAAAATAAATTTAAAAAGAATAGTTTACATTTATCAACAGTCCTTATAAAGCTTTTTATATTTACCATTATTACTGGACTTTGTTCCAAGATAATACTTTTTCCTACGACCACCTATGAAAGTGAGAAAAAAAGCACGGTTAACTTGGCTAGAAAGTGCCCTATATCACACGCATGTTGAAAAGTACTTTTCAACACATGTGTTGTAAAGTACTTGTCAACATGACATTTGAACAGATGGGGCCAATTTCATTTTTTTTATTTTCAGCAGACGTGTTGAAAAGTGGGGGTATAAAAATGACAGGATTTGGGGGTTTTTGGTAAATCTTCTTGTGGTCATAGGAAAAATATTGTACATTACTCGTGTGAAAGTAATTTTCGCACACTCGTGGGATTATCAACATTCCCACTCGTGTGAAAAGTGTCACTTTCAACACTTATTATGCAATATACTATTACATCTGATATTGTAAAAAAAAAGGATATAGACGAAGGAGAATGGTAGAACTCTTAAATTGGCCATCTTATAGAAAGCATTTTTAAATTCTATTTAGTATTAAGTAATTTCAAAACGTACAGGTTAACTACTGAAATTATAAAAATTCTAGATCTGCCCAAACACATTTTATAAGAAATCATAATGCTATTAATGGTCACTACAAAAATTCTTGTGTACCTAATGTTAAAAACTAAACAGAACATTAAGTTCATTATTTTTAAAACTAACTGGTATAGACTTAACATTCATTAACAAAAATATATCTAATAAGAGTTTTAGAACTTTTAATAAAAGTAACATATACCTACCTCTACCACCAGGCTCAATAAGAAATGTGGCTGTGTAAAATGAAGAGAATACACCGTCACCCATTTGTTGGAAAACCTTATATTAGGCATAGTCTTTCAAGCTTCCCACACATTATTATCACCATCGAACCACTTAATGCTGTTCCTTTTTTTGGAAAAGGATAAAAACTTATGTTTTGAAATAGAATTTTATTCGTAATAGGTACACGACAAAACACATTTCCGATGGCATTTCCTACAGTCAGATTGTTCACTTAGGTCATCAAACTCACGATCGTAGTCACTGCAATATTGCAAAAACTCAGGAAAAAATGTTTTTGTACTCAAAGTTTGCACTAAAACCGAGCCGAAAAACAGACACTGCACAGTATTTTAAGTGTGATTCGCCGAATGACTGAAAAAATCGAACTGCATAGGTACTATAGAGCTATTCCAAAATGATTTTTGATTTTGCTTTTTATTCTTGATGTAGTTCTTCTTTATATTGAAATATATTTTAGTATTTCGTAAAAAATTGATGAAATAAAACTAATATCAAAGCTGAAAAGTGATACAAAACTATTAAACACAAAATGTAAACCCGTCTTCTCGGATGTAAACATAAAGAAAAATTTAAGGTTAGAATAACCAAACAGCTGTGTGCTAGTTACTAAAGTGGCCGTTAGGCGGCGCACGGTCATTGATGGAGTTTCAGGACGAGCTTAGGAAAAAACCTTTTAATATTCAAAACTTTTACTAGTGTTATACAGAACTATTAAAAAAAGACGAGAAAATAGTCGGCGCACAGGATTCTACAACCCAAGAGGGATGTTATGCGTTTGCATCAACGAAACACTAATATTGATTCGCCGAATGAAGAGTTACAAATCTGCTTGTCTGGTAGGATTATTTCAAAATGATCTTTTGTTCTTTTTATTGATTTTGTTGCAGTTCGTCCCTATATTTAAATATTATTTAAAACTTCATCAATAATTTACGAAATAAAACTAATTTCGAAGATCAAAAAACGGCTCAAAAATTGTAACCATTGCCCCTTTTACTGGTACCAAAACGGCCGCTAGTTGGCCAAGACAGTGTTGCAAGCTCCCTAATTTGAATCGCCAATAATTTACAGTCGGTTGCGAGATGGTGCTTTTATTAGGGATATTGTACACGAACTGGGAGTAAACAAGAATACCGCGCTGTTGGCAAAACAAAAAATAGCAAGGCATGGGACTATTATATTAGTAAAGCAGGTTCAGGTCCCCCTAAAATTTCTACCGAAGATCAAGATAGAAGATTGCCTAATTATCTAAGGGATCATCCATTCGAAACTGCAATAAAGGCGAAAGAAGAGACTAACTTTCCAGGATCTGCAAATACTTCTAGAGACAGGGTTCGAAATGCCGATATACAAAGTCGTTGTGCTGCTAATAAAATATTTTTAACAGAAAGAAATAAACAGGGCAGGTTAGAATTTGCATATGAATATTTAAATGAGAATAATTTCTGGGAAACAGCTATATTTTCTGACGAGAAAACTTTTCAATCATGTAATAATGGGAGAATTCGGGAATGATGAGATATAGGTACACCCACAAAATCAACCAAAGTGGGCATTTCTCTATAAATGTTTGCCGTTGGAGTAGCGCTAGAGGGTCAGGGTCAGCCAAATCGTGGAAGAAGGAAGACTAGCTGCAGCCGTATACGTTAATATACTAAATAAAGTGATGATACCATCGATAAGCTCTGTATATGGTCAAAATTTTACATTTCAGCGTGATAATGCTCCAATACATACAGCAGGCATTGTGCCAAATTTTCCCCAAGAAAATAATATAGCAGTTCTTCCCTGGCCTTTGAAGAGTCCCGATTCCCGATCGAAAACATTTGGGGTAAAATGGTCAAATTCATGTATAAACATGATTTTCGACCAACAAACAGGGATGAATTACGCTACTGGATAAATCAAGCTTGGGATCAAGTAACGGCCGAAGTATGCAGAAGCCTAGTTTTAAGTAAGTATGCTACAAAGGGTAATCTGTGACAATGGCTTCAAAAAATAATAAACAGAAATGGTTCTATGACCAAATATTAAAAATTTTGTTGCTTTGACAAATTTTGTGTTTGTATTTTTTTGTCTTTTATCGAATTTATTTTATTATTTGGTTTTATTTTTCATTTTCAGGCGATGTTAGATATACTTTAAATAAAATATTTGACTTTTTCTAAATAAAAAAATGCCCAATAAATTTAGTTTCTCCATATAAACTGTCCCTCAAATTAATACAACAAGAAACATATTTTCAAGCCACCTCGTATCGCAAAATACAAACCGTTAATTAAATTATGTAACCTAGGTTATTTTTAAAAGTTAGGTGTTTTTACCTTTCCAGAGAGCGCCTTTTAAAGTCAGGGGGTATGTACTTCCTTTCCCAGTTTTGTGATTTTGCTGTCCTAGTTTTTTATCGGCACGATGGTAGGTACATGTTTAACAAAATGTAAACGTTTTGTTTATACATACAGTCGGGAGATAAATTATAATTCGTCCACTTATAAAATTTTTAAAAAAATTGGGATAAAATTAAAACTACTTAAGTTTGTTTGCTTTTCATTGCAAAAATAAAAACAACTATTCATGAACTAAAAACAGTAATATAAAATCCAACCTAGACAATGCCTTTTAAAAATATAATTAATAATAAAACATAATTTCTTAAAAACCAAGGGAGAAAAAGTATTAAATTTGACCACCCACATTTTTATTCGAAATTCGTCCAAACATGCCAAAACTAACAACGTGGGAGGTACCCTTTTGATTTTATCATTTGTTGTAACCTGTTAGGCATTGGCTCTACCAGTTTGATAACAAAACCTACTTCAATTTTTGCCCATTCTTCTTCACATCTTGCTTTTGACGCCTCTTTGTTGGAAATTTTATGTTCTTTCACCCTTTCTTTGGGGTCCCACCATAGATCTTCATTCGGGTTATCGTCTAGGGATTGCGGTAGCGTTTCCAACACTCTTGGTACGCTATACAGTATCCACTCTTTAACGACTCACCCTGTTTGCTTTGGATGTTGTCTTGTTGAAATAAGAAATTGTCTCCAATTCACATTTTCTCCGCGCTTTGTCTTAAATTCTTTTTTAAAATGTCGATCTAGACGAACCGATCCATAGTTTCGTCAATAAAATGGAACTGGCCCACTCCATGCCATGACATACACCCCCAGATTAGACCGGAACCCCCTCCGTGCTTTACCGTTGGAATTAAATTTTTAGGTTTGTAGGTTTCCCCGCGCTTTCTGTACACCAAAACCTTTTTTTATTTTACCAAATAACCCAATTTTTATTTCGTCAGTATATCTGATGTTTTTACAGTACTCAGTATTTTTGTCAAAATGCCTCTGAGCAAACTCGAGATGCTTCTTATTTTTCTTATTTACTAATGGTATATACCGACCGACCGACTCGTATCTGTATACCCTGGCTTCTTAAAAATTTTCTTATTATTGTAATCACTGGCATACCTTTTAACTGTATCTGTCGCAGTAGTTTGCGGATTTTCAATAATTTTTCTTAGTATTTCTTGTTTCTCTCGAAAAGTCAGTACTTTTTCTTCCTCTCCCTGACAAGGTTTGTGTTATATGGATTGTTTGATATTTTTTTATAATATATTGAACTGTTGACCGGCATCTTCCAATAATTTTTCTTATGTTTCTTTGAGGTCTTACTTCTTGATATAATTTAATTATCAAATGTCTGATTTCTTGAGGAGCTTCTGATGATTTGCGACAAATTTTAAAATTTGCTCTATTCTTTAGACCACGGAATCCCAAACTGCTATTAAAAATAATTTAAAATCTATATTTAGGAATTTTTATCACTATAACAGATAAATACGTTCTATGTACGCCTTTAATTTTTTTTGGAAGTGGACGAATAATTTTGCTCGCCGATATTTTATCAAATTATCTTTCTTTTGTCTTTTTTGTTCAAGGGATCCTGATAAATATGAAGTTATTATTATTTTCAGTTCTCGGGAAACGAGATATCTGTTAACTTATTTTTAAAATTTTACTAAATTTAATGTAGAAATTTTATCTATATGTTTGAAAAATTACAAGTGGACGAATAATAAATCTCCCGACTGTACGAGTGTGTCTGTTGTGCTCAATTTTACCGATTTTATTATTAAACTGTAAAATCATTTAGAAAGATGGATATTATGTTCCTGTGCCCCAGCAAGTTCGTTAATAAACGTATTTTCGCTATGATGTACTTTATCTACCAAAAACGTTACATAAAAATTCCTTTATCAAAAGCCATTAAGTTCGAGGCCATAAACCGCCTCCGCATTGACCAGCATAGCATCTCTCGTGTAGCCCTTCAACCTTCCATTTTCCCCGACCGGCATCCTTTGGACGCAGCGTGTCCAAGTTCGGCCGTTGCTGATGAGTCGTCTCGTGCTCGTCTTCGTGGAAGCGTCTGTCTGTACCGCGTCGTCTGAAAAGCTTTCGTAGCTTTACCAACTTCGTGAGACGTCTTCGTTTGAGGCTATTTAGTGCTTTTTTCTTCGCGCGTTTGAACTTTCTGTGTAAATAAAGGGATCTTTAAATTAAAATGGAGTTCATTTTTCTGTGGCGTCATAGGTAAGGTTTAATTATATCTACTGTGCATCATAAGATTATTGTAACTTATCAGTACCGTCATATTAAAAGTTTTTGTAACATGAGAATCAGCAGGCATTTCTTTTATAAATTTCAACTGTCAATGCCAAGAAATAAAATTAAGCTTTCGTAATTCTACAGATGTCACAAGACGTCTTTATCGTGCGGCTATCTGGTGCTCTTATGGGTTTTCGCGCGTATTTTTGACCTTTTTGTCGGAAAAAGTGGATATATGTAGGTACCTTTGATGGTATTGCTTTTGCGCCATAGTTTTAATTATAGGTACCGTGTTTAAATTATTTTTACTTACTTATAATTTGCAACATTAAAAATGTTTATTGTAACTTGATGATCCGCCCGAGGATCCGCCTAATCCAGTACTACGAATATTTTTAGTGTTCGGTGCTAAAATTAGCAAAACTCAACACTTATCGAATCACTTCGGTGTCCGTCCGTCTGTCACAGGCGATTTTCCCTGAAACTCTCTATTCGACGTAAAAATTTGAAATTTAGCACAGAGATAGAGTGTGGCGGCCCAATTATAGGCGTGAAGTATAAAATGTAAATTTGAATTCTGGGGGTTAATTTGAGGGGGTAAATTGGGAAATGGAAAAACTTTTTTTCCAAGGGCATCGTGTAGGGTGTCAAATGAAAGCTTATTGAAGCACGAACTCAACAATATACACGATTTATTTTTTATGCATTTTTTAATAAAACATATTTTGTGAAAACCGCTTAAAAATTGCTGTTCTCCACCCTTATCACCAAAAGAATCGCTCAAAAAATCGTAAAAAGATCATGAACATTGAGAATTAGGTGTAGATTGAGCCAAAATTGTCAGGATTGAAAAATTCTAGTGCGATCAATTGTTATAAACAATTTAATTGGGTATGCAATTAAGATGTAGTAAGTATACCTATTTTTGCGTTTTTTGAAAAAATTCTTTTATGGTCACATTCTACTGTCTTTCCTGGTTGCCAATATACGTGCGCACATAAAAAATTGTTTTTTTATTAATTTTAAAATTTTTTTAACTTTTAGATTAGCTTTTTTTTCAATGAAACCCGTTTTACACATACTCGAAATTTCTGATGGAAAAAAAAATTTACAAATCGTTTTTCCCACAAATACTGCTAGCTTTACATAAAGTTAGCGGGAAAATGCGAAAATGAACCAAATTTAACCAAAAGGGCAAAAAGATGACCCCAACCAACACCCTGGCGCACCGATCCCTCTTCGCCTGCTAGGAAAGAGACTGGTCAGGGCCCCTAACCAGGTGCTAACCCTGTTCCGACCTTAGGGTGCCCTCCGATCCACCGTTATCCCACCGTTAAATCGAAAATACTAGATCTGTCACCTAATTGACCGACTTAGAAAAGTTTTTTTATGCGAACGGTGGATCGGAGGGCACCCTAAGGTCGGAACAGGGTTAGCACCTGGTTAGGGACCCTGACCAGTCTCTTTCTTCGCAGGCGAAGAGGGATCAGTGCGCCAGGGTGTTGTTTGGGGTCATTTTCGGCTGTGTTCTAGAAGCGGTACAAAGTTCGCCAAGATTAATTTCATTTGGGATAAAAAATAGGTAAACGTGGCAACGCCGGACACAACAATATTGTTGACAGGTGGGAAAATAATGGCGGCTAATAGCGACTTAAAATGGAATTTTGTATAGAAAAAAGCAATTTTCTTAGCTATTAACCGTTTTTCTTCGATTTTACACTTCATTGCGTTGGGAAAAGTGTTGTTAAGCCTTTTACGATGTTGTGTTTGTTGTTTTTACCCCGCCCAGCACCCCTATTCGCTCTCAGGTCACGTAAGTGTGTTTCATTAAAAATTATTAAAAAACAACATAATTTTTTATGTGCGCACGTATAGGTATTGGCAATCAGGAAAGACAGTAAAATGTGACCATAATAGCTATTTACCTAACAAGTGCGGAAAATGAATTTTTCCGCACGAGTCTGCCGTTCACCGAACGACGCGTAGCGGAGTTCGGTGAAGCAGCCGAGTGCGGAAAAACATTTTCCGCAAGTGTTAGGTACAATAGTTTTTCTACGAGCGTGAGGAAAGTCAACAGAATTAATCAAAAGTTGAGATATTTTTATCTGATTATAAGTGCTTATAGTTTATTTAGAAACATATTTTATTAGATTATTGATAAAGTAAACATAAAGTAAAATATTATTAACAATAATAGTTACATGTCAAAATCTAATACCTAATTATTTATATTATAATTTATTGTAAAAGTACAATTATTTGCATTACTTAAATTTATAGCAGATGCTAGTTGCTTGTTGAACGGCTGTAATTTTGGATCCGTTTTCACATTTTCTGCTATCAGAAGAATCTCATCGGGAACTCCCTCGCTGGTATTTTTATCGATTCCCTCGAGACAAATATTAATTTTTAATGAGGATTCACTTATTCACGAGCAAAATATTTTAGAAATGCACTGACAGTTTTCTGACAATAAACAAACAAAAATGAAAGTAAATAGCTGGTTAGTTACACATGGTAACTAAAGCATTTCGCAACCACCATAATATACCGGCTTATTATTAATTTGATATATTGAGGTGGAAAATTATTTCCACACGGTGCGGAAAATTATTTCCACACGGTGCGGGAAAATTAATTTTCCACACTAAAATGTGTGTGGAAAATTCAATTTTCCGCCCGCTCGTAGAAAAAAGAATTTTTTCAAAAAACGCAAAAATAGCAGAAATGGGTATACTACATAATTACCTTAAATTGTTTGTTTTCTTATACCTGCCGAACCATTGGTTTTAGAGAAAAAAGTTTTTCAGAAAAAAATATTACTCCGATATAAGGAACAACTTTTGTCCTTACACGTTTTTCAAAATTTTTAATTAGGCTCCGTCGAAACGCTCCCCACCCAACTCCGCGCATACGCGATGTGATACGACGTTGTTGCCCTCGGCGGCGGATGGGCGGAGATCAGGTGGCCGAGTTTGCTCAGGTTAAGTGGGGAGCTGATGGCACGGAACACTAATTTTATTGTGCGGTATAGCTTGCACACACCGATTTTTCGTATAATATAACAATAAAGCAATTGAGAATAAAATTTTTCATTATAATTAAGTACATGGTTACTTATTAGTTTACGATTTTTACTTTTAGGTGCAACTTATTTTTTTTGTGATTTTAATGTTACAATTAGACTGCAGATAATTAGTCAGATACTTTTATTTGTCTAATCTGTACACGAGAATACCTACCTGCTTCTCGAAATATACTGAGGTACTGCAATTTCGGAATAAAATCATAAATATGTTAATTACGACACCCTTTAAACGATTTTGATAACGATATCTTGTTGTTTTGAAAAAAAAAATGCATGAGTAAAAATAGAAGATGGTCCTCTAAAATTCCCGGGTCTTGTTAGATTTGATTTTAAGATTCTTTGTTTACCACACTTGAGCGCAGCAGTAGAGAGAATATTTTCTCAAATTAATTCAATACAAACTCAACCACCCAACCGAGTACCCAACAAACCTAACAATAGTATACCAAAAGTTTGTTGAGACAAAAATTGTTACGATTTTTTGGTATCACCAACAATGTGATTAAAAAGTTAGGTAGTCGTCGGGATAGCCTAAAGTGGCCTAAAGTTCAGAGATGGCTCCATCGGGCCTAAAACCCATCGGGCCTAAAGTTCAACTGGCCTAAACCCGAGTGTATCCAGCGGGCGTTCGGTTAAGCTCGTATGGCATAATCCATGGATTTATTAGGACTGGATACGGGATGAGTTCACATTCTTTGAAGCCAAAACAAACCATTCTAAACGACACTGTAAACACAATTTGTAAACATTGGCTACATCTTATTTTACCTTGTATTTTTGTACAAAAAATACGTTAGAAGCATCACAAGATTTACTAAAAGTAATAAAAGCCCTAAAATATTTTATTTTTCTGCTAAATAATAATAAATTTAAGTTGAAACGTTTTATTATTTATAGGTTATGTTATTTCTAAAGGTGTTTATTTAAAGTCGCTCAGAGTCATTTATAAATCTATATAAATCTATACGTCGCACTTTTTCTTTTCTAGTTCATTAGACAAAGACGTACGTGTAACCGAGTGTTCAGACCGAGGTCAGCCGTGTTCCTAAACAACCAGCCAGACAGCAACACTTCTGGGCTGCGTTAGATGTCATCGCCGGGTGACACACCGGTGTGAATTTTCAACCTGAGCGCCAACACTCCAATGCTCTTTTATCTCTTTCTACTACCATTCTTGATTCAATTACGTAGTAATTCGTAGTCTTGTCTATGTTCGTAGTTCGTAAACTGTTCCCCCAAGAGAATAACAAAAACAAAAACAAAAACAAACAACAAAATATAAGGCTTCACGTTCGATACGCTCACAGTATTCAGATATCGAATCCTATTATAATAAATCCATGGCATAATCCGTTTTACACCCATTTGGCCTAAACTCCTGACGTGGAGCAAACTATTTTGCTATTTTGGTTAGAGCGGCTGAACAGCTGATCGTATACGAAATTTCAAATTATCGTCGTCCCATAAAAGAGTTTTTACTAATTTATTTGCATCTTTCTCGGTATTTTAAGGATAACTAATTGCTTTTCTTATTTTGTTTAATTAGCTTACGTTTTAAGAATAGTTTTTAGTGGTTTAATTAATGGTGAATAATATTAACTGTTTTATTGATTTTTTTTTGGGATAAAACTAAGAGGTCAGGTCTATTTGTAGTGCGTTTTCACTCCATTTTCATCAGCTTCCGAGTACCTAATACTTTGTTACTTTAAAATTTGTTTTAAGTACTTTATTATAAGTGTTTTTAGAGGGTTAACTTATTAAATAGGTAATCAAAAACTAAACTTTGGCAGTTAATACGTATGTCATACAGGACACATCTGTGGAAGAACTAAAAGAAACTGTTATTATTATTTATTTCCACGAGAAAATCACCGAACCATTCTAATATTTTCTAGCATATTATGCAACTGGATACTTTGGAAAATTGTTGCCACAGAAGGTACTAACTCCGAAGAACTTCTACAATCAGCGTACCTCATATCGTACGGTTTTATAATGGGTAGTTCTTTTGCTTTTTAAGTGGGAAATGATCTAGAAAACAATTGGTAAAGCATTGTATGAGTTTTGTTAACAAATTAATCTGCAAAAAAAATTGTAATACTGTTGTAATCACAACACACAAATGGGATCTCAAACAAATAATAGGTCACCTCAGATCTTTAAAAAGACGCTGATGCTAGGGAAGCTGCTTGAGACAAGTCTAACAACAAGCAACTAATCCGTTATAAAATTTGGCGGCAATATCACCTGCCAGTCTTGCCACGGCGTCACTACACACTAAACCGAATACTAATTTTTTCCATACAATACACTGGCACGAGTACGGAGTACAATAAAGAAAGTATGCGTATTGCATCCTTGTTTGTCAAATTCTCGAGTGTTAGGCTAATTGCAGAAACGAAGATCTCCGATTCGACACGAAGTGAGTTTCGGGATTAGGCCAGATGAACTTTAGGCCACTTGGGGCTATCCCTAAAGTTCATCTGGCCTAATCCCGAATCTCACTTCGTGTCGAATCAGAGATCTTCGTTTCTGCAATTAGCCTAACACTCGAGACGTTGACAAACAAGGATGGAATACGCATACTTTCTTTATGGTACACGTGCCAGTGTATTGTATGGAAAAAATTATTTATAATTCACTGGCTAGTGAAATTGCCACCAAATTTTATAACGGATTAGTTGCTTGTTACTCTTGTTAGACTTGTCTCAAGCAGCTTCCCTAGCATCAGCGTCTTTTTAAAGATCTGAAGTGAACTATTATTTGTTTGAGGTCCCATTTGTGTGTTGTGATTACAACAGTATTACAATTTTTTTTGCAGATTAATTTGTTAACAAAACTCATACAATGCTTTACCAATTGTTTTCTAGATCGTTTCACACTTAAAAAGCAAAGAACTACCCATTATAAAACCGTACGATATGAGGTACGCCGATTGTAGAAGTTCTTCGGAGTTAGTATCTACTGTGGCAACAATTTTCCAAAGTATCCAGTTGCATAATATGCTAGAAAATATTAGAATGGTTCGGTGATTTTCTCGTGGAAATAAATAATAATAACAGTTTCTTTTAGTTCTTCCCTCGGTTCTGCCACAGATGTGTCCTGTATAACAGAAGTATTAACTGCCAAAGTTTAATTTTTGATTACCTATTTAATAAGTTAACCCTCTAAAAACACTTATAATCAAGTACTTAAAATACATTTTAAAGTAACAAAGTATTAGGTACTCGGAAGCTGATGAAAATGAATGTCAATCAAGCTAGCAGAGCCACAACGCGTTTCCAAATTTTTTCCTGTGTCATAATTTTTGGCTATTTTATTGCTAATTTATTACCACATTTTTAATTTTTTTGCTCTTCGTTTTAAAAAAAAAAAACATGTGGCTCTGCTGGCTTGAGTTCAGGCTAACAGAGCCACGCTGAAAAACCACAAAACAAAATTATTTTCCAAAATGTTTTTATATAGGAATTTTTGGCCAATTAATCGCACCTGAAATATGTACAGAGACGGAGAAAAAAATAAACTGTTAGAAAAAAACAGCGATTTTCTGTTTCGTCCATAGAGAATACGATACTATTACTTAAGATCGCGAAATAATAACTTTTTAACCTGTGGGTATCTACCAGGTTTTAAGACTAATTTATTGCTAATTTATTAAAACATTTTAAATTTTTTTGCTCTTCGTTTTTTTTTTAAAAAAACCTGTGGCTCTGCATGCTTGAATTTCAAGCTAGCAGAGTCACGCTGAAAAACCACAAAACAAAATTCTTTTCCAAAATGTTTTTATACAGGAATTTTTGGCCAATTGCCCCTGAAATATGTACAGGGACTGAGAAAAAAATATAATGTTAGAAAAAAAAAACAGCGATTTTCTCTTTCGCCCATAGAGAATACGACTATTACTTAAGATCGCGAAATAATATCTTTATAACCTGTGGGTATCTACCAGGTTCTAAGACTAATTTATTGTTAATTTATTACCACAGTTTTAAATTTTTTTGCTCTTCGTTGTTTTAAAAAAACCTTTGGCTCTGCTGGCTTGAGTTTCAAGCTAGCAGAGCCACGCTGAAAAACCACAAAACAAAATTCTTTTCCAAAATGTTTTTATACAGGAATTTTTGGCCAATTAATTGCCCCTGAAATATGTACAAAGACTGAGAAAAAAATAAACAGTTAGAAAAAACAGCGATTTTCTGTTTCGTCCATAGAGAATACGATACTATTACTTAAGATAGCGAAATAATAACTTTATAACCTGTGGGTACCTACCAGATTTTAAGACTAATTTATTGCTAATTTATTACCTGCCACATTCTTAATTTTTTTGCTCTTCGTTTTTTTAAGAAATCCTGTGGCTCTGCTGGCTTGAGATTCAAGCTAGCAGAGCCACGCTGAAGAACCGCAAAACAAAATTATTTTCCAAAATGTTTTTGCAGAGGAATTTTTGGCCAATTAATTGCCCCTGAAATATTTACAGAGAGTGAGAAAAAAATATTCTGTTAGAAAAAAAAACAGCGTTTCTGTTTCGTCCATATAGAGAATAAAATACTATTACTTAACATCGCGAAATAATAACTTTATAACCTGTGGGTATCTACCAGGTTTTAAGACTAATTTATTGCTAATTTATTACCACATTTTTAATTTTTTTGCTCTTCGTTTTTTTAAAAAAACCTGTGGCTCTGCTAGCTTGAGTGTCAAGCATTTCGCGAAGTAATATTATCGTATTCTCTATGGACGAAACAGAAATTTTTTTTTTAACGGTTTATTTTGTTCTCAGTTCCTGTACATATTTCAGGGGCAATTGGCCAAAAATTCCTGTATAAAAACATTTTGGAAAAGAATTTTGTTTTGTGGGTTTTCAGCGTGGCTCTGGTAGCTTGAAACTCAAGCCAGCAGAGCCACAGGATTTTTTAGAAAAACGAAGAGCAAAAAAATTAAAAATGTGGTAATAAATTAGCAATAAATTAGTCTTAAAACCTGGTAGATACCCACAGGTTATAAAGTTATTATTTCGCGATCTTCAGTAATAGTATTGTATTCTCTATGTACGAAACAGAAAATCGCTGTTTTTTTTTAACAGTATATTTTTTCTCAATCTCTTTACATATTTCAGGGGACATTCATTGGCCAAAAATTCCTGTATAAAAACATTTTGGAAAATAATTTTGTTTTGTGGTTTGTCAGCGTGGCTCTGCTAGCTTGAAACTCAAGCCAGCAGAGCCACAGGTTTTTAAAAAAAAAACGAAGAGAAAAAAATTAAAAATGTGGTAATAAATTAGCAATAAATTAGTCTTAAAACCTGGTAGATACCCACAGGTTATAAAGTTATTATTTCGCGATCTTAAGTAATAGTATCGTATTCTCTATGGACGAAACAGAAAATCGCTGTTTTTTTCTAACAGTTTATTTTTTTGTCAGTCTCTGTACATATTTCAGGGGCAATTAATTGGCCAAAAATTCCTGTATAAAAACATTTTGGAAAAGAAGGTTGTTTTGTGGTTTTTCAGCGTGGCTCTGCTAGCTTGAAACTCAAGCCAGCAGAGACACAGTTTAAAAAAAAAAACGAAGAGCAAAAAAATTTAAAATGTGGTAATAAATTAGCAATAAATTAGTCTTAAAACCTGGTAGATACCCACAGGTTATAAAGTTATTATTTCGCGATCTTAAGTAATAGTATTGTATTCTCTAGGGACGAAACAGAAAATCGCTGTTTTTTTCTAATAGTTTATATTTTTCTCAGTCCCTGTACATATTTCAGGGGCAATTAGTTGGCCAAAAATTCCTGTATAAAAACATTTTGGAAAAGAATTTTGTTTTGTGGATTTTCAGCGTGGCTCTGCTAGCTTGAAACTCAAGCCTGCACAGCCACAGGTTTTTTTTTTTTAAAACGAAGAGCAAAAAAATTAAAAATGTGGTAATAAATTAGCAATAAATTAGTCTTAAAACCTGGTAGGTAGATACCCACAGGTTATAAAGTTATTATTTCGCGATCTTAAGTGGTACACGCAAAAAAATTTGTACGGTTAAATACTAAAATTGTAAGATTAGACTCTACAAAAAAAGGGACATATAGGGACGGTAACAAGGAATGTAACTAGATACCACAAAAATGTTATTGCATGACTTGTTTGATTGTTAGATAAGTATTAGCAAATTGTAGGATATCATTTGAGAAACTGCTTTTGTAAGTGCTGTGTTTAAGAAGTAAAAGTTTTTACAATAAAAATAACAAGTTATCATTTTTTGTAATAATGACATTCATAGCTTGTAAAAATAAAATTTAAAATTTAAAGCAATAGCCAGACGTAATTGTAAGGCCTCTTCCTGCAATATCAAACCACTGCACTGGAGCGATAAATTGTAAGGTTATTTGGCAATTTGTGAGGTAATCTCCTGTAAAATTGTAAGACCTGGTTTTACTTTTTGGAGAATCTGTAGGAACAAATTATGCAGGTAGGAGAACTACAATTTTTATATCATTTTTTAAAAATTATGCTAGGACTAGTCCTACATTTTATAGGCCGTACAGTGACAGATTATATGATGGTCTCATACTTTATTTAACCTAGCCTTACAACATTGCTGTATCAGCTTTCGTAAATTGCAATACATAGTTCCACAAGATTGTAGGATGTATATATTTTTTAATTTTTAAATAATTGCAAAAACTTAACGAAAACCAACGCAAATTATCCACTTGGTTGTATTTTAACTCATCTTGCTTTTTAAAAGAAATAAAAAATCACAAATTCAAAAGTATTTCTGTAAGTTTTAGCCTTAAAATAAAACTGTTACGCATCATATGTCTGCAATATGACATTAACTTTTATACATTTTCGTCCAGATATATATATATATATATATATATATATATATATATATATATATATATATATATATATATATATATATATTATTATATATATATATATATATATATATATATATATATATATATATATATATATATATATATCTGGACGAAAATGTATAAAAGTTAATGTCATATTGCAGACATATGATGCGTAACAGTTTTATTTTAAGGCTAAAACTTACAGAAATACTTTTGAATTTGTGATTTTTTATTTCTTTTAAAAAGCAAGATGAGTTAAAATATATATATATATATATATATATATATATATATATATATATATATATATATATATATATATATATATATATATATATATGTACAGTGACCGGCAAAAAGTTCGCAACATATGGGAAAAATTTTTATTAGGAGAGTATCGGAAAAACTTTCCCAGGGGATCGGTTCTGCATGTCCGATAACCTAAAAATCGATTTTGACATACGTCACGTGACCACTGGTATAGCGTCAAATTAAAAAAAAAATTGTTAATTTACAAAAAGTGAGGTTAGTTGACGAGATATCAAAAAAAGTTATTTGAAAAAATTGCTTAGAATTAAATTCTAGGTCCTTGTGCAAAATTTTAAGATTTTATTTAAAAACATTGGAAAACTCAATTTTTTTTAAATATTTTTTTATCGATTTACAAATTTCCGGTTTTTTTCGTTTAGATAGCTTGGCTGATGTAAAGCCCATGTATCTGGATGAAAATAAACGAATGTAGTAGTTTTTTCTACAATTGACAGGACAAAATTAAAAAAAACAGGGTTTCGCCGGACGCTAGCTGTTGCAATGATTTGTATCTAGCAGCAGTGTCAAAATTTTAGAGACATTTCAATGAGATTACATTGAGAAAACCTTAATCGTCTTAAATATATCTGAAGTTCGACTTTTTGTAAAGTTAAGGGGATTAAAATAGATAATAAACAAAAAATTACCTGTTTATTTAATCGAAATTTTATAAACGAAAACCAATGTAAGAAAAACTTAAAAGTAGTCAAATTCTGTACTAACAACACAAAAAATCATTGTTTTTCCTTGGGTGCACAAAATTTAAAACTCAGTATGACCACCATTTCTCTCCATACATACTGTTGTTCTCGAGCGCAACTCTCGATTAACATTTCGGAGCATTTTACGATTTATTTGCAATACACAATTTATAATGACATTCTCTAAATTTTGTATATTCCTAAAGGGTCGATGTTTGTACACAGGGTTCTTTAGGTATCCCCACATAAAAAAATCTAACGGAGTCAGATCTACAATTCTACAATTGACAGGACAAAATCGAAAAAATAGGTGTTCGCCGGACGCTCGCTGTTGCAATGGTTTGAATCTAATGAAATGACTGTATCAAGATTTTATTAAGATTTTTCGCACATAAATTTAACAACCAGGTCTATTTAGTTGTACTTAAAACTACCAAAGCAGGCTCTGAAATTAAAACAACCAAATAATCTAGTAGGTTAAAAACAACAGAAAAATGTCAAACAAATTATAACTTGTTTGATTTCAACCTATGTCATTGGTTTATGTCTCGCATCTTACTAAGTTTGATATTTTACATAAGTTTATTAATATTTTATTCCTTAAAATGGCACCCACACTACTTCTTCAGGAAAAGATAGAAATTATTTTAATTTCTGGAGATAATTACAAAAGCCATAGAGAAACAGCAGCAATTTTTAATGAGAGGCACCCCGATAAATCCCTCCATTATTCCACAGTATCTCGTCTAGTCAATAAATTTAAAGAAACGGGATCGGTAGAAAATCAGTATAAAGTTTCCCATGAAAAACCGGTAACAGGTGACGAAGGTTCTCTGGATGTGTGTTTGTCGATCACAGAAACACCCCAATTAGCAGTTAGTCAAATATCGGAGATCACTAACATTCACGAAAGATCTGTGCGGAGGATATTAAAAAGAAACAAATTTCATCCGTACAAACCTAAATTTGTACAAGTATTAAAAGATAGGGATTATGACGCCCGCTTCGATTTTTGTGCCTGGTTCCAGGGTATGATTGAGGAAGATTTTAATTTCCCAAAGAACGTTCTTTTCTCGGATGAAGCTACATTTACCTCTAACGGAACCGTCAGTTCACAAAACTGTAGATGGTGGGCCACCGAAAACCCAGACTTTGTAATTCAGAGTAAAGACCAATATAGTTTTAAGGTTAATGTGTGGTGCGGAATTTTCAACCTCAGAATAGTGGGACCTTTTTTCTTTAGAGACAATTTAAATTCAGAACGATATTTAGAATTTCTACAAACTGAGATATCTGACTTTTTAGACAATTTGTCATTAGCCGAAAGAAGAAATTTATACTTTCAACAAGACGGAGCTAGCATTCATTCCACAAATGAGGTGAAGAGATGGCTGGATCAAGAATTTGGAAACCAGTGGATAGGACGGTTTTCTGAAAATCCATGGCCTGCGAGATCACCAGATCTGACTCCGTTAGATTTCTTTATGTGGGGATACCTAAAGAACTCTGTGTACAAACATCGACCCTTTAGGAATATACAAAATTTAGAGAATGTCATTAGAAATTGTGTATTGCAAATAAATCGTAAAATGCTCCGAAATGTTAATCGAGAGTTGCGCTCGAGAACAATAGTATGTATGGAGAGAAATGGTGGTCATACTGAGTTTTAAATTTTGTGCACCCAAGGAAAAACAATGATTTTTTATGTTGTTAGTACAGAATTTGACTACTTTTACGTTTTTCTTACATTGGTTTTCGTTTATGAAATTTCGATTAAATAAACAGGTAATTTTTTGTTTATTATCTATTTTACTCCCCTTAACTTTACAAAAAGTCGAACTTCAGATATATTTAAGACGATTAAGGTTTTCTCAATGTAATCTCATTGAAATGTCTCTAAAATTTTGACACTGCTGCTAGATACAAATCATTGCAACAGCCAGCGTCCGGCGAAACCCTGTTTTTTTTTAATTTTGTCCTGTCAATTGTAGAAAAAACTACTACATTCGTTTATTTTCATCCAGATACATGGGCTTTACATTAGCCAAGCTATCTAAACGAAAAAAACTGGAAATTTGTAAATCGATAAAAAAATATTTAAAAAAAATTGAGTTTTCCAATTTTTTTAAATAAAATCTTCAAATTTTGCACAAGGACCTAGAATTTAATTCTAAGCAATTTTTTCAAATAACTTTTTTTGATATCTCGTCAACTAACCTCACTTTTTGTAAATTAACAATTTTTTTTTAATTTGACGCTATACCAGTGGTCACGTGACGTATGTCAAAATCGATTTTTAGGTTATCGGACATGCAGAACCGATCCCCCGGAAAAGTTTTTCCAATACTTACCTAATAAAAATTTTTCCCATATGTTGCGAACTTTTTGCCGGTCACTGTATATATATATATATATATATATATATATATATATATATATATATATATATATATATATATATATATATATATATATATATATATATATATTATATATATATATATATATATATATATATATATATATATATATATATATATATATATATATATATAATATATACAGTGACCGGCAAAAAGTTCGCAACATATGGGAAAAATTTTTATTAGGAGAGTATCGGAAAAACTTTCCCAGGGGATCGGTTCTGCATGTCCGATAACCTAAAAATCGATTTTGACATACGTCACGTGACCACTGGTATAGCGTCAAATTAAAAAAAAATTGTTAATTTACAAAAAGTGAGGTTAGTTGACGAGATATCAAAAAAAGTTATTTGAAAAAATTGCTTAGAATTAAATTCTAGGTCCTTGTGCAAAATTTTAAGATTTTATTTAAAAAAATTGGAAAACTCAATTTTTTTTAAATATTTTTTTATCGATTTACAAATTTCCAGTTTTTTTCGTTTAGATAGCTTGGCTAATGTAAAGCCCATGTATCTGGATGAAAATAAACGAATGTAGTAGTTTTTTCTACAATTGACAGGACAAAATTAAAAAAAACAGGGTTTCGCCGGACGCTAGCTGTTGCAATGATTTGTATCTAGCAGCAGTGTCAAAATTTTAGAGACATTTCAATGAGATTACATTGAGAAAACCTTAATCGTCTTAAATAAACTGGTCAACAAAAAAATCGGCAAAAGCTATTTTAACTCGACTTTTCAAACTGCCATAACTTTTTAAAAATTTAACTTTTTTGAGAGCGGTTTTCGGATATCGATAGCTCGTCTTTCCCAGATTAAGTATCAAGAACTGATTTGGCAATGGAAACGGCATTTTCATGCTATACAGGGTGATTAATAAGGTAATGTAAAACTACTAAAAGTTTCGGTGTGTGCCATATTGCGAATAAATTTTTTTGGTCATTCCGACATAGCGTGTTAGTAAGCTGATATTAATGTCTCCAGACGTGTTCGCCGAAATTTCGATTAATGGTCTTTAACGGAAAATACAGGAGGAAACATAAAAAGCACACAAAATTTGGTAGCCTCATTTTTAAAACGCTGTAGCTCGAAAACGGATTGATAGACTTTGTCGGGCTTTTTAGGTATTAAAAGCCCTTTCGTGTAGCATTTTACCTAATAAACTGTTTTCTTTTTCAAGGTCAAAATGTTGGCGTTGTATAGGGGTGAACCAAAAAGTGAATGAAAGTCATTGTTAAAAATGATTTTTTTTAATTTGTGAAAATTGAGCGGTATGTGTTTGTTTTCTTCCAAAACTAGGGCGTTCTGTCCAACTCTTGATTAGTTATACAGCGTGTCCAGAAACCATCTTAACAAATGGAAAACATTTTATTTTTGTCTTTACGGGAGAAAAGATATTTTTCATAAAAAGTTCTACATTGTGAGAAAATAGCATTGCCACTCAAAAATTTGATTTAAGACATACAGGGTATCCCAAAAATCTAAAAGTCCTAATCCGCGTGAAGCTAAAAAGACACAAATCGTTATTTAAAAGTAAACTGCCACTGTAAATGTACTAGAGGTAACTTTTATGTTAGCGAATTAGGTTTGGAACATACAGGAGGTCCCAAAAATAAAATTTATTTTTTATTATTGACTTTACAAAAAAAATATCGTCATAAAAAGTCTACATTGTGAAAAAGATCATGATTAATCAAAAACTTTATGTAGGACAATACAGAGTGGCTTAAAAAGCTGAAATTCTCAATTTACGTCAAGTTAAGGAGACACCAAATCTTTATTTAAAGATAAACTGTATGGAAAAGGACGAAGGTTACGTGGAGGTTTAAATTTATTTAGTTATTTAGTCATGTTTAGTTATTTAATATGTTTTTTACCCTAATATTTCATTTGTTACTAAAATTGTATTAAATACAAGTAAACCTTCAATCACCCTGTACGTCTCATTTTAAGTATAAGTGGTTACTTATCACTTAATTAGTAACCTTGCACAAATACCATACTGGTTGAATTAAAATTTAGCTTACCCTTGTTTTAAGGCCAGTTCAGAGTTTTAAATTTTTTAGCCACCCTATATGTCCTAGATCAAATTTTTGAATCATCATGCTCTCTTTTCACAATGTAGAACATTTTATAAAGATATAGGTACTTTTTTGTAAAGTCGATAATAAAAACATTTTTATTTTTGGGACCTCCTGTATATTTCAAACCTAATTTACTAACATAAGAAGTTAACACTAGTACATTTACAGTGGCAGTTTGCCTTTAAATAACGATTTTGTGTCTTTTTAGCTTCAAATGGATTAGGACTTTTACATTTTTGAGCCACCCTGTATGTCTTAGATCAAATTTTTGAATGGCTATGCCATTTTCTCACGATGCAGAACTTTTTATGAAGGATTACTTTTTTCGTAAAGTTAAAAATAAAAAAGTTCCGCATTTGTTAAGATGGTTTCGGGACACGCTGTATAACTAATCCAAAGTTAGACAAAACGCCCTATTTCTGAAAGAAAAAACACGCATACTGCTCAATTTGTACAAATTAAAAGAAAATTTATTTTTAACAATACTTTTCATTTACTTTTTAGTTCACCCCTATACAACGCAAACATTTTGACATTGAACGTAAAATAGTTTATTAGGTAAAACTCTGCACAAAAAGGGCTTTCAATTCCCAAAAAGCCCGACAAAGTCTATTAATCCGTTTTCCAATTACAGCGTTTTAAAAATGATGCTACCAAAATTTGTGTGCTTTTTCTGTTTCCTCCTGTATTTTTCGCCAGAGACCATTAATCGAAATTCCGGCGAACACGTCTGGAGATATTGATATCAGCTTACTAGCGTGCTATGTCCAAACGATCAAAAAAATTTATTGGCAACATGGCACACACCTAAACTTTTAGTAGTTTTGCATTAACTTATTAATTACCCTGTATAGCATGAAAATGTCGCTTCCATTGCAAAATCACTTCTTGTTGCTTAATTTGGGAAAGACGAGCTGTCGATATCCGAAAACCGATCTCAAAAAAGTTAAGTTTTTAAAAAATTATAGCAGTTTGAAAAGTCGAGTAAAATTCGCTTTTGCCGATTTTTTTGTTGACCAGTTTATATCTGAAGTTCGACTTTTTGTAAAGTTAAGGGGATTAAAATAGATAATAAACAAAAAATTACCTGTTTATTTAATCGAAATTTTATAAACGAAAACCAATGTAAGAAAAACTTAAAAGTAGTCAAATTCTGTACTAACAACACAAAAAATCATTGTTTTTCCTTGGGTGCACAAAATTTAAAACTCAGTATGACCACCATTTCTCTCCATACATACCTACTGTTGTTCTCGAGCGCAACTCTCGATTAACATTTCGGAGCATTTTACGATTTATTTGCAATACACAATTTATAATGACATTCTCTAAATTTTGTATATTCCTAAAGGATCGATGTTTGTACACAGGGTTCTTTAGGTATCCCCACATAACAAAATCTAACGGAGTCAGATCTACAATTCTACAATTGACAGGACAAAATCGAAAAAATAGGTGTTCGCCGGACGCTCGCTGTTGCAATGGTTTGAATCTAATGAAATGACTGTATCAAGATTTTATTAAGATTTTTCGCACATAAATTTAACAACCAGGTCTATTTAGTTGTACTTAAAACTACCAAAGCAGGCTCTGAAATTAAAACAACCAAATAATCTAGTAGGTTAAAAACAACAGAAAAATGTCAAACAAATTATAATTTGTTTGATTTCAACCTATGTCATTGGTCTATGTCTCGCATCTTACTAAGTTTGATATTTTACATAAGTTTATTAATATTTTATTCCTTAAAATTGCACCCACACTACTTCGTCAGGAAAAGATAGAAATTATTTTAATTTCTGGAGATAATTACAAAAGCCATAGAGAAACAGCAGCAATTTTTAATGAGAGGCACCCCGATAAATCCCTCCATTATTCCACAGTATCTCGTCTAGTCAATAAATTTAAAGAAACGGGATCGGTAGAAAATCAGTATAAAGTTTCCCATGAAAAACCGGTAACAGGTGACGAAGGTTCTCTGGATGTGTGTTTGTCGATCACAGAAACACCCCAATTAGCAGTTAGTCAAATATCGGAGATCACTAACATTCACGAAAGATCTATGCGGAGGATATTAAAAAGAAACAAATTTCATCCGTACAAACCTAAATTTGTACAAGTATTAAAAGATAGGGATTATGACGCCCGCTTCGATTTTTGTGCCTGGTTCCAGGGTATGATTGAGGAAGATTTTAATTTCCCAAAGAACGTTCTTTTCTCGGATGAAGCTACATTTACCTCTAACGGAACCGTCAGTTCACAAAACTGTAGATGGTGGGCCACCGAAAACCCAGACTTTGTAATTCAGAGTAAAGACCAATATAGTTTTAAGGTTAATGTGTGGTGCGGAATTTTCAACCTCAGAATAGTGGGACCTTTTTTCTTTAGAGACAATTTAAATTCAGAACGATATTTAGAATTTCTACAAACTGAGATATCTGACTTTTTAGACAATTTGTCATTAGCCGAAAGAAGAAATTTATACTTTCAACAAGACGGAGCTAGCATTCATTCCACAAATGAGGTGAAGAGATGGCTGGATCAAGAATTTGGAAACCAGTGGATAGGACGGTTTTCTGAAAATCCGTGGCCTGCGATATCACCAGATCTGACTCCGTTAGATTTCTTTATGTGGGGATACCTAAAGAACTCTGTGTACAAACATCGACCCTTTAGGAATATACAAAATTTAGAGAATGTCATTAGAAATTGTGTATTGCAAATAAATCGTAAAATGCTCCGAAATGTTAATCGAGAGTTGCGCTCGAGAACAATAGTATGTATGGAGAGAAATGGTGGTCATACTGAGTTTTAAATTTTGTGCACCCAAGGAAAAACAATGATTTTTTATGTTGTTAGTACAGAATTTGACTACTTTTAAGTTTTTCTTACATTGGTTTTCGTTTATGAAATTTCGATTAAATAAACAGGTAATTTTTTGTTTATTATCTATTTTACTCCCCTTAACTTTACAAAAAGTCGAACTTCAGATATATTTAAGACGATTAAGGTTTTCTCAATGTAATCTCATTGAAATGTCTCTAAAATTTTGACACTGCTGCTAGATAGAAATCATTGCAACAGCTAGCGTCCGGCGAAACCCTGTTTTTTTTAATTTTGTCCTGTCAATTGTAGAAAAAACTACTACATTCGTTTATTTTCATCCAGATACATGGGCTTTACATTAGCCAAGCTATCTAAACGAAAAAAACTGGAAATTTGTAAATCGATAAAAAAATATTTAAAAAAAATTGAGTTTTCCAATTTTTTTAAATAAAATCTTAAAATTTTGCACAAGGACCTAAAATTTAATTCTAAGCAATTTTTTCAAATAACTTTTTTTGATATCTCGTCAACTAACCTCACTTTTTGTAAATTAACAATTTTTTTTTTAATTTGACGCTATACCAGTGGTCACGTGACGTATGTCAAAATCGATTTTTAGGTTATCGGACATGCAGAACCGATCCCCCGGAAAAGTTTTTCCAATACTCACCTAATAAAAATTTTTCCCATATGTTGCGAACTTTTTGCCGGTCACTGTATATATATATATATATATATATATATATATATATATATATATATATATATATATATATATATATATATATATATATATATATATATATATATATATAACAAAGTTTAAGCAGTGTCACAAAGTTATATATATAAACTGGGTAAATGCCAAAAAAACTCGTTATTACCAAGTAGAGTATACGCGGCTCGATATCCAGAACAGCAGTGGCGGCTGGTCCTAAAGGGCACAAGGTCACGTGCCCACTCTAGATTTTTAACAAATAAAAATATCTTTTATCAAAAGTCAAATAGTATATTACATATCAAGTGTTGAAAGTGACATTTCGGGGATACCTAAAGAACTCTGTGTACAAACATCGACCCTTTAGGAATATACAAAATTTAGAGAATGTCATTAGAAATTGTGTATTGCAAATAAATCGTAAAATGCTCCGAAATGTTAATCGAGAGTTGCGCTCGAGAACAATAGTATGTATGGAGAGAAATGGTGGTCATACTGAGTTTTAAATTTTGTGCACCCAAGGAAAAACAATGATTTTTTATGTTGTTAGTACAGAATTTGACTACTTTTAAGTTTTTCTTACATTGGTTTTCGTTTATGAAATTTCGATTAAATAAACAGGTAATTTTTTGTTTATTATCTATTTTACTCCCCTTAACTTTACAAAAAGTCGAACTTCAGATATATTTAAGACGATTAAGGTTTTCTCAATGTAATCTCATTGAAATGTCTCTAAAATTTTGACACTGCTGCTAGATACAAATCATTGCAACAGCCAGCGTCCGGCGAAACCCTGTTTTTTTTTAATCTTGTCCTGTCAATTGTAGAAAAAACTACTACATTCGTTTATTTTCATCCAGATACATGGGCTTTACATTAGCCAAGCTATCTAAACGAAAAAAACTGGAAATTTGTAAATCGATAAGAAAATATTTAAAAAAAATTGAGTTTTCCAATTTTTTTAAATAAAATCTTAAAATTTTGCACAAGGACCTAGAATTTAATTCTAAGCAATTTTTTCAAATAACTTTTTTTGATATCTCGTCAACTAACCTCACTTTTTGTAAATTAACAATTTTTTTTTAATTTGACGCTATACCAGTGGTCACGTGACGTATGTCAAAATCGATTTTTAGGTTATCGGACATGCAGAACCGATCCCCCGGAAAAGTTTTTCCAATACTTACCTAATAAAAATTTTTCCCATATGTTGCGAACTTTTTGCCGGTCACTGTATGTATATATATATATATATATATATATATATATATATATATATATATATATATATATATATATATATATATATATATATATATATATATATATATATTATTATATATATATATATATATAATAATAATAATAATAATAATAATAATAATAATCTTTATTTCAGAAGTACACTACAACTCAGTTATAATATAAAACGAAATAACGTCAACAAAACATTTTGTTCTTTCGTATTTGTTATCCTATGAGCTTCTAAGATATTCAAAATATTCACTAATATTATAAGGTTCTATATTTACTAACAATTTAAATATTTTCTTCTTTAACATATTAATGTTACTAATTTCCTTTAAATTTACCGGCAAATGATTAAAAAACTTTATACAATTATAATATGCTCCTTTTTCAGTAAGTGTTAACCTATGTTTAGGATACACATAATTTCTTTGTCTAGATGGATATACATTTTGTGGAAAACTATTACTAAATAAATGTCTGTTTTTATGGAAAAATATTAGACATTCTTGTACGTAAATTGCATTGACTGTCAGTAGTTTATTTTCCCTAAATTTACCCCTACATGATTCTCGAAAGTTTAAACCCAATATGATTCTTAAGGCCCTTTTTTGACAAATGAATAATTTTTCTATATCTCTGCAATTCCCGTACAAGACTATGCAATATCTGATATGAGCTTCGAAATTTGAGTAATAAATAGCCTTTTTCGTTTGAAAATCTGTATAGTTTGATAAAACTCTTAAGCTGTAGCAAGTTGCATTTAATTTTTGTCTGACATGTTCAATGTGATGTTCCCACGACAGAACATCGTCCAAAACAACACCCAAAAATTTTGCCTTTACAACAGGACTTAGTGAGATGTCACCAGTTCTTATAGTATACTGTGCTTCCTCTTGTGATCTGTTGGTTTTAAATATTAGGAAGTTAGTTTTATCACTGTTTAAAATTAGTTTATTTTTCGCAAACCAATCACCCGCTTCCATCATTACATTTTCAGTTTTTTGTTTAAGAGTTAAGATGTTTCTGTCACTTATCAAAATATTGGTATCATCTGCATAATTTGTTAGTCTACACCAGCCCTCATAGCTTTGTGATATTTCTGTTATGTTATTTAAATATATTATAAAAAGAACTGGTCCCAAAACACTACCCTGCGGTACTCCAACTTCTATCGACAGTTCATTCGAATAAATGTTCTTGTTGTCTTGTCTTATAAGCACTCGTTGTTTTCTTCCGGAAAGGTAGGATTTTATAAGATCTAGGGATGTTTCTCTTACACCGTAAGCGTCTAATTTTTTATACAATAACTCAAAATTCAATGTATCATAAGCTTTTGATAAATCTAGAAATAATCCTAGTGGGGTTTCCCCCTTCTCTAATGAATCTAGTATATACTGTACAAATTGAAATACCGCAGTTTGTGTTGATCTTCCCCTTACATATCCATGTTGTGAATTACTTAATAAATTGTTTAAAACAAAGAATCCAAGTACACGTTCAGATACAATACTTTCAAAAATTTTCGCAAAAGATGAGAGCAGGCTAATTGGTCTGTAATTCTCAATGAGTGATTCATCTCCTTTTTTAAAGACTGGCACCACCAGCGCGATTTTAAGACTGTCCGGAAATATACCAAATTTCAAGGCGTTGTTCACTATGTAACAAATCGGTTGAGCAATCTCTCCTATTACACTTTTTATCAAATTTGACGATATTTCATCGTGTCCGCTGCTTTGCTTATTTTTAAATTTTCTAACTACGTCACATATTTCTTCAGCATTAGTAAGCCGCATTTCTATTGTGCTAATATTATTTTCTATATTAGAACTAAAGTTTGAATTACTTAAACTATTTAATAGATTTGGTGCAGCGGTTACGAAATAGGTATTAAAATTATTTGCCACATCATTTAAATCACCCTTAACTGCAATTGGTTGTTTTTGTAAATTTTTGCCCTTAATTTGATTGACAACGGACCATGTAGTTTTTGTTTTATTATCAGAGTGTTTAATTTTATTCGCAAAAAATGTTTTTTTAGATTCGATCAACAATTTATTATATTCTTTCTTTTTATCATTGTATGAGTTTTTTAACTGTTCATATCTACATTTTAGCACATATAGGACATCCAATTGTTTTTTACATTCTCTTATCTCATGATTTTGTAACCAACGTTCAGACCCGGTATATTTTCTTTGTGGTATTTTTTGTAAAGGAAAGCATTCATTAAATTTATTTTGAAAAAGGTCTGCAAAAGTGGACCATTGTTCATTTACTAAGTTTTGTTCCAAAGAGAAGATTGTTTGCCAATTTGTTGTACTGAGTAAATTTTTAAATTTTTGTTTATTTCTTTGACAAAAATTCCTGTTGTCAATTAGAATATTTTCCTTTTTTTTAATATCTACACTTAATTTCTGAGCTGTGTGGTCTGAGATAAGTGAATGTAAAACTTGTGACTTGTAATTACCCTCATAGTTTGTTAAGATATTGTCAATACAACTTTTACTGTTGTGTGTAATGCGAGTATAATCTTTTATAGTGTGTGTTACGTTAAATGAATTAATAAGTGCTACTAAGTCCGTAGCGTCTTTATTATTTGAATTAAAATCAACATTAAAGTCACCAGCTATAATTATAATGTTCCTATTTACACATAACAAGAGTTGTTCCATTTTATCTAAGAATAGTCTGAAATCTCCATTTGGTGGCCGATATACCGAGACAAATATTACATGGGTGTTTTTTACCTTGATCTCACATCCACAACACTCAAACATATTTTCTTGACTCACTCTGTTTATGTCGTCCCTCTTTCTTCCCTGAAATCCTGTCTTAATGTAAATAGCACTACCTCCATGTCTATTTTCCAGTTGTCTACAAAAGCTTGTTACAAGGCGGAAGCCTTCTATGCCATAGTTTTCTAATTGTGAGTACGTTTTCCAGTGCTCTGTGGTACAGAGTATATCGCAGTCAGTATGTTTATTTAAGAAATCTTCCAAAAGATCCACAGCGTTTCCTATTGATTGAAGATTTTGGTGTATAATGGTAATTTGGTCATTACATCTTGTTGCTTTTTTTGTTGTGAAGTGGGTTGTGTCAGGTGTAATTAAAAATTTTCATTTTCGCTGTAGTTTACATATAATCTAGTTCTCTGCCATTTTTTCTGGTAAGTGGGACAATTTGGACTCCGCGCTGAATGTTCTAATTCTGTATATCCCATTTGGCTACAGTTTGGGCAGGACCACGTTGTTGCGCTACAAACTTGTCCAGAGTGTTCATCACCACATTTGTGACAGCATTCCTTTTTCTTGCAGTATTTTGCGACATGGCCGAACCCACAGCATTTGAAACACATTGTTAAAGGTAAGTATTCTTGAACATACACAGTGACTAAGTCAAAATTTATTTTCTCTTTTTTTAAAAACCACTTAGCAATAGTCGGAGTTGCCTGTAGAATCCAGTTTTCTTTCATTGGATTACGACACGTTTTCTTAGTTACTATTTTGATTGTTGATTTTTCTGTCATAAAACTGTTAACATCAGGGTTCTGTCTTAATAACTCTTCGACAAACTCATTATCTTTATAGCCTTTTTCAATACCTGTAACCATGAACATAGGATCTTTAGCGCCTAGCTCTTTGATTGTGATGTCCCTCTTATTTTCGAAAGCTTGTTTTAATTTGTCCTGTTGACTTTTGGTGTGGCTTTGCACTATTACAGCTCCACTTTTAAGAGGGATGATGTTTTTGAAACTGCCCCCTACATCTTTATTCTTTACATTTTGTTTAATTTCTTGAATGGTTACCTTAGAGTCATCATTACCCGACATTTTGATAACTGTTTCCAATTTACGTGCTGTGGTAGGAGGTGTGGTCCACGGCTTATCAATAACAACATTTCTGATAGCTACGTTGTCAACTTTTTCAGCTACAGCCGCATAGGTCATCTTTTCTGGTACTATTTTTCTACCATGTACTGCTTCTAGTTTATTTTTTAGTTCCAAATTTTCAATTTTTAGTATATATATATATATATATATATATATATATATATATATATATATATATATATATATATTATATATATATATATATATATATATATATATATATATATATATATATATATATATATATATATATATAACAAAGTTTAAGCAGTGTCACAAAGTTATATATATAAACTGGGTAAATGCCAAAAAAACTCGTTATTACCAAGTAGAGTATACGCGGCTCGATATCCAGAACAGCAGTGGCGGCTGGTCCTAAAGGGCACAAGGGCACGTGCCCACTCTAGATTTTTAACAAATAAAAATATCTTTTATCAAAAGTCAAATAGTATATTACATATCAAGTGTTGAAAGTGACATTTTTCACACGAGTGGGAATGTGCCGAGTGCGACAATCCCACGAGCCCACGAGTGTGCGAAAATTACTTTCACACGAGTAATGTACAATATTTTTCCTACGACCACAAAAATTCAAACCCAATCAAACAAAATTCTTTTCCAAAATGTTTTTATACAGGAATTTTTGGCAAATTAATTGCCCCTGAAATATGTACAGGGACTGAGAAAAAAATAAACTGTTAGAAAAAAACAGCGATTTTCTGTTGCGTCCATAGAGAATACGATACTATATTACACTGAAAAAGTCCAGGCAAAGATTTGCCTACAATTTTGTAGCACCCATTTTTCTCACAAATTGTCATACTATTATCTACAAGTGTAAGTATAACTACATGTGGGTGTTTTATCCATACTTTACAAATTTGTAACAAAGATTTGTAGGGGTGGGTTTTTACTTCAGGTTACAGAATATTCTACATTGTTGTAGAATATACTTTCTCCACAACCATTAAAGAATGTAGAAATTCCGAAATCATTTTTAATAATAGAACATATACATTCTTACCCTTGAGTTAGAATATTTATTCTGAAACACTTACTTCTTATGTGTTTCGCATGTATTTTCATTCCATAACAAGGTACGGTATGAATATTCTGTAATCGAACCATATGACATAGATTGCCGTGGATTTCAAAATTGTCAGTGACAGATGCAAATGGTGACGGCGTCATAATTTTTGTGTCACTACAAATATAAAATATTAATACAATGTAATGTAAATCTCAATAAATAACTTGTTTTGTCCAAATTTAATTTAATTGTTTTTGATTCATGCTTTCTGGTCGTGGAGAAAATATAGTCTGTTACTCAGTTAGAATGAAAACTCAATACTCGTGGTTCCTCACGCTCGCTAGCGCTCGCGTTCGGAATTTTCCACTCGTATCGAGTTTTTCATTCTAACCTTGTTACAGAATATACTATTCTCAGTAACTTTGGACGTGGAATATACAAGTTGTAGAATGTAGTTAATTTTTTTTGCAAAGTATTTAACAGCAAAACATAACTTCCTTTTCAACATTCCATCATGTAGAATACTTTGCAAATTGTTTGATCTTGTCCTACAGCACTTTAGGATACAAAAAGCCGTGTTGCCGCACGTTATATTATTTTCTGGATATTGCCAAATAATAAAATAACGTTAGCTATTTAAATTACATAAAATTATAAGAACTATTGAATTTTAGATAATAAATACATATTTATGCAATGCTTATTATTTTTCTCTATCGAACAAAACAAAAAGTATAAGAAACATAGCCTTTTCCCCTCCATTCCTACATCAATATAATCGCTAAGATATGATCTGACAATGCTGGAAGGAAAACCGTTCGTTTCGCCCGACGCGTTGGTCGTAATTAGCCGAAACACCTGTGTCTTCTGGTTGGAATTACTCAGATCCCACAGTTCGGCCTTTTCATCTTCCGATCTTTTAAAGTGATGCAATACTTCTGTTTTTATTTTTACTATGGAATAATGTGTGTGACTAGTGCAGAATTGTTAAAATCTTGGGCTTCCCCGAACTGGTACAGATATTCAAAGGTAAGAAATTTAACTTAATATATCAAATAAAAGTAATGTAATGTAATAAATAATAATACAATTTTCTTGTGGTCGCCGTCTTTGTACGTTTCTTAATTTGCAATATGGCGAAAGATCTCTAAATGGAATTATGCAGCGAAATTAAATTATAATAAGATAAATCTAAGAAATGAAGTGCAATTATATTATTATAGCATTTATGTTCAGAAATTAAGCATGAAAGCAAATTAAACTAAAAGAGAACAAACATTAATTAATTGTTGATTGATTTAATGATAATTTTTAAGTTTTTGGGGCAAGTTTTCGGTCACATTTTGACGCATGACTGTTATTAAATAACCTGAAAACATTTTTATAATGTGTTTCGCCAATGTTATATTATTAATTTATCAAATTAAAAAATCGGCCAAGTGCAAGCTATACCTACTTGCGCAATTAGTGTCCGTGCTATCAGCCCCCTACTTAACCTTTTTTTTTTTTTTTTTTTTTTAATAGAGGATTGGGAAATCCATATCTGGACACCCGAGTTGATCGCCCGGATAGTGTCTGCCTCGTTGGACTAAAACCCTTCCCTCTCTGATTTTCTGCCCTGGAAACCGCCTTCCGGCATTACTTCAGGGGTCTCTTCTGTCCATAAGATTTCACCTCAGCGGTCTTCTCTTTCTTTTGTCTCAATTATATTTCTTATTGTTTTATATGCTAATTTCCATGTCTCTTCAGAATGTACTAGGCTTTCCATCATGTTTGTCGGATTAAAGACTCTTCCCATCGCTCTTGTGTATAATTGTCTACTTTCCTCCCATCTAGGGCATCGGAACAAAGTATGTTCGGCATCGTCAGCCTCTGGACAGTACTTACACTGTTCTGAATCTGCTCTGTTTCGGTTAAACAAATACTGGCGGAAACAGCCATGTCCCGATAGGGCTTGCGTGAGAAAATAGTCAACTTCACCGTAGGGTCGGGATATCCAAGTGCGTATATCTGGAATAAGATTCCATGTCCATCTTCCTTTTCTGCTAGTGTCCCACTTTTCTTGCCAATTATTTATAAGGTCTGCCCTTGCCGTCTGGACAGCACATCCTCGATATCTACCCAGTCTTTCTTTTATGAGCAGGTCAATTGGTGGAATGCCTGCAATAACTCCTACTCCGTCAGCGGATATTGTTCTGTATGCACTGGATACTCTAATTGTCATTTTTCTTTGGATTCTCTGGAGTCTCTCTGTCAATTTCTTGTTTTCAGTGACAGTGTGCCAGACAGGTGCTGCATATAGCAGCTGCGAATGAACCACTCCAGAAAGTGTTTTCCTTTTTGAAGCTCTAGGCCCGCCGATGTTTGGCATGAGTTTAGACAAGGCCGTTATGGTCTTCTCTACCTTGACTATAGTTTTCGCCACGTGTTCAGAGAATGTCATCTTTGTATCCAGCCAAACTCCTAGGTATTTTATGGCCTTACTTGGGGTTATTTTTATGTCTTGTACGATGAAATGTATTGGGGCTATTTTCCTTTTTGTAGTGAGGAGCACTGCCTCGGTTTTCTCCGCCGCCAGTTGCAGCTGTTTTGCTTTCAACCATTTGCCTATTCTTAGTAGAGCGGTGTTTGCCTTCGCCATTAGTGTTTCCTCCCCTTTTGCAACCACTACTAGAGCTATGTCGTCGGCAAAGCCTATAAGCGTTGCCTCCGCTGGAAGCACTATCTTAAACAGATCGTCATATAGCACGTTCCATAGTGTTGGCCCTAGTACTGATCCCTGTGGTACTCCGCTATTTATATCTCGACGTTTCTCTGATCCTTCCGCTTCAAGAATCAACTCTCTTTCTGATAAATAGGACGCAATTATGTTAATAAGATGTTCATCTATTCCTTTTTTCCGAAGTTCTTCCAATATCTTTTGCCATGGAGCGCTGTTGAAGGCGTTCTTCACATCGAGGGTTATGACCGCGCATAGTCTTCGATGGCTACTTGAGTATGCTGCGGCATTTCTGGCGATCCTCAGCACTTCATTTATGGCATCAACTGCTTGTTTTTTCTTGATAAAACCGTACTGTCTCTCTGCTAAGCCTCCAACTCTTTCTAGCTCGTGCTTTAGTCTGGTAAGGATGAGTTGTTCGTATAATTTTCCTTCGATGTCCAGTAGGCAGATAGGTCTGTACGATCCTGGGTTTTCGAGAGGTTTCTCTCCCTTTCTGAGTAATACAAGTTTCGACTTCTTCCAGCTTGATGGAAAATTTGCTCCTTGTGCTAGCGTATTGTATACAGTGAGAACGTACTCAGAGCAGTGTGATACTGTGCACTTTATTATTTCGGGTGGTATATTTCCAGGTCCCGGGGCCTTTTTGGCTTTAAGCTTGTCACATGCTTCCTTTAATTCTTCGTGAGTGAAGTTCACAAAAGTGGTGTTGTTTTCACGGTTCCATATTACGGGTTGATGTGTGGGAAATAGGTGGTCGACCACTTCCTCCATCCTTTCCATACTCAGTTGTGGTCTTGGTGGACACCCTAGCATATTCTTCATTACTATTTTGTAGCCGTCTCCCCAAATATCTCTTTCCAGGTCTTCGCACAAGTCCTTCCATTTTTCTCTTTTGGAAGCTTTCACTTTATTTTTTAGTGTTTTTTTAGTAGCTTTATACTCTTCCCACAAGCGCTGGCTCTCTGCTGGTGGTGCTCTGTTGATGTTCCTAGTGTATATTCGCCTTTTCCTGATGCAGTCTTTTCGAGTTTCAGCGATATCTTCTGTCCACCAGTACATAGGCTTTTTTCCAGCGGAAGTTTTCTTCTTTGGCATAGCCCTGTTGCAGAAGACGGTTAGCTTTTGTGAGAAGCGTTCCGCCGATTGGCCATTTTCTGGTACTATTTCTTCGATTGCTTGTTGGAGTTTTGCCCTATCTAGTTTCCTTACTTGCCACCCTTTACTACTTATTGTACTTGGATGCTTTATTCTGTCCATTCCAGCCAACTCGAAAGTTATGTATGCGTGGTCGCTTAGGGATTCCTTGTCACTCACTTCCCATTTTGAGAAGTCTTGTGCTATGTTGGATGTGACTATTGTTAAATCTAGGATAGATGAATAATTTTCTCTATGAAAAGTTGGTTTGTTTCCTCGATTCATTATTATTAAGTCGTTTTCAGCTATCCAATCTGTCATCATATGCCCCCTTCTGTCACTAGAGCTCATACCCCACTGCGGTGACTTTGCATTAAAATCTCCGGCTATGATTGCTTTTCCTTTGTTTGATCTTATGCGACTACCAATTTCCTGTAGAAGGTCTTCAAGGTCCTGTATGTCATCATTTGGGGACGCATATACACTATATATCGTATATTTGGTGGTTTCGACGTATGTAAATCCGGTACCCTGTCCTTGACGTTTTACTATAGAATTGCTGTCCAGGATTTTAATGGCAGTATCTATTTGCTCGTCGTAGATCCAGTCCTTTCTATTTCGAATAGCGTTGCGATTTGGCTCGCTGATGATCAGAATACTAGCGCCAATATCTAGGGCTGTGGCTAGGGCCATGTCGTGTGCTGGCCGGCTTCGGTTTGTATTGATTTGTAGTACTTTCATGAATTTGATTAGAGCTTATTCTCTGTTCTTCTGATGTATTCTGGACATTTAGAATTGTTGGTTTGGTGCCCTTCCTTTTTGCAATTTAGGCAGTAGGGTTTGTTTTTGCATTCAAAAGCCTTATGGCCTTCCTTGCCGCATTTAGCGCAGAGTTTTTCTCTATCTGGTCCGTTGCATTTCTCCTTGACGTGACCGTATTCCCAGCATTTATAGCATTTAATCTCCCCTTTTCTCTCCTGTACCCTGCAGCTTATCCATCCAATCTTAATTCTTTGTAGCTTTATTAGTCTGTCAGCATCGTCCTCTCCCATTATTACTGTGATGTTTTGTTTATTCCCGTAGGCTGGTCGAAGAGCTCTCAGTTCTATATCCCCTGGTTTAGTGTTTAAGGTTTGTGTGATTGCCTGTTGGATTTCTTCTACCGTAGTAAGTTCATCCATGTCTTTGATGTGCACTACTTTCTTGTTCTTCACCTGTGCAATAGTTGCCTCTGGTAGTTTTCTCGCCATTTCATTTTTGAGGACCTCCATTTTTTCTGCTCCGTTACGTACCGTTATCAACACGTCTCCGCTTCTCGTTTTGACAACGTTATTTACGTCAACACCAATTTCGCTGGGATTCACATTTTTTTTTATAGTTTTAAACAAGTCTGCGAAGGTTGTATTTTCCATTTTAACAAGTAAGGCGTCGTGTTTGGGCTTCCTGCTTTTTGTGGTGGCCTTATTTAGCTGGTCCGTTGTGGTGTTCTTTCTTTGTCTCCGTAGTGGTTTTCCTTTTGATTCAGCATTGCTGCTATATTTTACGACCTTGATGTCTGTGTTGTAGAATAGGAACTCAATTATCCTAATTATTTGTAGTCCTACCACACTATCGATATCCGGGACTGCTAGCTTTTTCTTTTGGTTTGTTATCATTTTTTTTCTAAGCGTTTCTATGCATTTAAAGATAGTTTTATCGTTCACTGTTTTCTCGTTTTCCTCTGAGAGAATTGCATAGTATATACCCCTTATACTTTGGTGGATGTTTTCTTCTTCGTCTGGAAATCCTAGTGCATGCGTCATCATTGCTATTTCTCCAGGCCCTCTTCCTTGTTTTCTGAGACCATCCTTTCCTCCAAAGGTTTCTATTGCTCTCTTTATTTCATTGGAATCTGACTCGAAGTTTGATGAGCAGGGCAATAGCAGCTCATAATCGCGAGGGACATTCCAGATGTTGCTTGTTTGTTTTTCTATCCTAGGGAAGATCTCGTTTTCCCAGTCTTCCTCGGTGATATTTTGAAAGTTTTCGAAGTTTTCCACTCGAGTTAATTCCCTTCTCCTAGCATTTTTCTTTTGGATTTTTTGGCATTCTTCGCAGAGAGTAGCATTGCTTACATCCCTGTCTTTCTGAGTTCTCCACTGATTTATTTCCTGGCTCGTGCTTTGCGTTTTCCTTTTGTACTCACCCGACTCTCCGGCGGTATCTTCCGTTTCTTTCGTGTATCTCTCCTCCAATCTAGATCTTTGTTTCTTGGTATGTTCCTCATCGTATCCTGCAGGATAAGTGCTCTGGTCACTCTCGGTTCGGTTCTCCAGCCAGGTCAGCATTTCCGGATGGTCTAGCTTTTCAGCACATAGTACAAGGCGTGCCACCGCTTCAGTTAAGTCCTTCTTGGGTTTGTACATTTCGCCCACAGTTTTTTCTAGCTGTTTTATTTGTTTGTAAGTTCTATTTAGGATATTTTTAAATTCCATTCCTCTGTCCACCTTTTGATGCCCGTCTTGTTTTAGGGGGCCGTCATTTAGCCTCTTTCGTTTTGATTGGGGGCCCATCTGCCGCGCTACCCGCCGCCGACGGACGGCACCAACGCCGTATCACATCGCGTATGCGCGGAGCTGAGGGGGCCAAATAAAAAATTTTGAAAAACGTGTAAAGACAAAAATTGTTTATTACATCGTGATTAATATTTTTTGTTAAAATACTTTTTCTCTAAAACCAATGGTTCAGCAGTTATAAGGAAATAAACAATTAAATTGTTTATAACAATTGATCGCGTTAGAATTTTTCAATCGTGATCATTTTCGCTCAATCTACACCTAATGTTTATGTTTTATGTTTTTTCAGATTTTTCTAAGTGATCCGTCTGGTGATAAGGGTGGGGGACAGCAATTTCTAAGCGTTTTTCCCGAAAAATGTTCAATTTAAAATATAAAGCATGTACCTATTTTGAATGACCATGTGTAAGTATTTTGGTTATTTTTGATTTTCATGTTTTTTTTTGTATTTATATTTTATAAGTTGATATACCTACCTAATTTGATATAGTGACTAGTGGAACATGTTACCTAATTACTGAAAAATAAAAACTAAAAATTAAATTTTTGTTTTAGTAACATTTCGTATGCCTTTATAGCTTTACAAAAAGGTTTACACTTTCACAGGTTGAATGCCTCAGTTCTACCAATTAAGTCTTGTGTTTGAATGGCTTTGTACTGCTTGCTTGTAATTTACGAAAGTATAAAAAACTATTAAACAGAATTACATTTTGCCATTAAGACGGTACAAGTATTTTAATTTTTAAATAATTGCAAGAACGTAATGAAAACCAACGCAAATTATCCACTTGGTTGTGTTTTAACTCATCTTTATCTTGCTTTTTAAAAGAAATAAAAAATCACAAATTCAAAAGTATTTGTGTAAGTTGTAGCCTTAAAATAAAACTGCTACGCATCATATGTATATATATATATATATATATATATATATATATATATATATATATATATATATATTGATAGACGGTATGTTGATACCTCCGAAATAGACACTCAATAAACGTTGTCACCTCATATATAACGTCGATACCTCCGGTTTCGGAGGTATCAACGTATCGCCATATTTTCGCTCACCGAGTCTCTGTTTCGTAACGCCGTTAGTTCAAGCGTAGATCACGGGCGCTAGTGTCGCGCGACGAAGAGACACGCCTAGTGCGTTGATACCTCTGGTATATATGTACATTATTGTAGACAAACATAGAACGCTGATACCTCCGAAAAGCGGCAACGTTGTACTGTTAGGCGAAGGTCATTCTTAATATGTCTTGCCTAAATTTCTTAGGCAACACATATTAGGCATTCTACAATATTTTCAGAAGAAATTATTGTTACCGCAATTTGTATTCGTATGTGAGAAGTAAAAAATTTAATACCGGGTTTCACCAAAGATGTTTAGGACTTAATACTGGTAATCTTCTGGTTAATCATTGTGTTTTAACAAGTTTGTAACTCCTTGTTAAAAAGAAGCGCTAGCCGGTTCAACAAAACGTTACATTTTTTTAGGAAATAAAAATGAATAAAGGTATAAAGTAATTATTGTAGGTACACTTATATTTTGAAAAAGCCCAGAACACATTTTATTTATGTAAAAGTAAAAAATTTCTACTTAAAAATATTTCAGCATCAACGTCAAAAAAAGGTCTATTGTTTTGATCTTCAGATTACATCTTCTAGGTTTTTTTGGTGAATTATCTGTAACCTGTAACAAAAGAAAATGGAGCAGATAATAAAATGAAAAAAGTTTATACTTAGCAATCTTAATAAAACAACTATGCTTTGCAACCCAGGAAAATAACTCGTTCATAGATATTTTATTCTAAATAGTGAAAACACGTGGTGTGTGGTATATATTTGCATAAATACGGTAAAAATAAAATGATAGTTTCCTTGCAACAAATGTAATGTTAAAATCAAATCTCTGAATCTGTAATTACGTGCAAAACTACTTACCAAAGAAATATATGTTACCAAGTATATTTTCTTCTATGTTTGTGTAATTTTTCCATTCGTTTTGCCTACTCACTTTAATTTTTCCATTTTACCATACCAACCAACTTCGATTTACACGGAATACAAAATAATCCCAGAGAAAAACCATCTTATTTTTCTCTGATAATACACTCTATGTCATCTGTCATCTGTCTCTGTGATATCAAAATCTGACTTTTTCCCGATGGGACACGACTTTTTTCCGGACCGGGCCGAACTTTAAATCGAAGTGCGATACCTAATAAACCGGAGGTATCGACGTTATATATGAGGTGACAACGTACGTTGAGTCTCTATTTCGGAGGTATCAACATACAGTTTAACAATATAACAGTACTAAACAGTATTGAATTTAACACGTTTAGTTTCATCAATTAGTACATTTTCTTTCTACAACCCGCTGTTATTTTATAATCTTCGCGATCTGTTTAACTTATAAATGATTTTTATAATACCAAAATTTCCCTTTTTAAACTTGTAAAAAAACAACAGAAATAAATTAATAATACAAAACTTTTCGTGTTCCTACTTTGCCAATTTAAACCCTTGACAGTCAACTTAAACCGGTCAGCCACGGTGGCGTAAATAACGCCCCCGCAAGCCCCCCGTTGGGGGGGCGGGGCACCAAAGCCCAGGGCGCCATCAAGTCCCCCCTTAATACGACGGATCAAGATGGGTGCAAAATAACAGGGCGCTTTCAGAAATCTGCGGGGGGGGGGGGCACATACTTAGTTTCGCCACTGGTCAGCCATAAAGTTGTTCCTGTTTATTATATTTAAATTTAAATACACAAATTGAATGTTAAAATAGGTTAAAAACAATGATCACCGGGCGCAGATCAATCTTTATTTCATGGAGAGAATACAGTAATCGTAATTTTTTCACATATTTGAGGTTGGAAAATCTGAGTTGAAACATGCCATATGACGGGTTTGTGATTTCTGTGGAAACAAAACTAATACTTTCCGAAGTTTATCTGCAGCCAATTTATCAATAATTTGGGAAAAGTTAATATTATGTACGCTTAAGTTCATGCTCAATATAGGCCAGATACCAAGTGTTTTGTGATGGAAAAAACTCCAGGAAGACATTTTATATCATGAAATAGCTTCTTAGGATTATACCAAAAAGTCCTTAAGTTTTCCCCCTCAAGCGTTCTTCCTTCCCAGAGGTTTAAAAGGACCGCCCTCTCCCCCTTTCTATTAACTCTACGTAAAAAATTGTGACTTAGTTTCTCTACAGAAAAGGACAAATTTAATGCACATATGTGTTTTATCAGATTAGAATTTTTCGAAATAACGATTAAAATTAATTCAAACTTAAACAAAGTTGAGTTGAGTATTCTGTTATTACCATAAATTCAGTATATATCGTTGTGATACTCATATAATATTATAAATCTTATAAAAAAAAACAAAATTTTGAAGTACGCCATATATTATGGACAATGATGTATAGTCCAGTACCAATTTGAACTTCGCGCACCGAGAGCTGTTCTTAATAACTTCACTTCCAAATTTACAGTAATACAAGTAATTATTTTCTTAAACTTTTAGAAATAATTATCAACAGTTGCAGCATATTTTTAATATTGTTTTATCATAATAATAGTTACACACACAATTATAACTTGCACTTGACCGAATTTATTTTCGTTACAGGTACAACAAATAAAATCATATTATTTGTAAGCAAACTAACAATAATATCTATTAAAGTAACAACATCAGAGTAACCACGTAACCACCCCCATTTAACCCCTTTCGGAATTGATAAAATATCAAAATTGCATACATTTTTAAAATTACAAATTAGTATCTTATTGAGAATAAAATGTAATAATTATTTTACCCCTCTTCCCCAACTAACAGATCCTTAGAAATTAAATGTCGACAAGCTCCTTCCTCAGGTGTGATTACGTTATAAAAGTAAAGCATCCCTTAAATTTAAAATTTTTGGGTCCAGAAGTTTGGGCGGATTCATTCGCGTACAGGCAAACGATTCTAAACGGAATAAACTAAGCCAACCAAAAATCTCACTATCTTTTATATTTCACCAAGTCAGTTTAATCTAATAAAGCATATTATATACTTTCTTATATGCGCAGCATTTTGCTAAACCAGGCAACACTGCTAGAGGTAACAAAGTTTAAGCAGTGTCTCAAAGTTATATATAGGTATCACGGAGGTAATAATCATCTAAGTTTATCCGGTCATATATGAAAATTTTAAAAATTAAAAATCTTTTCCCCTCTCTTGATAGACCTGTTAAGGGAGTCCCCTTAAGCATATATAGGTAATTTTCTTGTTAAAAAGTCAACTGGTTATGGTGGAGGCCAGGTCGCCCAGCCTGTGCACCGGAGGTATCAACTTAACAGGCATCAATATATATATATATATATATATATATATATATATATATATATATATATATATATATATATATATATATATATATATATACTGTATATATATATATATATATATATATATATATATATATATATATATATATATATATATATATATATATATATATATATATATTGATGCCTGTTAAGTTCCTCCGGTGCACAGGCTGGGCGACCTGGCCTCCACCATAACCAGTTGACTTTTTAACAAGAAAATTACCTATATATGCTTAAGGGGACTCCCTTAACAGGTCTATCAAGAGAGGGGAAAAGATTTTTAATTTTTAAAATTTTCATATATGACCGGATAAACTTAGATGATTATTACCTCCGTGATATATATAACTTTGAGACACTGCTTAAACTTTGTTACCTCTAGCAGTGTTGCCTGGTTTAGCAAAATGCTGCGCATATAAGAAAGTATATAATATGCTTTATTAGATTAAACTGACTTGGTGAAATATAAAAGATAGTGAGATTTTTGGTTCGCTTAGTTTATTCCGTTTAGAATCGTTTGCCTGTACGCGAATGAATTCGCCCAAACTTCTGGACCCAAAAATTTTAAATTTAAGGGATGCTTTACTTTTATAACGTAATCACACCTGAGGAAGGAGCTTGTCGACATTTAATTTCTAAGGATCTGTTAGTTGGGGAAGAGGGGTAAAATAATTATTACATTTTATTCTCAATAAGATACTAATTAGTAATTTTAAAAATGTATGCAATTTTGATATTTTATCAATTCCGAAAGGGGTTAAATGGGGGTGGTTACGTGGTTACTCTGATGTTGTTACTTTAATAGATATTATTGTTAGTTTGCTTACAAATAATATGATTTTATTTGTTGTACCTGTAACGAAAATAAATTCGGTCAAGTGCAAGTTATAATTGTGTGTGTAACTATTATTATGATAAAACAATATTAAAAATATGCTGCAACTGTTGATAATTATTTCTAAAAGTTTAAGAAAATAACTACTTGTATTACTGTAAATTTGGAAGTTAAGTTATTAAGAACAGCTCTCGGTGCGCGAAGTTCAAATTGGTACTGGACTATACATCATTGTCCATAATATATGGCGTACTTCAAAATTTTGTTTTTTTTTTATAAGATTTATAATATTATATGAGTATCACAACGATATATACTGAATTTATGGTAATAACAGAATACTCAACTCAACTTTGTTTAAGTTTGAATTAATTTTAATCGTTATTTCGAAAAATTCTAATCTGATAAAACACATATGTGCATTAAATTTGTCCTTTTCTGTAGAGAAACTAAGTCACAATGTTTTACGTAGAGTTAATAGAAAGGGGGGAAAGGGCGGCCCTTTTAAACCTCTGGGAAGGAAGAACGCTTGAGGGGGAAAACTTAAGGACTTTTTGGTATAATCCTAAGAAGCTATTTCATGATATAAAATGTCTTCCTGGAGTTTTTTCCATCACAAAACACTTGGTATCTGGCCTATATTGAGCATGAACTTAAGCGTACATAATATTAACTTTTCCCAAATTATTGATAAATTGGCTGCAGATAAACTTCGGAAAGTATTAGTTTTGTTTCCACAGAAATCACAAACCCATCATATGGCATGTTTGAACTCAGATTTTCCAACCTCAAATATGTGAAAAAATTACGATTACCGTATTCTCTCCATGAAATAAAGATTGATCTGCGCCCGGTGATCATTGTTTTTAACCTATTTTAACATTCAATTTGTGTATTTAAATTTAAATATAATAAACAGGAACAACTTTATGGCTGACCAGTGGCGAAACTAAGTATGTGCCCCCCCCCCCCGCTGATTTCTGAAAGCGCCCTGTTATTTTGCACCCATCTTGATCCGTCGTATTAAGGGGGACTTGATGGCGCCCTGGGCTTTCGTGCCCCCCCCCCCCCCAACGGGGGGCTTGCGGGGGCGTTATTTACGCCACTGTGGCTGACCGGTTTAAGTTGACTGTCAAGGGTTTAAATTGGCAAAGTAGGAACACGAAAAGTTTTGTATTATTAATTTATTTCTGTTGTTTTTTTACAAGTTTAAAAAGGGAAATTTTGGTATTATAAAAATCATTTATAAGTTAAACAGATCGCGAAGATTATAAAATAACAGCGGGTTGTAGAAAGAAAATGTACTAATTGATGAAACTAAACGTGTTAAATTTAATACTGTTTAGTACTGTTATATTGTTAAACTGTATGTTGATACCTCCGAAATAGAGACTCAACGTACGTTGTCACCTCATATATAACGTCGATACCTCCGGTTTATTAGGTATCGCACTTCGATTTAAAGTTCGGCCCGGTCCGAAAAAAAGTCGTGTCCCATCGGGAAAAAGTCAGATTTTGATATCACAGAGACAGATGACACATGACATAGAGTGTATTATCAGAGAAAAATAAGATGGTTTTTCTCTGGGATTATTTTGTATTCCGTGTAAATCGAAGTTGGTTGGTATGGTAAAATGGAAAAATTAAAGTGAGTAGGCAAAACGAATGGAAAAATTACACAAACATAGAAGAAAATATACTTGGTAACATATATTTCTTTGGTAAGTAGTTTTGCACGTAATTACAGATTCAGAGATTTGATTTTAACATTACATTTGTTGCAAGGAAACTATCATTTTATTTTTACCGTATTTATGCAAATATATACCACACACCACGTGTTTTCACTATTTAGAATAAAATATCTATGAACGAGTTATTTTCCTGGGTTGCAAAGCATAGTTGTTTTATTAAGATTGCTAAGTATAAACTTTTTTCATTTTATTATCTGCTCCATTTTCTTTTGTTACAGGTTACAGATAATTCACCAAAAAAACCTAGAAGATGTAATCTGAAGATCAAAACAATAGACCTTTTTTTGACGTTGATGCTGAAATATTTTTAAGTAGACATTTTTTACTTTTACATAAATAAAATGTGTTCTGGGCTTTTTCAAAATATAAGTGTACCTACAATAATTACTTTATACCTTTATTCATTTTTATTTCCTAAAAAAATGTAACGTTTTGTTGAACTGGCTAGCGCTTCTTTTTAACAAGGAGTTACAAACTTGTTAAAACACAATGATTAACCAGAAGATTACCAGTATTAAGTCCTAAACATCTTTGGTGAAACCCGGTATTAAATTTTTTACTTCTCACATACGAATACAAATTGCGGTAACAATAATTTCTTCTGAAAATATTGTAGAATGCCTAATATGTGTTGCCTAAGAAATTTAGGCAAGACATATTAAGAATTACCTTCGCCTAACAGTACAACGTTGCCGCTTTTCGGAGGTATCAGCGTTCTATGTTTGTCTACAATAATGTACATATATACCAGAGGTATCAACGCACTAGGCGTGTCTCTTCGTCCGCGACACTAGCGCCCGTGATCTACGCTTGAACTAACGGCGTTACGAAACAGAGACTCGGTGAGCGAAAATATGGCGATACGTTGATACCTCCGAAACCGGAGGTATCGACGTTATATATGAGGTGACAACGTTTATTGAGTGTCTATTTCGGAGGTATCAACATACCGTCTATCAATATATATATATATATATATATATATATATATATATATATATATATATATATATATATATATATATATATATATATACATATGATGCGTAGCAGTTTTATTTTAAGGCTACATATATATATATATATATATATATATATATATATATATATATATATATATATATATATATATATATATATATATATATATATACATATGATGCGTAGCAGTTTTATTTTAAGGCTACAACTTACACAAATACTTTTGAATTTGTGATTTTTTATTTCTTTTAAAAAGCAAGATAAAGATGAGTTAAAACACAACCAAGTGGATAATTTGCGTTGGTTTTCATTACGTTTTTGCAATTATTTAAAAATTAAAATACTTGTACCGTCTTAATGGCAAAATGTAATTCTGTTTAATAGTTTTTTATACTTTCGTAAATTACAAGCAAGCAGTACAAAGCCATTCAAACACAAGACTTAATTGGTAGAACTGAGGCATTCAACCTGTGAAAGTGTAAACCTTTTTGTAAAGCTATAAAGGCATACGAAATGTTACTAAAACAAAAATTTAATTTTTAGTTTTTATTTTTCAGTAATTAGGTAACATGTTCCACTAGTCACTATATCAAATTAGGTAGGTATATCAACTTATAGAATATAAATACAAAAAAAAACATGAAAATCAAAAATAACCAAAATACTTACACATGGTCATTCAAAATAGGTACATGCTTTATATTTTAAATTGAACATTTTTCGGGAAAAACGCTTAAAAATTGCTGTCCCCCACCCTTATCACCAGACGGATCACTTAGAAAAATCTGAAAAAACATAAAACATAAACATTAGGTGTAGATTGAGCGAAAATGATCACGATTGAAAAATTCTAACGCGATCAATTGTTATAAACAATTTAATTGTTTATTTCCTTATAACTGCTGAACCATTGGTTTTAGAGAAAAAGTATTTTAACAAAAAATATTAATCACGATGTAATAAACAATTTTTGTCTTTACACGTTTTTCAAAATTTTTTATTTGGCCCCCTCAGCTCCGCGCATACGCGATGTGATACGGCGTTGGTGCCGTCCGTCGGCGGCGGGTAGCGCGGCAGATGGGCGGAGATCGGGCGGCCGAGGTTTACTCAGGTTAAGTAGGGGGCTGATAGCACGGACACTAATTGCGCAAGTAGGTATAGCTTGCACTTGGCCGATTTTTTAATTTGATAAATTAATAATATAACATTGGCGAAACACATTATAAAAACGTTTTCAGGTTATTTAATAACAGTCATGCGTCAAAATGTGACCGAAAACTTGCCCCAAAAACTTAAAAATTATCATTAAATCAATCAACAATTAATTAATGTTTGTTCTCTTTTAGTTTAATTTGCTTTCATGCTTAATTTCTGAACATAAATGCTATAATAATATAATTGCACTTCACTTCTTAGATTTATCTTATTATAATTTAATTTCGCTGCATAATTCCATTTAGAGATCTTTCGCCATATTCCAAATTAAGAAACGTACAAAGACGGCGACCACAAGAAAATTGTATTATTATTTATTACATTACATTACTTTTATTTGATATATTAAGTTAAATTTCTTACCTTTGAATATCTGTACCAGTTCGGGGAAGCCCAAGATTTTAACAATTCTGCACTAGTCACACACATTATTCCATAGTAAAAATAAAAACAGAAGTATTGCATCACTTTAAAAGATCGGAAGATGAAAAGGCCGAACTGTGGGATCTGAGTAATTCCAACCAGAAGACACAGGTGTTTCGGCTAATTACGACCAACGCGTCGGGCGAAACGAACGGTTTTCCTTCCAGCATTGTCAGATCATATCTTAGCGATTATATTGATGTAGGAATGGAGGGGAAAAGGCTATGTTTCTTATACTTTTTGTTTTGTTCGATAGAGAAAAATAATAATTTGCATAAATATGTATTTATTATCTAAAATTCAATAGTTCTTATAATTTTATGTAATTTAAATAGCTAACGTTATTTTATTATTTGGCAATATCCAGAAAATAATATAACGTGCGGCAACACGGCTTTTTGTATCCTAAAGTGCTGTAGGACAAGATCAAACAATTTGCAAAGTATTCTACATGATGGAATGTTGAAAAGGAAGTTATGTTTTGCTGTTAAATGCTTTGCAAAAAAAATTAACTACATTCTACAACTTGTATATTCCACGTCCAAAGTTACTGAGAAAGTATATTCTACAACAATGTAGAATATTCTGTAACCTGAAGTAAAAACCCACCCCTACAAATCTTTGTTACAAATTTGTAAAGTATGGATAAAACACCCACATGTAGTTATACTTATACTTGTAGATAATAGTATGACAATTTGT